>CAJGYM010000013.1:1200000-1518754 GCA_904845305.1 Caenorhabditis auriculariae | reverse complement strand
AGTCTCTATCAAAAGTCCCCGTTTTGGTTGAGACCCTTTCCTAGTGAAAGGAAAGTCCGATCCCATTGTAACAAAGCCTTCGCGGTTTTCCCTTTGTTTCGAAAAAAACACCCAAAAGTTTCTTTTCAGACTATCGCCGGTCAATGGCGGCGGAGACCGGCATTGTTCCGGACGTCAACGACGAAACTTCCAACTTCGACATCTTGGCCAAATGGGAAAATCAGCAAAAGTACGGAAAAAAAAACGATTATATGTCAAGCGAGCCGCCAGAATCGCGCACTGCTTGAGAAAAAAAAGCCAGCAAAAAAGAAAAGTCAGGAGCTTGTTGCGCTCCACCGATAACTAAAGCCAAAATGAGGCTCTAGCTTTTATAGCTGATTCACGGCTAGCTTGGGACGCTAAGGGGCGTGGTCTCTCTGCACTCTCCACGATCCAGGCGCTATCTCGTGCATTATCGTGTCAGGACCCTTTTTTCGATGGCTCAAGCCAGCCGTGAATCAGCTATATCAAGTCGTGTTTTTCTTTCATTTTAAATGACTTTAGTTTCGATTTTGTATTATTTAAAAAGGTTTTGATGAAGAATTTCGAAAAAAAAAGGCTATAGAACATTTTTCGCATGTTTCTTCCGTTTCCATGCAAAACACAGATGAAAGGATCGGTAAAGCGAACCGGACACGCCCCGGACGGTTCTGAGCAGTTGTAGGGGACAGCTAAGAGACGTCGCTGAAGGGATTTTATAGTTTCACATCAAATTTTTTTTTTTCTGTCATCGGTAGAGCAAATGTCATTTTCTGGTAATTTGTCTTTGACTCTTATTTTTAGCTCGTTTTTTTGCAGCTTTTTTTTGTCAGACACTCAAAATTGTATCAAAATGGGATTTCAGGACATCTTTCTTCAAAACCACCAAGAAATCGTTCCCGATGTACCCGTTCATGGAGGAGAAAGTTCGGGTCAGTTTTGGAATCCTTCCAAAAAATATTCAAAGCTTTTTTCACACTCTCTCAAATATAAATTTAGATGGATGATTACGGTGAGATAATCCGGCCGGATGACTATATCATAGCTGCCAAGCTGGAGCCGAGAAAGAACAGTGAATCGGAACAGGTGGGAGTTGGAGTACATCCCTGTTTCACCTCGATTTTCGTCCAGGACAACGTCAAAAAGGAAGAAGAAGACGAAGAAATGGCCGAGCCCGTCGTCGAGGAACATCCCACCAAGTGTGTCGAGTTCAAGAGAAGAACCGAGGTACTGGGATTCATCTCTGACTCTCCGAAATCTAGTTATCTTTTTCATTTCTCTGACGTTTTTTGAATTTTTTGGGTTAATGGCAAAAGCTTATCAATACAGGTTATCTAAAAAACGCATTGGAATAATCGATTCACGGCTGAGGTATCAAAAATGGGTCCTGACACGATAAGAAAAGAGAGTGTCTGGTTGTTGGAGAGCGCAGGCAGGCCACGCCCCTTCCAGAGGTATCCAAGCCGTCCATAGTCCATTCACTGCGGCTAGACAGTTTTCGAGCGTCTCTCCTTAGGATCTTCAGAGTGGTCCCTAAAAGGGCCCTTGGAGGGTCCCCACACCACTTTACCAACCCTATATGGACCACTAAAGCTTGCAAAAGTGGTCCCTATAGGGGACTTGCTAGCCGATAACTTTTATGAAATCTGGGTGAAGAAGCTTTTCCATGCGAAAAACTAAAAAAAATAACCTTTTTTGAATAAAATTTACTTGACGTAGAGGTCAGACCCTGAACCCCTGTAGGGATACCTTAATTTTACCCCTATAGGAACCAGGAACCAAATTGAACTTTAGCGTCCCCTAGAGAGGCTCTTTTCCCTCCTAACCCCTATAGGGACTACTCAAAAATTCCGAACTCTGTTTTCTCACCGGCGATGTCAGAGAAACATGAAAATAGCATGTAAACATGAGAGAGTCGCTGAGAGGCAAGGAGAACCTCGAAAAACGGATCATTAAAATATTTTCTTCTCAATATTGCTGATTAAAATTTCTATTTTTAGTAAAACTTCAGTTTTTTTTTTATTTGGTCAAGATCACTATAGTCTGTTCAGATTTTGAATGTCAAGTAAAATGACGTCATTCGAAAACGCTCTATGATTGGTTTATTCAGCCATAAAGGGGCGGAGCTTGAGCGATGACTTGACACCCAAAATTTGAACAGACTATACAAGAGTTTCCTACTTGAAGGTCCTCTGCCGCGTGGAATTCATCGAATACGAAGGAATCGCCGACGGAGAATCCACGAAACGACTTTTGCTGAATCTGATGCCTCGTCAAGTGATAATTATCCACGGATCGGGTCAAGACACGAGAGAATTGGCGTCGTATTTCAGGGACAACGGAATGGATCCGGTAAAACTTTTATCTGAAGCTTTTTTCGTCATTGTTTTTCTGTATTTCTCCCAACATGGCTGCAGAGATTATACAAGAAAATTTTGATTGGATCTTCTGAAAATAACAAATTTTTCATGAGAAAAATAGTTGATAATAGGGAAGGAGTATGGGTAAGATATCAAAAAAATCAATTTTCATTAGGCTACCGTACCTTAGGAAAAATCAAAAAAAGTGGCATTTTTTTCCGTCTTCCGTATATCTGTTTCTGAGCTTTTCGTGGATATAAGAACATTTTTTCGATTATTTTCTTCCAGTTATAGTTAATTTTACCGGCTTGAAAGGCGAGGGGGGCGAACTGAGGTCAAACGCGAGCCCCCCGTTTGTTTACAGTTTTTCAATAAATAGTAATTTTAAAGGTTGGGAGAAAGTTTTTTTGAACGAATTCCATGAAATTTATTAAAAACCTGGTCTTCCCTACTTTTTTTCATGATCCTTGTCACCCCTCCCGCCTTTCAAATCAGGTAAAATTGATTGTAATAATATTTTTTTCATATAACAATAATAATAATAGTTTATTCATTGCCATAAAAAAACATTAGGTAGTATAGAAAAAGTATAAGTGATGTATGAGGGAGATATAATCGTTCTCTCCTAGATGAAAAAAATTTCGCTCTTATATTTTTGATTAAAGTTCAGTTCTGCAACCTTGACCGTTTCATGCCGAAAAATGAACCGGATAGAGAAAATTATTATAACTTGAATAAAACTCTCAGGACAAAATCGAGGCTCCGAACGCTGGCCAATGGGTCGACGCCTCCGTGGAATCGTACATCTATCAAGTCGCCTTGAGCGACGCCATCTTGGCCGACATCAATTTCCATGAGGTACAGGGATTTTCGAGAGTAGGAAGGGCAAAGTCGGAATGGTGGATAATGGCCGCTGAAAGGCAGGAAAAAGGGTGCAAAAAGGCTACAGAGAGGGTGCAGAAAGGCAGCAGAATGGGAGCAAAAAGGGATCAGAAAGGCCGCAAAAAGGTCCCTTTATCAAGCCTTCCATTTTTTCTGGGACTTTGAAGGCTCAAGAAATGGTGGAAAACGGGAGAGGCAACAAAAATGGTGCATAATAGTGTTCTAAAATTCGACCGTTCGACCAATTAGACCGTTCAACTGATATGACCGTTCAGTTTTTCGAACGGTTATAACATGTCATTTTTCTGACCGTTCGTTTGACCGACCAATTTCTGAAATTTACGAAACCGACCGACCATTTTTGAAGTGACATTTCGAACGTTCGAAAAATGACCGACCATTTTCAGAGTGACATTTCGAACGGTCAAAAAATGACCGACCATTTTCAGAGTGACATTTCGAACGGTCAAAAAATGACCGACCATTTTTGAAGTGACATTTCGAACGTTCGAAAAATGACCGACCATTTTCAGAGTGACATTTCGAACGGTCAAAAAATGACCGACCATTTTCAGAGTGACATTTCGAACGGTCAAAAAATGACCGACCATTTTTGAAGTGACATTTCGAACGTTCGAAAAATGACCGACCATTTTCAGAGTGACATTTCGAACGGTCAAAAAATGACCGACCATTTTCAGAGTGACATTTCGAACGGTCAAAAAATGACCGACCATTTTCAGAGTGACATTTCGAACGGTCAAAAAATGACCGACCATTTTCAGAGTGACATTTCGAACGGTCAAAAAATGACCGACCATTTTTGAAGTGACATTTCGAACGTTCGAAAAATGACCGACCATTTTAAGAGTGACATTTTGAACGGTCAAAAAATGAACGACCAATTTTGAAATGGCGTTTCAAACGATCGAAATTTGACTGAAAAAAGTTTGAAATGTCTGAAATGAAATAAATTGAATCAACGTTTGCGAAAAGTATGGAATTTTGAGAAAACTCCGCGTGCTTCGTGATAATGAGTAAGCTCCTAGTTACTCTGACAAGGAAACTGTTTTTATCCCCCGGTTGAACTTTTGATGAAACTTCGCAGGGGTGTACTTTAAGGCATGCTGATTCCAAATCAAAAATAAAATATCTCGCCTTTTGCCTCGTAGTCAAATTATGACGGCTCAAAGTTTGCACGTGAAAGACTGGAACGCAGTAAGAAGGAATGTGTCTCGCGCACGAGCCCTCACTTCCAGCGTAAGAGAAAATTTTCGAATAGGCATTTCGAACGGTCGAAAAATGACCAACCAATTCAAGAGTAACATTTTGAACGGTCAAAAAATGACCGACCATTTTGAGAGTGACATTTCGAACGGTCAAAAACTGACCGACCATTTTTGAAGTGACATTTCGAACGTTCGAAAAATGACCGACCATTTTCAGAGTGACATTTCGAACGGTCAAAAACTGACCGACCATTTTCGAAGTGACATTTCGAACGTTCGAAAAATGACCGACCAATTTCGAAGTGACATTTCGAACGTTCGAAAAATGACCGACCAATTTCAGAGTGACATTTCGAACGGTCAAAAACCAACATGTCATTCTGAAGTGACATGTTGAAATGTTGAAACTCCAACCGTTCGACCAATGACCATTTATTATGACATGTTGAAAAAATATTGGTCGAACGGTCGGTCGAACGGTCAATTTTCGAAACTATAGTGCATAAGGGCTGAGAAAATGGCGCAAAAAGGCAGCAAAAAAGGAACATTTCTATGGAGCCTTCCAGCAGCCCTATGGACCCTCGGAGGGACCTTCCGACTTTCTGATTTTTCCACCATTTTCCTGTTTCATTGTCTTTGTTTATTGGAAAATGGGTAAAGATCTCTCAATTCGCCTAAAGTTCCGGATGAAACCACGAAAAATAAACTTCAAAAAGGCTCCAAAAGGAGATTTTTTCAAGATATTCCTAATAGCCTGGATCTTTTTTGGAGCTTTTCCTATAGGTTTAACTTCGCGACTTGGAAATCATAATAACTAAACAAGCCTCTGGAAATTTTAGTTAAGGTTTTGACAGGTTCCGCCCCCTTTTGAGGATTACTGTAAGCAAAATTTGAAAAATGAACTTTTTTTTTCATAGTTTATTATGAAGGAAATGTACTTGAAAATGAAAAAAATAAGGCTAAAAATTGACATTTTTGAGTTGAACATTTTTTTCGAATTAAAAAAATCGATTTTATTGGAAATTGTGAATTTTTCAGTTTTTGAGGTTTTTCGAAAAATAATTCTTCCATAGGCTTTTCCTTCATTTTTCCTTTGTTAAATTAAATTATAAATTATTTATGAGACTTCCAAAAAAACGAAAAAAAGGATTGACAAAAAAAGTCGGAAAAGGATCAGGCGAAAAAAATTTGGAAAAATTGAAAGATTTGCTAATTTTTTTAATTAGTACCAACAGCACTTTGGAATCTACCAAAAAAAAAATATTGATTTTTTCCAGGCCCCTGATGGTAATGCCCTGGCTTGGATCGACGCCAGGATCATCGAAAAAGAATCGATGGACAGTATGATTTCCGATCAGGCGGATACTGTACCCCAGGGTGATAACGAGGTGATGGAGGTGAGAAATCGAAAAAAAAAATCGTGGAAAATTTTTTCTAATGAGAAAAGGGACCAAAATGACTGAAAATGTTGTTTTGAAGTTTGAAAAAATCACATTTTTGCTCTCGAAAAATTCGATTTTAATTTTGGATAGAAGGCTTTGAAAAATAAGAAACAATTATCATAGTTAAATAATAAAAAAAGTACTATTTATTTTTTTGATTTTTCCTTCTTTTTCAAATTTTTACAGTGATTTTCTGGAAAAATTGGGCCATTCTTGCCATTTTTTTACACTGGATAATTGAAACCTTTTTGGCAAACTCATGGGATTTTTTTTAAAGTTAAGATTAGCTAAACTCAACCAAAATCACTTGGAAAATAGAAAAGTTATTATAGTTTGATCTTTGAAAAGTAACAATAATTATTCACCTGATCCCTGTTTCAAAGTTTCTTTTATTTCTTTGATTTTTCATTTAGGCAATGGGTTTTCATCGTACATGTTTAAAAAAACAACTAAAATCGAAGTTTACACGGTAATTTTCTGGAAATTTAGGCCGTTTTTCGCATTTTTCAAACTTGAACGATGGTTTTTTTTCCACCAGAAGAAGCAGATTTTTATCAAGATTAGCAGTATTTAGATAATTATAGAAAAGCCTTCCTTCAGACCGGAAAAAAAATGGAAAGAAAACCGTCCTACAGGAAAAAGTTGACAAAGTCTTTTGAGAAAAACTTAATAACTTACTTTGATCAAAATAATGAGGCCTTAATAAAGTCATTGAGTGATTTTTATTCGTAAAAAGATTTTTCGAATCACCCAGAGACGTTGGAGTGGTCACTAGAGGGGTTAGAGGAAAAAAATAGCCTCTACAGTAGAAAAATAAAAACTTGATTGATTAGTTTTTTTAAATTTTTTTATTCTAATTTTTTTCTCATTATTTTTTTCCCCTGGAGTGACCACTTTCGCAAGCTGTAGGTGGTCCCTGGAGGGGAACCTTCAAAAGCATTTAAGGTGCCAATATATGGACCAATCTGACGTTAAGCAACTGAAAAATATTCACCGACCCCTGAAAATTTTCCTTGACGCCTTGTTGACAGTAAATTCTTCCAGACCTCACATCGGGAAAATATGACGTCGATTTTCTCACGCATTTCCAATTTTTAAGATGATTAGACGGACCTTTTCAGTAATATTCGCGTTCCTGGGAATCGTACATTTCCTTAATCTAATTTTCGTTGCTGTACAGGTGGGCGCTGGGCTTCCTGAAACTTGGAAGTTGGAATCATTTTTGATCGGTTTTTGGTCATGTATTGGATTAAAAGTATAAACTAAAAATTTTCGGATCTTTTTCGGGTCCGCGGGTCTTTTTTTTAAAGAAATATAGCTTCTGACTAATTACTAGTACCGAAAGTGGTAAATATAATTAGTTCTATGCTCCAAAAAAGCTTGGAACCTTGAAATATTCGAATTTTTCTCAGGTCGACGAGAACAAAGAAGAAGACGAAGATGAGCTCAAATCACGGGCCAAGCAACATTCCTTGAGGGAACGTCTTCGAGGCAATCTCATGCTCGAAGTCCTCACTTCCAAGGAAATTCCCTGTCATGAGGTTGACTTGGACCTTTTTCGGAACACAAAAAAGCCCCTTTCTAGGCCGTCTATGTAAACGATCCCAAGCTCTCCGAGTTCAAAAACGTCCTGGTGGAAAAGGGATACAAGGCTGAGTTCCAGGCGGGCTCCCTGCAGATCAATGGAGGTTTGCAAAATGAAAAAAAAAATCTGATCTAATCAATCATTAGAAATAAAATGGGATTCTACAAAAATCAGCTAAACAATTCCAAATCAATGAAAAATTTGGAAAGTTTTGACATTTTTATTTATGACTGACAGACTGTGGCTTGAGGAATATCATACCTGAATCTGAAAATGAAAAGAATTTTTTCCGATCACTTTTTGACTTAACAAAAATTCGCTTCTGCCTGTCTATTAAACTTTAAAAAAGGAATTTTTGTTTTTGTTTTTAAAGTTTTTCACCAACCCCCTTTTCTTGTTTTTGCCTCTCCTCTTTTCTGGTCCCACTGAGACTATCCCATGTATGAGGAATATTGAAAAATTCAGTGAAAATTTTCGAAAAAATTGATATGAAGGTACTTCTGTGAGAGGCGTTCACCCCACTTTAGTGATCACTATAGGCCTCTCAACGCCCTGAATTTTTAAAAATCAATTTTAATCACTCAAAGGAGTCCTCCAAGCTTTCCCGACGATTCTGAGACCTTTAGTGGCCTCTTTAGAAAATCACTTTAGTGTCCACTTGAAATTAAAGAACTGATTTTTCTGGAATTTCTGAAAAAAGAGAAGCCGGAGTTTCATCTTCATGATTTTTTTATCGATTTATCGATCTATTCTGAAGGTGATTTTCCAAGTTTACAGGTGCATTTTCGATCCGTCGCGCCGACACGGGCTCGTTTTCACTGGAAGGCGCCTTCTCCAAGGATTATTATTCGCTCCGAAACATTTTCTATGAACAATTTGCTGTTTTGTAATCGATATCATCATCCTGTTTGTTGGAATCTTGTTAAATAATCACTATAATTTTGTCGTTATATTTTCTTTGGAAGAATGGAAATGAAATGATCTTTTTTTGTTCCACGTGAAAAAGGCCAGAGAAGTTCTGATAAATTGATGGAGCTGGTAGGAAATTTTCAGAAGGAAAACGTTTTTCGAAATCAGGTCAAATTGAACTTTTTATGGAGGTTTAAGAAAAATATTTTTGTGTAATTGCTTTATTTTCAGTCAGAAATTCCCAGGGATTACCAAAAATGGAAAAAAATGGCTCATAGATCCGAGCAGAGGTTGAAAAAAGTATGACAACTAGGGAACATTCAGCGGGGATCAATTTTCAGCTTCTTCTGGTAAGTTTAATTTTTTAGTTTATAAATTTAAAATGTTTTTTAGGCTAATTTTGACTTCTTGAAGTTTTTTTTAAAAAATACTTTTTCCTTACAGAAATCATGTCTTTTTATTTATTTATTTTTCGTAAAAAAAGATTTGGTAAACTATCAAAAAAATAAGTTCATTGGATTATAAAAAAGGTTTTTTCTCAATAAAAAAGCCAGAAATTTTTTTCACAAAAACTTTTTCCAGAGAATTTAAGTGTTAGGATGGAACTAGAAGACGCGTAAATTTTTTGAATTTTTGAAATTTTCCACACACTTTTTTTTGTAACCGAGCTGTTCCATTTTTGAAAAGAAAAATGATTTTTTTCTTGTAAAGTTTAATTTTTTTTTTTAGTTGATTTTTTGCGATTTTTTTATTAGTGGACGCATAGAAGAATATAATATTCCACTTCAGACTGTGAGAAAACAAACTTGTGCGTCTGTTGGAAAATATAATTCAATTTTTTTTGGACTTTTAACGTTTTGCGCTTATGTTTCAAGCCTCTAAAAAATATTTTCTGTGGAAAAAACCACTCAGAAAACTTTACAAGCCGATTCTCATGGCCTTTTCCTTTTTAGAATGATAAATAAAATGAAGTTGAAGTTTTACGAAATAAAATCGGAAGGTATACATTTTTTGAAAGAGGAATTATAAAATTTGAAAGTTCAAAAAACATTTTTTGTTAATTCAAGATCCTTTCAGAATTCCCCGGAGCTTTACAGCCACAGAACTCCCATGATATAAGAACCTGAAAAAGAGTATCAAAGAGATTATCGGAGGAGTTCATTAACGAGTGCACTAATTAGTGAAAAGTTTGAATTTATTAACGCCTTTTTCAAAGAACTGGGAAAAATTTTAGTGGCCACTATAGAGGCTCGTCAAGGGCTACTTGGAGAGGACACTAAATTGGCCACTAAACCCACCTCTATAGTGGCCACTATTTTCCGTTTTAGTGGCCACTTCAGTAGTTTTTGATCCAGTATTCCTTCCAGTAACTCTGATAGTTTTAAAACAAACAGATTGGGCCAGTTATGATGATCCACTGACCCCTAAAGTGGCCACTAAAATTTATAGTGGTCTAGTAATAGCACTTGGACCCCTTAAGTGGCTGCTAATTTTTAACCCCTTAAGTGGCCACTAATTTTTAACCCGTTAAGTGCCCTCTAATTTTACTACTATAGTGGTCACTAAAACGTCAAAACCCTATAGTGGTCACTAAAAGTTTGCCCAGTAAGGTTAGGGAAGATAGTTTTGCAAAAGTTATCTTTGCTTATCATTTATCAGAAACGGGACAAAAAGTATCAAAGAGATCATCAAGTATATATTGTCCTCCCAGTTGAGGAATTCCTCCTAATGAGTGCACTAATTGAGAAGAAACGCCGATATGCGACCAGATGTTAACGAGACCTTCACACGTGTTCATTTTCGGCTTTTCCCTTTTGGAATGTTTATAGTGTCTCGGTATGCATACCATTGTTGTTTTTTGGCCCCCTTTGAGGAGGAAAGTTCCCCGCGCACAGCTGCAACATGGCAGATGTCCGAGAATATTTTTTTTTGGAGTTTCCGAGCAGAAGGTTTCCGAATGGATAGGAGATGGTCTTTTGTTGGGCAATTTCTAAAAAGATGGCAATTTTCAAATATGAGAAACTTTTTGAATTTTTTAATGGAAAAATATATTTTTGAGAGTTTGTGAAGGCATACGTTTTTGCTGGATTAATCTTTGAAATAAGTGAAATATTTTTATGTTGAAATATTTTCGAGATTCGAAAAAGTTTTTCTTTATGGTTTTTCCATGGCCAAAAATCCACTTTCGCTGCATTTAAAAAGAGATGAGTTTATAAATTGAATCATTTTTAAAAAAATTCTACAAAGAACGGAATCAGATATAACTATTATAAACGGAAAAAGAGAGATACTAAAAAATCCTCTGAAAGATATATTTTCAAATTTTCCACAGATATGGGCGATTTTTCAGATCTTCTCATGTGTAAAAAATTTTTGTTCAACCATTTTTCAAATTTTGGTTTTTGACTTTAAAAATATTTTTCAAAACTGATCTTCGAAGAACTAATAGTGTTAAAATGAGCTTCTAGTTCTTGAGCCGAGATTTTTTAATTATGTTAAAAGTTGACTATAGTGATTTTAGGACCATCAGAACGTTCTAGAATTTTGTTTTTTCGAAAAAAAGGTTATTTTTAAAATTTTTGCTGGCTTTCGAGTACGAAAACTGACTAACCAAGCCATTTTTTTCGAATTATATCGAAAATTTCTTTGATTAGATTTATCAAGCCAAAAAGCCTTTTTTAATTCTTTTATAAGCCATGCAAAACTTCCTAGATTGCCGAACAAAGTAAACAAAAAGGTTGCACTTTCCCAAACCAAGATCCGATTTTCGACGCCATTTTCCCATCCTCATGACTAATTTTCACGAATATTTTACGGTCGACGGCAGTAAAAATGTCCCTTCTCACAAACAAGACGCAAAAAAAGAACCGTAGCTCATTCCTTCTTCCCAACAACATGAAAAGAGCATAGCGCCATTTGGAAAGGAACAATTGCGTCGCGTTATTCGAAGAACGAGACGCTGAGAAACGTCGCGAAATGGTCGGCCGCCGTCGTCGAGCCACACGGCTGGCCCCGCCCCCTGCGGACCGCCATTGGCGCAGTCGTATCCTCACCCGTGTCGCTTGTTTTTTTTTTACTCTGCCAACTTTTCAAGTTTTAGGCGTTGCTTTTTTGAATCGCGCGCTAGTTTTAACGTGTTTTTTTGAACTTTGAAGCTCCCAAACAGCTTGAGGATTGTGGTCAGGCTTGTAGGAGGGCTGGCATGGGCCATTTTCCAAGCCCGACCCGGCCCGGTCGCTTTTTTGGATCGCGCGCTAGTTTTAGCGTCTTTTTTGGAACTTCGAAGCTTTCAAAAAGCTTATTAAGAGTTGCGGCCAGACTTGTAGGAGGGCCGGCCCGGGCCATTTTCTGAGCCCGACCCGGCCCGGAAACCTCAATAAAAAACTGCCAAAAAGAGCGTTTTTATCCAAGTCAAATGACAGACTTTTTACGCCAAAAATCGAATTTTTGGTTCTTTTTCGTTTCAAAATAAGGCCCGAAGTCCGGACCCCGGGCTGGCCCGAAATTTAAAAAATTTGATAAAATTTGAACAGTCTGTAGCATTTTTTGCCCCAAACTGGGTGTATTTAGAAAAGAAAGACTGTTTTATTTTTTGAGGCTTTTTCTACTTTTTGCAGTCTCAAGCCTTTTTGACCGAATCGATCGGTGAATCACGCATCCTTTATTTTTTCACTCTGCCAGCTTTCCGATTTTAGACGTCGCTTTTTTGGATCGCGCGCTAGTTTTAGCGTCTTTTGGAGCTTTCAAGGTTTCAAAAAGCTTATTAAGAGTTGCGGCCAGATTTGTAGGAGGGCCGGCCCGGGCCAATTTCTAAGCCCGACCCGGCCCGGCCTTGGCGAAACCTTGAAAAAAGCCAAAAAGAGCGGTTTTATCCAAGTCAAATGGCAGACTTTTCACGCCAAAAATCGAACTTTTGGTTTTTATTTCTCGTTTCGAAATGAGGCCCGAAGGCAGGGCCGGGCTAGCCCTACATTTAAAAAGACGCTTTGTAGCATTTTTGTCTCAAACTGGGTAGATTCAAAGGAGATAGACGATTTTTTGAGACTTTTCCGATTTCTGCTTCTGATTGTCTAGGCAAGATTGATAATCCTGATTCAAAGCTTTTTTTTAAAGATTCAGTTAGAAATAATCTTTTTTTTTTGATTTTTTCCCTACAAAATCGTTCTTGAAAAGTTCATTTGAACAGACATTTCCAGGACCTAGTGATAAATAAAGCTTTAAAAAAATGAACTTTAGACCGTCTTAAGCCTTTTTGACCGAATCGATCGGTGAATCACGCTTCGTCTGTTTTTCCCCAACCAACTTTTCAATTTTAGGCGCCGCCCACGCGCCAGATTTAGAGTCTCTTTTTTGGAACTACGGCATTTTCAATTATTTTAAGGGTTGCTTTTCGAAATTATGAGTAGTTTGTTCATCGCTAACTTGTGATTAGGCTTGTAAAAGGGCCCACCCGTGACCCTATCGGGACATTTTCTAAGCCCGGCTCTGCCCGGCCATAGCAAGTCCTCAATCGAGAAAGCTGGCCCGGTCCAAAATGCACAATTTTCTTCAAGAGATATGTTTTACGGCAAAAATTGAGCTTTTGGCTCTTTTTCCACTCAAAATTCAATAGAAATTGCTTCCACTAGAATTAAAGAATTTTTTGGTTAAATTTTAAACGAATGGAAATTTTTTAGTGAAGCCTAATCTGTCCCAATTCCGCGCAGGCTTTTCCCCAAGGTATGAAGGCTAAAAACGGGCCGGGTTGGCCCAGGAAAAACGGAAAATGTACATAACTTCAGTCAAACTCCATAAAGGTGAACTGTATATCATTGAAAAGTCTATATTGCCTAAAACGAGCCTTTTTTCAATAATTTGAAGGTCTCAGCCCCTGAAAATTCCTATTTTCTGAAAACTGATGGCTCGATTCCGAATATAGACGCCCTTTTTCTGCCTACGCGTTTTTTTTTCTCCAACTTTCGAATTTTAGACGCCCCTTTTTTGATTCAGCATTGGAATCGATGCTCCCATACTTTTCGATTATTTTTCTTCACGTAGATCTAGATTTCATTTAGCTCGAGACAAAAATTGTAAAATATTTTCGACATGTTCACGGAAATTTCAAATGGTAAAAAGGTATAGAAAAATGAACTTTGAAAAATTTTTTTAGAATTTTTCTCTATGATTTTCGGAACTGCTCAAGAAATTCCAACGAGTGAAGATACATAATTTTCCTTAAGAAAGCTCTAAAAATTGGTTGAAGAGCGTTTTGAAGGACTATATTTGGATCATGAAAGCCTCAAAAAATCTGATGGGTCGATTCCGAATTTAGGCGCACTTTTTCTGCCCACGCGTTTTTTTCCTTCAACTTTTCGAAATTTAGGCGTCACTTTTTAGTTCCGCGCCTGGTTTAGCGTTTCTTTTCCATGCTCCTTTGTCAAGAATTGTATTTTGGATAGCTTTTAGATTTGAAAAAGGGCGAAAATTGATGAAAATGTCCCCTGATCCACTTACAAAATAGTAAAATATCCAAAAGCTCTCGAACCAAAAGAATTTAGACATGAACAAATTTTTGTGTAGACTTAAATAAGTGTTTTAGTTAGAAAATATCATTTTCAAGGCGCTGAAAGTTTTTTCGTTGCATAATTTTTAGTGTAGGGATCAATAATCTTTTTCGTACAGGGAAAAGAAACCAATTCCCTGAAATTAAACAATCTTGTGACCTACATCATGATGACTCAGTAGATCTGTCGCCTTTTTTCTGCTCCTTCCCAGCCTGGGAAAGTTTTTAGTGGCCACTATAGAGGCTCCCCAAGAGGACACTAAAGTGGCCACTAAAACCATCTCTATAGAGGCTGCTTTAGGGGCACCTGTAGTAGTTTTAGTCATGTAGTAGTACCACTTAGACCTCTACAGTGGCCCCTAACTATTTAAGCCCTTAAGTTTTCATTTATTTGACTACTATAGTGGCCACTGAAACGCCAAAACCCTATAGAGGCCACCTCAGAATTTTCCTCATTTTTCCAGCCTTATTTGTTTCCCACTGATTTTTCCAACCTTTTCGCATCACCGTATAGTAAAGTTGGCCTTTCTGACGATGATTCAAGATGAAAAACCCTTTCGAAAATGATTTTGGCCATTCCTAGAATGATTTGAGATCAAAAATGATAAAACCAGACAAAAACAACAGAAAAATTATGACGGGCGTGTGCATTCGAGCGTGAGTCAAGAACTTTCCCCGCTTCAAATTTTCATTTCATCTTTTTTCAAAAACTTGATAGGACTTTTCAGGGTTAAACCTGATAAGATTAGAGTCCGAAAAAAATTTTGATAAATTTTTGAATTTTGAAATATCTCTACAGTAGACTCGTCATATCCTGGGGTTTTGTCCTAATTCAAATTTCCAATTATATGAAAAAATATACTTATAAGAAGCAGTTTTTCACGCTGATTTTAGATCTAAACTTGAAAAATTTTGAAATGATCTCTGGAAAAAGTTACGGTAAAAAAGCTCACTGTATTCGTTTCTGAATCATAACAAAAAGGCGATTTTTACGCTATTTGAAACTTGTTTTGAGTCATTTTTTTCAGATTTTTCCACAAAAATTTCAGATATAAAGCCAAGAATAGAAAAAGCTGAAGTTTATAAAAAAATTGAAGCTGAATTTCGTAATCGTTTGGCGGTAGTCTGGCCGTGGGAGACTTTTAAAAATAATGCCTTTAATGGTCAGTGTTGGTGTTTCGAAATTGGAATTTTTTTGTAAAAACTATATTTATTAGATGTAGTTTTTTTCACGCTGATTCTAGATCTAAACTTCAAAAATTTTTCAACAGGTTTTTGAAAAAAAGATATGGCCGCTAAAATTTAAAGAAAAAAATTATAAAAGTCGATTTTTTTGAAAACTGAAAACAGTATCAAGTCCAATATTAATATTTTCATTTTTCATTTTTTTGAATATGCTTTCAAAATTTCAAAACTTCCGACCCTCTTACACTGCTACGGCAAGCTTAATTTCAACTGAAAACATTTTTTAAAAAAATTTTTTCGAAACCGGCTTGAAAAATCGCATCGAATAACCTTATTTTCACTTGAAAGATTTGTCGAAATGATCTGATTTCGCTGAAATCCGGCTGCTATTTTAAATGATTTTTTAGAACTTGGGTGAAAAAAAAGCCTGAAGATGGAAAACTTGCGCTCGGACTTGAGTTTCAAGCATATCCTGACGATCGTTGAAGCCGTTGAGCGAATCAATCCGATTTTCGTTGATCATCTTTCCGGTAGGCTTTGCTTCATTTATCTTGTTGCTTTAGTTAGATGTAACGGTCCACAGGGTCACGAGTTCGATCCCCGCCTCGACCCAACCAAGAGGGTTTAAGAAATGTTGGGAGGGGGAAACCACGACTTCATAATCCCCAGCCGTCACATTTTGTTCGAAGTTCGAAGAAAAAGGAGAACCCGTCTGAACAAGCCGAAGAGGCTGTCGAGGCGAATGAGTTCTTCTAAAGTATTTTTCTGCGCTTGGAAAATGATAGATGCCCAAGACAACTCTTTCGAGTGTTAGCAATGAAGCGATTGCTCTTCTACGGAAAGCATGCACTGAGCTCAATGTATCCAGCCGTTGACCGAACAGGAGCCAATAATGTAGTTGATCATGGTTGAAAGCATGGTCTTACTGTCCTTAGCCTCGTTCTTCTGCGCGTAGTTTATTCAGTTACGCCTTGACGGCTCGAATGTAGCTGATCTTGTGTTTGAGCCCGGAGACCGTGCTCTAGGCCTCGAATTGAGAGCAGCCACAGAAGAGTGAAGACTTTACACGGAATCTTGAATATTGATTTCGGATCGGAGATGTTCAGGAATGCTCGACGACATACTGGCTAAACACGGGCCGGCTCCTCGACCGACTACGCCGGAAACTGATGAAAGACCTCCGCAACTGGAGCGCATGGATCAAGTTTGTCGCGTTTTTTCGTGAGGAGTCCGATCAGGAAAAAATGATTTTTAAGATGTTGAGAGAATTTCTGAGCAAGTTATGACTTTTATTTATATTTTTCGAAACTTCCGAATTTTTCAAATTTCTTGCCGGAATACTGGAAAATTCGGTCGCTTTTTTTGATGTCTATTTTTCAAGTTTTCAGATTTAGAAAAAGTTTTTGGCAATTATTAAGGGTTTAATGGATTTTAAAGTATGTATTTCTTTATAATATGGCCAGTTTCGAAAATCTGTTTTTTTGAAAATCGTATTTGTATTTACAGAAAAATAAATTTTTTCTGAATTTTTATTTTGCCAAAAAAAGTTCTCAAAGTTTAAAAGTACACTATTTCGCTACATATTCCAGGTTTAGTTAAAAAGTTTGACTTGAAATTCATTGAAAAAAACTTAAAATCTCCTATTTTGAGCCGCCAATACTTGGTTTTTCGACACTTAAAAACTAACCAAAATCGAAAATTCTAGGCGTTTTGGACACTGAAATAAAAATAAACTGAAAAATTTTTCAAAAATATGGGTATTATGAAAAAAACGGCTGCTTTTTCCAGCCTGAAGTACGTTTCAAGAACTTCATATAAAGAAATAAAATCAGAATAGGTAATTTTTTTGAATTGTTTCGTTTTCAAACAGAGTTCAGTCAATCTGAAAACTTAAAAATAACAATATTTTAGGTATTTTCCCCAATAGCCTTGATTTTCTGCACGTTTTGATACTTAGATTCTCCTGATTTCCAGAATGCCCTGTTTTTGGAATATGATATAGGTCATTTCTCGCCAGCTTGTCACGTTTTTCTTTCCGCCAAAAGGCCACATCAAATTTAACCAACTTTCGCTTCAGGACCTTTGTTTCTTGCCGTTATAAAAAGCAGAAATTTGATCTGATTTGGTATACGGTCTTTTTGGCGCAAACGAAAAACGTGACAAGCTGGCGCGGAATAGGCTATATCGTTAATTGAAAAAAAAAAACGAAAAACTTGGACCTTCTGAAGTTTTCATGCGAGAGATCAACGGCGGCTGAAGAGACGCGACGCTCTCGTCGTCGGGCGTCTCTGCGGCTCTCACACTCTCTCGCTTGAAAACTTGTGGGGGCCGATTTTTTTTTGTCACGTTCCGCGCCAGCTTGCCCTTTTCTTCCTGCTAAGAAGACCGTATGCCGAATTTCATCAAACTTCGCCTCGAGACTTTTTTAGGACAAAAAAACGAAAAATTAGTGGTTACGGTAGCTATTTTTCAGCTGTGCTTTTATAAAGCGATCTCAAAGATCTATTCCAGGAAAAAGCTCCTTTTTGCGAAAAATTGATTTCATACAAAAAAATTTCTTCAATCTTCCTATTTAAAAAGTTCACCACACGAAGCTCAAAAAAATTGTTATTTCTCTTTTTTTAGTAAGAAAAAACTTAATTGTCGATTTTTTTACATGATAAAGAATAGTTTTTGTTATAGGCTTGATTTCGACATAGAAAAAGGTTGAGAAAAAAATGCAACTCGAAGGGCAAATTGACCTCTTTTTTTGTCTCGAATAGCGGATATTTCACAAAAAGTCTAATTTTGAGCAGAAAAAAATACCGTATCAAGTCGGTTTGAACCATTTTTTTCTAGCTTCGAATGTACCACCTTTGCAAATATTTTTCAAAAAGCTACTTTTATAAATCTAGATCTTTGAAGAATTTTTTGAATTTTCATTCTTTCCCGAATGAAAAAATTCAGGAACCAGCTCTTTCTCCTGCGCCTGCTCCATCTCCTGCGCCTGCTCCTTCTCAAGTTCCTGCTCCTGCTCCTTCTCCTGCTCCTTCTCCGGCTCTTGCTCCTGCTGCCGCTCCGAACGGAGAAGAGAACAATTCCTTCGAAAGGCCTACTCTGACGGAAGCCATCAGCTATCAAGTCGGATTTCTGCTCTACTGTAAGAAAAAAGTTGTACTGAAAATAATCAAAAATCAGATAAAATGGGACTTCTCGGATGGTTTCCGGTTCCGATCTACCCGCCGGTGAATGGATTGGTTAGTTTGGAAATATGTCGATTTTGAAGATACCATCTGACCAGGGAATGGTCTCAACTCACAGTGGGACTTCTGAAGATGTTTTTTAAATGTAGTTATTATTGGTGATTCCAAATCCGGTCTCAGTGCTACAAAGATCTGTGAAAAAAGTTATGGACCCTCAAAAGCCGAAAATTTCATAGTTTTCGATCATTTTTGGAGGGTATGTGTATACTGTCTCTTTGGCCACGAAAACCATATAACTTTTTTCAAAAAAAAATCATCTTATCCTCCCCGAGCAAATCAAAAATGTTCTCATCGCGCCACCAGCAAATCAAGCTCATAAATATTATTTCAAGACATTTTATGGTTTTTCGTGACCAGAGGGATCTATAAACTCGTTAGGGTTCACGCTGATCTGTCAATAAATTATTATTATTAATGGACCCTCCAAAAATGAGCTCGAACGGAGACTATATTCGACTTTTGAGGGTCCATAACTTTTTTCACAGACTTCCTTGGCAGATTTTGGGACCGGATTTGGAATCAGCATGAAAAACTTCATCTAGAAAACAGGGTCTCATGCAGAAGTCCCACTGTGAGCTGAGCGGGTTACGGTAGGGACACCTGCGTATCTAATGAGCTTTTTTCCATGCAGGTTTTATATCAATCGATAGGTAATGCAGTTATAGTAACTGTATCAGTACACATCGTCTTAGGATATTGTAGAATATTTTTGAAATACGGTACTTTTTGTGTTTTTTTTTCACCCTGTAGTCGTTAAAAATGTATCTTAAAAAAATCGAATATAAAAATTTTTGTTTTAAAAATCTTGAAAAACCAAAAAGTCGTTCAGAACTTTACTGGAAAAAAAGAGAAGATTTTTTTCACAAAATCATGTTTCAAGGTACTTTTTCAGACTGAAAACGAATTTTCAAGCAAACTTTTTTTCAGATGTTCCCCGGGTCGCGGAAATGAATGTTCAAACGGAGATGCCTCCCCCAGTATCAAGCATGAATCTTCACTATCCATTCGGACTGAATTGTAAGAAAAAATATTTCGGAAAATAATAAGTGAGCCATATAATGTCAGATGGAGAACTGGCAATGTCTGGAATGTCTGGAATGCCGCTCGACTCAAGTTCCACCGGAGGTAAATTGAATAATTATTTTTTGAACTATCGATTGGAAAGTGTAAAAAGAGTCCAAGTTGAGCTGAAAAAAATCAAAATTGGTGGAAAAAGGCGCAAAAACATATCAAAAAAATAAAATTATACATTTGCTTCGGACCAAAAAATACTCACCTTGCATGTCATAATTTTCATAATCAGCGTCAAAAACTACATCTAGTGAACCTTATTCAGTTTTGTAAAGCGCGAATTTTCATTATCTTTCTCTAAGGCAGCCATGATTGAACTATCAGTCAAATATCCTGGAATTTTCCAGTCAAATATCGCGCAGAACAACCCCAACATGCACCTGGAACCCTCCACGTCTCGAGATACTTCTGCAGCTCATGAAGACGAAGATCCGATCGTCGTCGCCCAGATGAGAATCAAAAGGCCTCCCAGTGCCTATATGGTATGGCATCTATGTAAAACACCACGAAAAAGGTAACTTCCAGATCTTTTCGAAATACGAGCGCCAGCGTCTCAGTAGAATCGGCCATGAGATCTCCAGAGGGGATGTCGCCAGGTTCATCGGTAGGAATAATTCTGAACATCATGTTGAAGTCGTGGAAAATCAGGCGCGCGTTGGAGATTGATGGACCGCGACCAGAGACAGCCCTATCAGGAAGAACATCAGCGGATCAAGGAGGAGCACCGCCAGAAGTACCCCGGGTTCCGCTACGTGTGAGCTTTGGGGGGGGGGGGGTTATAAAAATGGTTTATTTGATAGAAAGAGAGACAGGCACATACTTGAGCGATTACGGAACACAATTATAGCCTGTGGGCCATGACTTGGAATTTCACCGAACGACATTCCGCTGTTCCGCTGCGTGCGTTCGCGAGGCGTATTTGTCTTTGCGAATCTCAGTTGCGCTTTCAATTTTTTTTTAACTTTTCCGTTTTCCCAATGGAACAGTGTGAACAACAAAAAATATGACTAATTGAAAGCACGACCGAGTTTCGCAAAGACGTTTGCGGAACAGCGGAATGTCGTTCGGTGAAATTCGCAGTACACAAACTATAGTGGGGGAGGAATAATTGACCAAATTTTCAACAAAAATAAGTAGAAAAGTGAGTTTTAACCTCACAAAAAAGTGTCTGAAAGTTGCAGATCCCTAAAGTGACTACTCAGAAAAAAAATTATCTACAAAGCGCCATAGGGCCCTGAGAAAAAGCCGAAGGAGCTCGAAAAATGATTTGGTCCCTATGGGAAAAGCTTAGGGACTGCTTATTGGTAACAGAAGTTCAAGTGGTTCCTATAGTGGTTTTTTTCTGGTTTGAAAGTAGGGAAGACTAGCAGGCTTTCCTATAGTTTTACCTAAAAAGTACCCCTAGAGTGGTCACTTTTGGAATGTTCAGTGCCCCTTTAAAAGGTGGTTAAAGTGGTCACTTGAGGGGAACTTAAAAAAAGCCCTTGAAGTGGCCTCTCTAGGGATCACTCTGGCGTCCGTAAGTACGGATCCAGAAATACGTGGAGATAAAGAAATAAAAAATAAAAAAATAGACTTTCTCATATAGTTACAATAAAAATATCAATAAAAGACAAATGCTCCCCTTAAGTGGCCACTTTTGCAAGCTTTAGTGCCCTTTAAAGTTGGAGTAAAGTGGTCACTTGAGGGGAACCTCCAGGATCCCCGATGGTTGCCCCTTTAATGACCACTCTGGCGTTCCTTAGCAGAACATTCAATTGATCAATCTTAAAAACGAAGAATTGAAAATATAAAGCTCAATATTCATAGACGAATTTCGAGAAAAAAATATAAATTTTCCATTTTTCTGACCAAAAATTGTTCAGCAACAAGCCGAGAAAGAGGAAGTCGGCGAGAAATGCTGAGAATTCCGACGAGGCCGGACCTTCTTCGTCCAAGAAGAAGAAATAAATCGGAACGTGCCTCGACCGTTGACGTTTCCGTGTACCTGTTGTCCTTTGTAATTTTTTATCAGAAACTCCTTCTGAAATAAATATTTTTGTATGCATTTTTTTGGCTCGATTCATTGAAACTTTTGTTGGTGATTTATCGATTACTTTGAATTATTCAAAAGTTGAGTCATTTTATGATAAATCTGTTCAGAAATCGTCATCAGTTATAGCCAATCCTACCTTATTTGGAAGAATCAGATAAGTGGATTGGAAAAAGTGACGCGTTGCGTACGCGGCGCGGTTTTCTGGCGGGAAACTCGATTTCAAACGCGAGCCAATTAATTTTCTCTTTTTTGACAGTTTTTTTGAATACCTTTTTAATTTTTTTAAGGCTTTAAAAAAAGTTAGTTAAACGATTAAAAGTTATAAAATAATAAAAACCTTGCCTTTTTCGAAATTTTTCCAGGATTTCGTTTGACTTCAAGGTTCCCGCCAAAGAGCCGCGACGCGTACGCAACGCATCACCCTTGCCAATCTACCCAATCTGTCTTTTAATTTGGGAAAAATTGTCACGCTTGGGACTTACAAACAAGGCCAAGCTTACTTGATTCATTTTTTTAGAGACCCCACCAAATTTTTGCTTAAAAATTTCCGCGAAAGAATTGAGAATCCCTAGAAACTCTCAAAAATTGAAATTTTTAAGTCTCAAATTAAAATCTTCTTGAAAAAGATACAGATTTGGTTTAGATAGTAATAAAATGTCATTTTTATAATCTTGGAACTTCTGAAGCCAAGCATTTTTTTAGAGCTCCTTTTTCAGTCGAAAAATTCGAAAAATCAGCCAATTTTTTTGTTCAAATTTAACTTTTTTTCAAAGATTTTCTGGGTGATTTTCAAAGTGAATATTTAGAATCTGCGTGAAAAACTGCATCTAGAGAATTTAATCTTGTTCAAAAGTCAAGATGTGATTTTAGAGGATTTCAAAGGTTTCCGAAATTTAAAGGGTCCTTCTTTTTAAAAATTTGATAAAAAAATTCGAAAAAAACATGCTTTCTAAATAGCTAAACATAGTAAAAATTAAAGATCCTACGATGAAATACTCATTTTTTGATGGGAATCTGAAAAGTCTTGAAAAATTATCACAAAAAATCACTTAAACGTGAACTTATCCTCATTCCCAACAAATCTCTCTTCAAAAATGAGCTCGAGTTCTTCAAATTCGTCGACAGCTTCGAATGCTACTGTTGGTTCCAGTAAAATTGCTTAAAAACTCGCTTATTCAGCCCAAACCTGTTCACATAGAGAAGGAGAAGTTCCAAAAGACTTACGCGGCTTTTTGCGAAGCTTGCGGACAACTTTTGACCAGAAATGAAGCAATGAAGGTTTTTTTTGGAAATGGACATAGTGGTTTTTCAAAACACATCCAAGAAACTGAAGGAGCCTTGAAAAACATTATTAAAACCAATTTTCCATCCAGTAAATCTACAAGGGTCGGCTCTCATTACTGCGCCTGTATTGCAATAAATCGCGCCACCATTGCATTAAACCACGCCCATTAAAATCACCAGGATCTTTGGTAGTAAAAACATGGATTTCTCTCGTTTCATTTATTTTCATCAATTCTGTCTTATTTTAATTTTTTTAGTTTGTTTCAACATCGAACCTTTATTGAATAAGTCGATAATTACCGTATAAAATAATTAATAACGAATTTCACCATTTTTTGCTTTTTTCAAGGCCTTTTGTTCATAATTTAGTTACACTTCAGTGTACTTTTTGACAAATACACGTTGAATTGGGTATATCTTCAAATATTAGAAAAAAATATTCATTTTAAGAGCTCAAAAAAATGCGCCAATTTGAACATTTTTTTGGAGAATTTTTTTTTCTTGATTTTTCAAAAATTTTGATTTCTTCGATTGGTACATTTATGAAATACTTAATCGTTTCGATTTGTTTTTAAACTCAAATTCAAAGTTTTTCAGTATTTTATTGATTTTTCTAGGGAGAAAGTAATTATGGCCCTGGACACTGTTTGGCATCGCCGACACTTCAGGTGTTTCGGATGTCAGGTAAAATGTTTTCAAATAGGAATTGTGATCAAATTTAAAATCTCAGATTAGTCTGGGAAGACGTCAATTTTTCACGGACTCGAAAACGCCTCGTTGTCTCGACTGTCATTTGGTCCATTTGAACAAAAAGTGCCATGGTTTTTCCATTCTTCCTCCTTTTCAAAAAAGACTAATAGCGTATTTGATCATAAAAGTATACTATATTCTGTTCAGATTTTGAATATTACGTCATTCGGAAACACTCTGTGGATATCTCGCTCTCTGATTGGTTTATCGTGCCAGTAGGGGCGGAGCCTAAAAAAAAGACTTGGATTTCAAAATCTGAACAGCTCATGTAACCTGGAAAGTTGAGAAAAAAACTAGCTTTCAAATGAAAATTTCTGTAGAATTATTCAATATTTATTAATATTCTTAACATTATGCGAAATCTATTATCCAACGAAAAAAATCTGTCGTTTTTTTCGAATATAAGGTTTTTGAAACGGCAATGTCGTATAAAAAGGATTATTTCGATTTATGCAGAAAAAAATTTTTTTTAATATTTTTAAACGAGCATAGACAATTCTATAGATATCTCGAGAGGAAGAGCCGCTTTTTATTGTTATTTCACGTAACTTTAATTATAGTTTCTGACTTCGAGGTCACCACAGTACTCTAGTAACACGTAGCGCGGCGAAACGGTTTCTGGTGGAAATTTTGAATTTTTCTCGCTATTTTTCATTACTGCAAATTTCTCTATGAACGTTTGAAAAAATCAAAAATGATCGAATATTGCATTTATAGGGTGTGAGAAGCCCCTGTTCGAAACTTGCGTTGAAGGCCTCGGCGGCCAATGGCACCGCGACTGTTTCAAGTGCAAACTCTGCCACAATCCCGTTGAATGTGATTTTTTGGACTTTTTTCCTAGGAACGCCAGAGTGATCACTTTAGTCGCTAGGGGAAAGCCCCTATAGTGGAAAAATAGAGCTCCATAAAGGGCCAAACGTTGATAGCTTATTCAAACGAATTTTTTCAATTTTTATCTTCCAAATGCTCCTAGGCTCACTATCCTCAACTTCATTGTGAAAAATATGTATTTCTGTTCAATTTATCTTCTGCAAATATCTTTCTTGCAAGTCTGATAATTACTGTTTTTTCAGTCGGCGAGTTCATCGAACATGAAGGATTCGCCTACGACGAGACCTGCTTTTACGTCGTCACAAAAGGTCTGGACGTGTCCAAATCACTTGAATAAAATCAGTTATCAACAAAATTCTTCCTCTTGATTTATTTCCAGTGGTTATTTTGCAAAAATATGAACTTAAAAAAGAGACTTTTCAATTTTACGTAGGAGAAAGTAGGCAGAAGGTTGAGAAAAGCCCTATGATTCCATATAAGTTCATTTAGGTTGAGATTTCAAAATTTTTTGTGTGCCGCCTTGATCGCGCAATTGTCATACTAACGCAGCCGTTAAATAATAGTTTTCCGGAAATTGTTCAAATATGAGTAAAAAAACTTGGCTGTTTTTTTAAAATTCGACCTGTTCCTAAGTTTTTCTTTCTTGGGTAAAATGAAAATGGATAATTTTGGAGTGGAAATCGTTCAAAAAATCGAGCTTCTTTTGAAAATTTGTTACGGATAGATATTACCAGCAAGCCCCACTAGAAGTGCTACTTTTTGCAATATTCAGTGTCCCCTATAGGGAAGTAATTTGATCTCTTAAGGGGCTCTAAGTTTGCCGCTCCAGCGACCACTTTAGCATTCTCTGTTCAAAAGACTTTTTTGTGATAAAATTGAGCTGCATTTAAGAAAACTACACTTTTTTTTCAATATTTCGCCTGATCGTTGGTTTTTTTGTTCATAAAATGTCTGCTTTTCCAGAAATTTCTCATTCGATCGTAAATATACTATACTTTTTCTGTTGCTGTCTAGGTTTTTCATCATATTCCAAAAAAGCCCCGAGGCCTTATTCCATAGCCCATTCGACGAAAAAGAAGAAGAATAAGAAAAAAAGAAGAGATTTGTCGGGAGTCTCACGTAGCAAGAAAAACTAGGCTCCGCCCTATTTTTGGCGAAATTGAAATCGCGTCGAGATGAAATCGACCGGAGGCTCTTCATTGCTTTTTCTTCTTTTTATTTTATTTTGTTTTATTTGTTTTGTTGTTCATTCCCGCCCACTAAGAATCAAGGGTCGCATTGGGAATGGCTTGATACACGATTTTTTTGGAACTTGAACCGCCTCGCAACCGTTGCGCGTTGAGCCATTCCCAGTGCGAACATTTTTTTAAAATTTAAAACTGACTAGTTTTTTTTAATCAGTGTAGTTTATTGTAGTTTTCAAAGAACTTTGAATAAATTTTCAAAAATAGGAAGTTTTCCAATTTCTCTCGAATTTTTTTCAATTGGTTTTCAAATCTCGATAAATCACTTTTTTCGAATTTTCTTAGCCGTCTTTTCCTACTGAACGTCTGTCGCTAGTGAGAAAGAATTTTATTAACATCTTAATTTTTTCGAATTTTTTTTCTCGCTTTTTGAATCGTCTAATGACTTTGTTTGTGTACCATTTATTTTTTTATTTTCATAAATCGAAAAAAAGGCGTTTTTTTAAGAAATTACGAAGTTTACCGCAAATTATAGGACAAAAAAATTTGAACCCTAGTTTCTTATTATTTATGTTCCAGTAAAAAATTTCTCTTATTATTTTTTTGATTTTCACGGATTTTTTTTAGATTTCAAAAAAATAAGCTAGAACTCAAAAAAATTAATAAAAAAATGTTTTCCAGAAGTTTCAGAAAGACAAAAACTTTCAAAGTTTTGAGCGAAATTTTTTTTTTCTTTCAAAAAGCTGTATATTTTCTTGGCACCTTGTAGATCATCACAAGAAGTCAGAAACGGGACATCAGAAATCCGAGAAGCCACTTGAAAGCTCATCCTCCCCGGATTGCACCTTGGCCTCTTGAAGCCGTCGGCAATCTTGGCCGAGGTGCGCGACGAAGCGTGTATGAGCCCCAATTCTTCAATTACGTGGCTCCTCCGCTCCCCTCCTCTTTGCTCCTATTCTCGTTCACTTGACTTGACCTGACTTTGTTCCCAATTTGACCTTCTAGGGAGATTGATCTGAAGCTTCTGTTCAGATTATTTTGGAAAGTCATCATTATTAACGTTTTAGTAATTTTTCCAAGTCCAACTTACATCGTTCCAGTTCGACTTAACGTAGAAAAGTATGATTTCTCTGCGCTCTCTTCCCTCTCGTCGACGATTTTTAGTTGGATCTTCAAGAGGGAATGACCGGAAGCTTTTGTTCAGGAACTTCTGAATGATCTCTTATTTGATTCTTTTAGTTTTTTTTTTCCAATTTTCAGTCCAAAGTATATCGTTCGAGTACGCCAAATTGTGACAGTATGATTTCTCTGCGCTCTCTTCCCTCTCGTTTCCTCTTATTCAGTCAGACCTTTGAAAGATAATAATCTAGAGCTTCTCTTTTTTCCGGCAACACATCTGGTCGCATGTAGAATGGCTCAAAGCGTAGCCGCTGCGTCGCGGTTGACTCAAAAGCGCGATTTTTTTTTTCCGTGGCCGGTCAGAATTTAATTTTAATAAAATTGAATAACTGTTTAGTGAGACGTAGAGGTCATTCTCCGAATTCCTAAGCCGCAACGCGACCTCGTCGCGCTAAGCCATTCCAAATGCGAGCAGGGCGTTTCTAGTTGAACTGAATGCAATAGAGAAATTTTTGATCGTTTGAAAAAATCTCATTTTTTTCTTTACTGTTGAAAAAAGTCAGGTTGATAGTAGTTCAAATTTGATTAGATTTTCTTCCTGGAGCTCATAATTCAAAAAAGAAGATGAGGTTGGTGAGCATGGCTTAATGCAATGGTGGCGCGATTCATTGCAATGGGGGCACGGTAATGAGAGCCGACCTTTGTGGATTTACTGATGGTAAAAAGCTTTTTCAACTTCTTGAATGTGTTTTAAAAAACCACTGAGTCCATTTTTTAAAAAAACCTTCATTTCTTCATTTCTGGTCAAAAAAGTTGTCACCAAGTTCGAACAGTTTTTTTCCATTTCAAAATTATTTTTCCTGAATGAATGATATTATAATTTTTTTCGAAAGCTAAGATTATCCCATGTATTTCTGAGATTCGGTTTTCCCTTGTTAACCAAAACAAGGAATTAAAGCCGAATCGAATAAATAATGAAAGAGATTGCCGGATTTTTTTTTCCAGAGCTTTTAAGGAAAACAACGAAATAAAACACAAGTCTTGTGTTTCTTTGGTTTTTTGGCTTTTTGATGGTTATTTTTGTTTTGAATTGGGGTTAATGAGACCAATTTTTGAATTGCTAGGAGGCTCTAAAAAATTATTAATTCTTGTTTCGAGGCGTTCTCGATTTTTTTAAAACCTTTTTCCTGTTCAATTATGGCTTTTTTGGATCTAAACGATGATAATGAGGTTAAGTTTTTTTTATAGAAAGCTTTGAAAATTCATTTCTTTTCATTTTAGGTGTTCTCGATTTTTTGAAACTTTTTCTTCCGCTTTATTTCTAAAATTTTCAATTTCTTAAATCTAAATGATGATAATGGCGTCAAGTTTTTCCATGGAAATCCTCGAAAATTCATTTCTTTAACAGATTTTTTTAGTGTTCTTCTCGGTTTCTTGATTTTTTTATCGCTTTAAAAAAAGTTATATGTTTTTTTGATTGTATGATAGGGAAGTCAATTTTTTTCATAGAAGGCTTCAAAATTCTGTTTTTTTAAAATGAGATTTTCTCGATTTTTTTCAAGAACATTTTCCCCCTTTTTTTTCTCAAAAATGATATGGTTATTTTTGATAACAAGTGAGGATAATGAGAAAAATTTTTTTCCTGATCAATCTTTTTTTCTCAAAAAAATAGCTTTTTTTTATTTTTTTCGGCGTTATATTCCGTTTTTTTTAGATTTTATTTTTATTTTTTGGAACCCCATGATCATTTTTGACTCCAAATGATGATAATAAAGATCAAGTTTTTCATGAAAAAGCTTCAAAAATTCATTTTTCTGATCCCCAAAGCATCCTTTTTCTCATTGTCTCCTTTTTGTGTCTAGTATTGTACCACTCGAGTTTCAGAAAGAACATGCTAAATACATATTGGAACAGCCTCGATGAGACCAAGAAAAAAAAAACCAATAAAATGGGGTTATTTATTGACCACTTGACGGCTTTTCGATATTTGTTCGGTGAAAAAAGATACCCCGTGCCTATTTTATTCCCTGTGTTTTGCTCTTTCCCTTCAAATTTTGTTGTTTTGGTTTTTTTCAAGTGTTTTTCCTTAGTAGATTTAATGAACTTATTTTTCTGAGATCTAGTTTCCAGCCTTTTTTTGGATTCTTTCAAAAATACCCTTTCATGAAAAATTCATAGAATTCCAAAAAAATGTTTTTCAACTTGTTTTGAACATTTTTTTCGGGTCTTTTTCCGATTTTTCAATCTCATAAGAAAAAAATTTAAGTTATAGGGTATTGATATAACCCTACAGAACATTTTTTTGGAGACCATTTCATTTCAAAAAGATGGACAGAATACGTTTCAAGACGATTAGAAAAAAACTATCCTTAGTTTTTGAAAAAAATTGCTACGACGGCTTTTTATTTACGTCACAAAAAAATATTTTTTTCTAAATAATTCCTAAAATGATATCTTCATCCCTTTTCAACGGCTATTTTGTTTTAAAACGGCAAATTTGTGTTTTTTCTGAAGTCCCCAAAAGGTGTAACTCAACAGTCGCGTTCGAAGGCACAATTTCCTTGTTAATCCCTCCAAATAGCCGTCGAACTTGTTCAAATCCAAGAAGTTCGGTTAAAAATGGAACTCAAAAATCTTTTTTTCAATGAAAAATAAATAGAGTTCACATCCAAACTTGTGCGCTCCAAGGTTATTTCTCTTGAGATCGTTCATTCTATTTTTCTTCGGCTTTTTCATTTCGGAAATGATCTTTCGGTTTTTAGTGTTTTTATTGGAGTAAAATGTCAGTTATCGGGTTCAAAACCCACCTGAAAATTCACCTACCAAACCAAAAAGCCTTTGAAGATCACTGAAAAAAAGAACTTGCTCAGAGTACAACAGTGAAAATTTTAAAAAAGTTCCGGTTATCAATAGGGCGCATTTGCTACCATTTTTCCCCATTTTCCTCGGCTATTTTTTTCGAAACGGTATCTTGTCGGTTTAACTCCCTGATGATTCATCAATAAAGATATACCTCAAAATTTAACGAGTTCATATTTTTTTTAGTTCAAACTCTAACTAAAAGACCCACCAAACCACATACTCATTGTAAGGCACTCGGAATAGCCGTATAACTTGTTCAAAGTACACTAAAAGCAAGACGAATGTTGAGCCGGCGATAAAACGTATTTTCTAGAAATATCGTTCCGATTATCCATAGGGCGCATTTGCTGCAATTATTTTCTCTTTTTCTCGGCTATTTTTTTTCGAACCGTTTTTTTGTCGATTCATCTTCCTGATGATCCATCAATTAAGATACACCTCAAAATTTAACGAGTTCATATTTTTTTTAGTTCAAACTCCATCTAAAAGGCCCACCAAACCACAAAGTCATTGTAAATCACTCTGAATAGCCGTGGAACTTGTTCAAAGTACAATAAAAGCAAGACGAATAGGTAGTTGAGTGGAGGCAATCAGTTGTGTTCGAGGTGCTCGTTTCCCCTTCCTGAGGCTTTTCCTGGACCGCAAAAACAACTGCGACACACCAAAGCCTCCGTCCGTCCTTCTTTCCCCCCTCCCTCACTTTTTGCCCTTTTTGGATTATCGAGGCCTGCCGTCTTGCCTGGAAAAGATTGTTCAACAACAACTTTTCGAAGCTTTTTTTCAACGAGATTTTTTTGGAAATTGATTTTTTGGCTGTTCTTTTTTTGAAAATTTTGATTTTAGACTATTTTTTTGTTCGTAACAGAAACTTGAAAAAAATTTCTTCATCGGGATTTTTTTCAAGAAATTCACAAAAAAATTAAGATCGATTTTTTTCTCTCCTCACTAATTTTTCACGTGATTTTGGATTTTTCAGAACACGAAATTAATGATTTTGAATGATTTTTTTGAATCAATAGATTTCAAATTTTCTAATTTTTTTAATGAAAGTTGATTCATAACGGCAATTTATTCGGATAGATTTGAAAAAAATTTATTTTGGATGATTTTATTTTAAAAAAATTCATTTTTTTATCTTCACCGTTTGTTTTCGAATGTTCACGAAATTTTGGCTTTTCATTTCAAAAATTCAATTTTTTTCACATTTTTTTATGACCCAGAGCTCTAAGTTTGAAGATAAAAAAATATAAAAAAAGATTTTTCGCCTCATTGTTTTTTTCGAAACTTGAAAAAGCAGACCGGAAATCCCTCTTCTACAAACGAAGAAAAAAAGAAGCTATCCTCATTCAAAAATCAGCCGAGAAGCTCTGATTTTCACTCTTTATGTTAATTTTATGTGTTAGTTTGTCTTAATAGATGTTTGAGAATGTATTCCTGAAGCTCAACAAAAAATATGGTCTTCTCGAAACCTAATTTGATGATTTTCAAACTTCAAAAAGCTGACTTTTGTCTTTTTTTTTGTCTAGAGACACTTTTTTTGGTTGAACAGATTTCTTCCTTCAACCTTGTGTTTTGGAAACGAGAGCTCTCGAAATTATAGGCCTTGTTCTTCTCCTTCTTGAGGAATTATCTTCTTCCAACCCATAACTTTTCGATTTTCATAAAAATTTGTTAGAAGATTTCCTTCCTCCTTTTTTCGATTTTCATTTTTTTGAGCGGTATTTTGGCCTGGATGCTTACAATTAGAAGAAAAAAATTATTGAAATTTCTCAAAAAAACAAAAAAAAAAGCTTTTTTTAAAATCATGGTCGCATAGAGAATGGCTGAATGCATCTTGTTTCCATTTTTAAGCTTTTTCATGCGACAAAGCGCAAGTAGTTTCATGGTCGGACGCTCCATATTGCTGTAATAAAAACTGTGAAGAGAATGGATTGAAGCAACGCGGTTTTTGAGCTTTTCTACGTGCAAGTAGTATCATGGCCGGACGCTTGAAATTGCTTAAAGCTCCACGAAGAAGAGAATGGCTTGAAGCGGCGCGGTCGCGTTGCGATCATTTTTGAATCAAAAAACAATCCCGCTATCTCGCGAATATCAAAATTATCTGGCTCTCCAAAATCTTCGTTGTCTTTTCCACTCTCTGACGGTCATTTCTATTTCTCTGAAGGTACTTTGAGCGCAACGTCTTCTGCCAAAGAAGCACGATCGGACACGCCCGATTTTTTCGAGTTTTGAACGTCCATAACTTTTTTCACAGATCTCTGGGACCGTTTCCAAGACCAGATTTGGAATCAGCGTAAAAAACTAGTCTATCGAACTTAGTCTCATTAGAACCAAAAGAACATTCTCCGGTTAGCGAGCCATTCCAAATGCGACCTTGGTGCCATTATTTTGAAGGGAAACTTCCGCGGACCTCGGTAACGAAAATCGGACAAGCTCCGGATGTTTCTGAGCAGTCCCAGGGATCACTTAAGAGTTCTGGTGCTTCTAAAGTGGTCACTAGACGTCTGATTCGCGGTACCAATTTCCGAGTAGTTCTTCCGTTTCTTGGCTTGTCTCTGTCGAATAGAATCGTGTATCCACAACGTTTTTCAAAGATCCACTGAAGCTGCAACCTGCAGAAGCCTGAAAAACAAAACAAACGTTTGGCCAGGGGATCCGTTTTGTGGGGGGCTAATACCAAATTGGACAAGCGTTTTCAATTGAGAATTGGCCGTCGCCAATTTCTTTCGGGACAAGATTCCACTTATTTTCCTGCTCCGGTGATGTGATTGCGGCCGGCGGCGGAAGGAGGGGCGAGCCCGGCTAATTGCTTTTTTTCCGCAACGTTTTTTTCTTTCTTTTTTTCTCCTCTCTTGATTGTTGCGGTATGTGACTTGTGTATCTATATTTTCTTTAGAAGATGCGAAAATCGGGCTTCTAAAGTTTGTCATGAATCTTTTGGCTCTTGAAAACTTGAGCCTGAAGTTTCCATCCCTCAATTTTTTTTTTCGTTCTCGGATAGCTCTAACTTGGGAAAATTCAACTTTTAAGCTTAATAACTGAAACCCTACACCTCACCAGCAGTACTCAGTACACTTGGAAAGGTGGAATTTCGGCTTTTTCTGATTTTGATGAAGAAAAATCCAATTTTTCGACTAGAATTGAAACCAGGAAACTCGATACCTAAAAACGATTTCTATCAGATTTTTAGGAAAAACAGGGTGGCCCCTTTAGGGGTAGCCTCAGGGGCCCTCGAAGGTACCTTTGAGATACCACTTTACCTCTTATATATAGGGACCGCAAGGCCACACCCCCTCGCTGACCAAAAAACGTCGTATATTTCGTTGCATTTTTGACATTTCATTGTTGTTCATGCAGTTTCCCTGAACCGTTTTGGGAAAAAATTGAGGGAAACATACAATCGGCTATGCTCTACAATTCTACATAGAAGAAATAGCTGTAAATAAAAAAAGAATCGGTTAAAATGACGTTTTTTCGCGACGCCTTTGTGCGAAAAAGTGGAAAAACGTTAAATACTTACAATCCCGCTCGTAGGCAAGTTATTTTTTTTTCTTATTTTTGTTAAGCATGTAAAAAGTACACCATATGAGTGAAAATAAAAAAATATTCCTGCTTGTGCTTTCAAATATCGAAGCGTCGGAAAAACGCAACTATCGAAATTCGGGAACTTTGGCATTTTCCGCGAAACATCGTAAAAATTTTTTTTGAACTGTTTTCTATAAATTTTAGAACATTTTAAAAATAAAAAACAAAACTTTTATTGCAACCTTAATTTTAAAAATAAGTTTTGATTTTTGATTTTTTTGAAACACTTGGGAAAGTGTTTTAGCAGTCGTAGGCAATATTTGAATTACTTTTTTCTTAAACATAGTCAAAAATGAAAAAAATCCTGCTTGTGCTTTCAAAATTTGATTCATTCGAACAATAGAAACAGCGTCCTGCATTTGCGCGTTGGCGAAATTGTGCATTCACCGACCCACGAAAATTCCGAATTCGCGATGTTTTCAAAGCAAAAATAGCGTAAAACTTTTTTGAAATAAGTCAAAACGTTCAGTAATGTAATTCGGAAAACAAAATAGAACTTCACATGCTTTTCCAGAACAAAAAAATTATTTTAGTATCGCCAAACTCCCACTATCCGGATTCCACTGGAAAACACGTTCAAAGTCGGGAAATTCACCTGAATAAGACATAAAAGTGGATTTTAATGAGTTGAGCGCATTTGAAAGTGCTGTATTGCTACAAGAATGATTATAAAAGTCATTAATAATTAATTTATTTGTGTTTCTATGGATTCACAACCTTTTATCGGTTCCGAATTCTGTATCAAATCTTGTTTCAGGGAGAATTTGCGTTTATCCATGCTTCCTAATGATATTTTAACAGTTTTGAACATCAAAAGCATTGAAAAACTCCGTAAATATTAATTTTGCTTTTTTTGCCGCTGAAAATCGTTCAAATTATTCTTTTTTTCAGTGTTTATTTTTGCTGGTCCTCATCTTTGGACATTGTTCTATCATTTCCAATAATGAAAAACCATCATTACTGTGTTTTAGTGCGAAAAAAATTAACAAGAAACTTTTTGTGTAATTTTTTTTACTGCTCTTTGAGAGCGCGCCGCACCCTTGCAACGCCCACTTTTTTCGCGACCTCAACCAAATTTTCTACAGAGAATTGAAATCCCGAAACGCGCGCTTTAATGGCTGTAATTTCGTTCAGAGTCGATCTTTTTCCAAGATCTCTTTTTTTAAAAGTTGTCAGGACTATGGGCTACACGGCCATATAAAAATCATTTGAATCTAATGGTTTCTAGAAAACTGCCTGCGGTCCCTACTTATATAGGTGCAGAAGTGGTCCCTATAGAGGACATGACAGTTTATCTTTTGAGTTTTTCAAATCCGAACAGAAAAATAAAAGACCCTATAGGGGCCACTCGAACTTTAGGGGCTCAGTGGTCACAACGTAAACCCCTATAGGGACCACTCCGGATAATCAGAGTTTTGTGAAGCTAAGAAAAAAATTTTCGCTTTGAAATCCGCGCTCTAAAAACCGATCGATACATTTTCCAACTTTACAGTTTCTGGAGAGAAATTTGAATTTCGAATATTTGTAGACTAAATTTTGGTTCATATAACGGGGTAAGATTGATTTTTTTCATTTTAGGGCAAACTCGAATATGGAAAAAAAGGACATGCTGGAAAATTCGGTCGGTTTGGAAAACTAGGCCACGCCGCAATTTCGCTACATGGAACACTTTGAATTTCAGACTTTTTTCTTTATTTTTCATTCCATTTTATCAGTTTTCTAGGATATGTTGAATGGAACAAAGCGAAAACCTTCTCAGTAAATTTCAAAAAAGGAAGAAAAATTCAGAAATAAAATATTTCGAAGTGTTCCATGGAGCAATATTGCGGCGTGGCCTAGTTTTCCAAACCGAGCATGCCAAAAAAAAAAAAAGAATCTCACCGAATTTTCGATACCTAGGAAGCAACAAAAGGCGGGGAATTTGCTCACCCGGCGAGACCTTTTTGCCTTCGTTTCCTTTTCGTTTTCTGGCCGCGCGACGAGTTACAAACTCGATTAGCCCGGTGGGCATATGAAGAAGCGTCTGGAGCAGCAACGAACGCCAAGTTGTAGGCTTCCTTCTGAGAAAAACCGTCCTGTCTTTTTCGGCTTTCGTATAATTTCACCTTGAAAAAAATCGTCCTCTTCTTTTTTTAATTTTTTTAAAAATTTCTGAATGAAAAATTTTTTTGCAAGGATCGGATGTCAAATCTGTCCCGAAAAAAACTTACAAAAACTTGTCTAATCTGTAAAAGTCTTGCTTTTCGGCTTTTGTATTATTTTTTCTTGAGTTCACACGTCGTAGAAAGTACTTACCAGGAAACGTTTTTCACCCCCTGTAATTTTGACAAAAAAACGCTGAAGGGGGAAATAATCGCTAGTTAGAGATATTCTGTTGAATTTCTCATCTTATTTTGCTCCTGAAAGATCTTCCAGGGACTCTTGAGTCTTCTCAGGAAATCCTAGAGGACCAAATTTTCACTTTTAAGATACCTTAAATTTCAAGAATTAGAAGCTCTATTCTGGAATTACCATTTTGGCCCTTAAAAAATCATTCCTCTAGCATTTCTTTTTAGCGAAAAAGACACCGGAAACGGCTCTTCGCTCCGAAATTTTTTATGAAATGAGCCGATGCGCCTTTAAAAGGATCATTAGGGATGTTTGATATAATCAAAAATAGCACAAAAAATGGCTTTTCCTCTTGATACTCGTCTGAAAGGAGCCGATGCGCCTTTGAACTTACCCCTATATGTTCTTCGAAATACCCCAAAAGGTCCAAAAAACGACCCTTTCTTTTGATACTTGTATAAATGAAGCCGATGAGCCTTTAAACTTACCCCTATGATTCTTTAAAGCAACCCAAAATAGCACCAAAAATGGCTCTTCGCTTCGAAATTCGTTATGAAATGAGCCGATGCGCCTTTAAAAGGACCAGAAGGGTTGTTTGGTAAAACTCAAAAAAGCACCTAAAACCGCTCTTCCTATTGATACTTGTATAGATATAGCCGATACCCCTTTAAACTTACCCTTATAGCTCTTTAAAACAATCTAAAATAGCCCCTAAAGCTCTTCGCTTCAAGATTTGTTTACGAAATGAGCCGATGCACCTTTAAAAAAGACCAGGAAGAATTCTTTGAAGAACATTCGAAATTTTTGGCTCAACTCCATTTCAACTTATTCTGCACTTTCTAGGAACGTCTCTTTTTCCTTCTCACAAAGAAAAGCTTTGAAAAGGATCACAAAGAAGGTGATTTAAAATTTTTCGCACTTTTTGGAGGTCCTAAAAGACATCTGAAACATGTTCCGGAGCTTCAGTTTACATTTTGAATTATTTTTTAGTATTTTTGCTTTTTTTTTTTAAGCCGAGACACTATTTTTGAAGTTTTCCATAGATCGACATTGCTAGAAAATATCATATCTCCCTTTTTTCCAGACGAACATTCGTCATAAAACCCACGATTGCGACAATTATCCATAGAGCGCACATTAATCATGAAAAAATGGCCTCCATTTTTCTTCGGCCCTAATTTTTCCAATCTTTTTGTTTACGGGGTGGTCTGAAGTCTTTTCTGGATCTACTGGTTTTTTTCTCTACTTTTTGTTAGAATAACTGTTTTTTTGGATTTTGAAGAGGAATAGGTTTTTTAATAAAGATTTGACATGTCCTGAGCTTCTTTTTTTTATTAAAAAGGTCTTTCCGTTTTTTTCATTCGCGCTCTATTGATAAACTCAAGAAATTGAATATCATGAAAATGTGGTTTTTCAAGGTTATATCGAGAAGGAAAAATGATAACTTCGGAGTTTTAATAAGTTTGATTTAAATAGTCTTGCCGTTTCTAACGAAACTATAATATTTCATTGAATTTTCAAAGTTTTGCCGTTACAGCAAACTTATGTTGTGGAAAATTTTTAACCAACTGCAAAAAATTTAGTGGTCACTCAAGAGGTTTCTTAAGAATTCTTTGAAGAGGACATTACACTGGCCACAATAGAAGCCACCATTTTGCGTCTTAGTGGTCACTATAGTAGTTTTTAGTGGTCTAGTAATACCTCCTAAACTTCTAAAGAGACCACTAATTTTCAGTCACTTAAGTGGCCACTAAAACGTCAAAACCCTATAGGGGCCACTAAAAACTTCCACAGGATGTTCTCGTTAAGTTTTACATGAGCGATAGTTCAAACTACACTCCTTTCAAAGAAGGATTTTCCAAAAAATCATCAAATTTCCTTCAAAACAGCCGGAAGAAGCCCGACATAATTGTTCAGTAATAAGTATCGAGCTAATTTTCGGGCAAGAAAACGGGAAAAAAGGCCGCAAACAATTTGTCACTTTTCCAGTGGCTCTTACGGTGGAAATGCTCAATTTCTAACGATGTTACAGCCGTTCTTTTGAGGAAAAATAACCACTTTTTCATTTTTGAAATGGAGAAAAATTATTTTTTTTTTGCTATTTTTGGTAGGATCTTAAAAAAATCTTAAACTGGATTTTGGTCTTCCTTAAGTTTAAAAAAAATACTTTTTCAATTTTTTTTTTTTGAAAGAAAGGAAGTTTTTCTGTTGATTTTAGTAGGATCTTTACCTAATTTTTGTTTTTTCTGGATTTTTGAAGAAGAAAAGATTGAAAATAACGAGGAAAAATTGTTTAATTCAATTTTTGTGTTAAGAAAGTGTTTTTTCAGTTAATTTTTATGGTTTTCCCTCAAGTTTTTGAGAAAAATCTCCGTTTTTTTGTTTTTTGAATAAATATTTATGGTGCCATTTTCAGTAGGATCTTCCCTAAATTTCTGATTTTTTTCTGGAATTTCTTAAATAAAAATATATTTTTTTTTCGAATGAAAAAAATAAGCTACTTTTTTTGATAGAATATTCATCCATTTTTTGACTTTTTCTGGATTTTTTTGAGGAATATGACAAAACCGGTATGTTTTCTTCACTGAATTTTTGACTTTCTCTGGATTTTTCAAGAAAAAAATAGGTATGACATAAACGCGACCATAAGAAAAAAAGTAAGAAGAAGCAGGAAAATGGGCCATAAACTGTGGTGGAATGGGCCCGCCTAATGGTCCTCCTAATGCATGTGTTATAATACAACCCCTTTCAGACCCTATTCTTACCTTCCTTTTATTCATATTTTCGGTTTATGGGTCTCGAAAAGAGAAAAGATTGGGTTCTTTATCGAAATTTTGGGTTTTTGAATCATTTTTTAGAGATTTCCGAGTAAAAATGTGTTATAGTAAATCCGGTTTTTACCTTGTTCCAATTATTTTGTAGACTTTTAGGTCTCGAAAAAGAAAAAAAGATTGGGTTTTTTTCATCGAAAATTTTAAATTTTTTTGGATCGTTTTTTTAGAGAATTCCGCGTAAAAAAATGTGTTATAGTAAATTTTTTTTACATATTTTAACCTCCTTTCATTTATTTTTTGGGCTTATAGGTATCGAAAAGCAAAAATATTAGATTTCTTAATCAAATATCGGGTAACCTTAAGATTGTTCTAAAAATGTATTGTGAAGCCCCTGAATTTGCCTATAATATTCATACTTTCTAGATCTTTTTATAATCATTTTCTGGGTTTATAGGTCTCGAAAAGAAAAAAGATTGGGTTCTTTATCGAAATTTTGGGTTTTTGGAGGTTTCCGAGTAAAAATGTTTTATTTTAAATCCTGTTTCTACCTTTTTTAATTCATTTTTTGGGCTTGTAGGTCTCGGAAAAAAAAAATTCGAGAATTTTGAGTTTTTGAATCATTTCTAGTGGTTTTCGTTCCTATAACTAGACTTATTATCAACCTATAGATTTTTTTTTCACAAAAAGGGCTGAGGATAGGATTTTGTAAAATCAGAAAAATCCCACAAGTGATCTTTTCGAAAACGCCTATAATTTGAGCCTTCTTTTAAATATTTAAACGTATCTTTTATTTATATAGCTGCCTTGAAAGTGTAGTTCCCGTTATCGTTTATGAATCAATTCATTTATTTTTATACCTTTTTTTTGAATTATTCCTTTCCAGCCGAATATTGGAAAAAGAAACAAGCTATTAAATTGTCTTTTTGAAACACTAAAATGAGTTTACGATTGTTTTTCGACCTTTCAAATTTTTTTTGAATTCAATAGGCCATTCCGCGCAAGCTTTTCACGTTTTTCTTTCCGCCAAAAGGCCAGGTCAAATTTTAACAACTTTCGTTTCAAGACCTTCGTTTCTTGCCGTTATATAGTCTGTGTACCACGACTTGGAATTCCATCGAACGACATTCCGCTGTTCCGCTGCGTGCTCGGCCGCTTTTTAATTTTTAATTTTACGTAAGAACTCGACTAATACGTTTTCCTAGTGGAATAGTCCATCTATCAGAAATGAGTACCAATTAGAAGCGAGACCGAGGCTCGCAAAGACGCTTCGCGACGCAGCGGAACAGCGGAATGTCGTTCGGTGTAATTCCAAGTCGTGGCACACAGACTATAAAAGCAGAATTTGATCTAATTTGGTATACGGTCTTTTTGGCGGAAAGAAAAACGTGACAAGCTGGCGCGGAAAGGCCTATAACTTGAGATGACGAAGCTCCATTTAGATGATTTCATAGGATAAATTATTGATTAATTATCGACTTTGGATTCTACTAAATGTCGTGATTTTTTGAATTAACGTTGCGGTTTTCTCTGAGCTTTTGTTTCATCCTTTCAGTAGCTGCTTTGAAGGAGGAGATTTCATTGAAAAATTATAAATTAACTATTGTTCAAAGAAAAAAATAAAAAGCTTGAACTTTTGGTGTAAAAAAAGTATTCTACCGTTTTTCCCAAGGGTTTCAAGATTTTTTTAAAGTTGAGAAAAAAATTGAGTTATGAATTTTTAATACCTTTATTTGTTATGCGAAACTTTTTAAAAATCATAAAAAAATTGAAGTGTATTGAAAAAAATGAAAAAAAAGCATCTCGCGTTTGAAATCTAGTTTCCCGCCAAAAAGCCGCGTCGCGTACGCAACGCGTCACCATTGCCAGTTTACCCATACCGCCTTTCAAGTCGGGAAAAATTGACTATATTATTAGTCCTTCCCCCGTTCGACAAATTAATGACCAGGAAAACACTCGGAACCAAATGTTGATGATTGGAAAAAGACGCAAAAAAGACGGAAAAATCTCGATTTTGCGGCGTTTATTAGCTCGTTCCAGATGTCAATAGGCACCACACTTTTCATAAACTCGCTTTTCGATCTCATTGGCTTTCGTTCGAACTTTTACATTTCTTGGAAATTGGCCAGAACACTCTTTGATGTACCAGAAAATGATTCTGAGAGTCCAAAAATCCCGAAATTATCTGGTTATCTAGAAAAGATCTGTGAAAATCGGCCGTTTTAGGACTTTGAGTCTTTATTTCTCCAAAACTAGAAGGTTTTGAAGGTTGAAACTCTCAGAATCTTTTTCTAGAGCTTCGAGGAGTGCTCTGGTCGAATTCTAGAAGATTCATAATCTAGAAGTGGAATGACCTCCCTTGTAAGTGCTGACGTTTTTTTGAGTTTTTGACTTTTTTTTTTGATTTTTTCCAACAGAACGCCGCCTATCCAGCAGGTTTATTATAACAGATATTCAATGAAAAGTTGTAAAATAAGTTTTCTCAGTTCTAAGGAAAGTACAACCAATACTTTTAACACGAAAAAATGGTTTTTAGATGACAGATTTTCCAAAAAAAATTTTGATAAAGAAAATTCATAATTTTTTTTCTTTCTAACTTTTCCAATTTTTCACAACAGGTCCTTGGATTTCAAACGTTTTTAGACTCTCAAAAACCTCAAAAAGACGTTCAGAAAGTAGATTTTTGCGATTTTGCCCCCGACGGCAGCTGTTTCGACTCATTTAGCCGTTCGAAATTATCTCAAAACCAATTAACACGTGTGCCCTCGGAGTTCGGCTCGGTGTCTCAGATTTTCGTTTTACGTTCCTGGTTTTTTTGTTTCGAAAAGGGCTTTCGACGGGGCCCCGGGTTGTCCCGATATTTAAAGCAGTCGCTCTAGGTTGTCCCGAGCCCCAACGAAAAATGAGTGATAAAAATTAGGAAAAGAGGCTCTTTCGACAATGTGACACTTTGCGGGTTGGGTCGCCCTGTGACGGCCCGTGATTTGAAGCGGCCGCCCTAGGTTGGCCCGATCCGGCGCGCAAAGTAAAATGAGCGAAAATTAGGGGAAATTGGCTCTTTTGACAATATAACGCTTTGCGGGTCGTGTCGCCCTGTGACGGCCCGTGATTTAAAGCAGCCGCCCTAGGTTGGCCCGACCCGACCCGCAATATTAAAAGACTACAAAGGTTGGAAATGAGGAAAGCATTAAGAGGAAATGGCTTCTTTTTTTTGACAATGTCAGCGCTTAGTGAGTCGGGTCGCCCTGGGACTGCCCGATCGGGCAACCCGTACTTAGAAACAGTCGCCCTGGGGCAACCCGAGCCGCGAAAAGAGTAAAATTTTGAAAATGAGTGGAGTAATTAGGAAAAATGGCTGTTTTTTGACGATATGACCAATTCGCGGGTAGCCCTGGGACTGCCCGAGTGGGCGACTTGGGAATTAGTGCAGCCGCCCTCGGGTGACCCGCACTAACCCGCAAAGTTGAAAGAGTGAAAATGTAGAAATTAGGTTAAAATTAGAAAAATTAGCTTTTATGGCAGTGCGACGCTTTTCGGGTCGGGTTGCCCTGGGACTGCCGGATGGGGCAGCCCGCTATTTGAAGCAGCTTTTCTAGCTTGACCCGAATCGGAACTTTTGAAAACGGATTGCAGAAGAACTGGTTATGAATTGAGGAAAAGAAATGACTCTTTCGAAAATGTGACCGCTTGAAGGGTAGGGCCGCCCCGGGCCAACCCGACTCATCAGCAGCCCTGGCTTTTAATAATTTGAACTTCGAAATCGGACCCTAATATTTTTTTCTGATCTAGAATGTTTCCAGGCTATCCCGCAGATCATACTAACTTTCCACCTCCCCCTACTAAATATATATAGTATATTCGACTTTTTTTCACTTTTTTTCAAGCTTCAAAAACGAGAAAAAGCGCTGTTTTGACCTGAAATTGAATTATTCCAAGCCTGACCACCTCTCCCTTCTCTTCTCTCTCTCTCTCTCCGTTGGTTTTTGTGGTTTTTATCTGATCTCATCAATCCGGAAACGCTTTTGGGCCGCCTTGAAAGGCATCCCTCCCACGAAATTTGTTGTTTTCTCAACGTGTTCCATCGAAAGTTGGATCGATCTTGGGCTTCAATTTGGAGAGAAAGAGAGAGTTTTTTGATCTCTGATTCGAGTTTTTTTGTCAATTTTGTGTTATCTAAAAAAAGAATGTTTTAAAAGCTGATTAAGTTCATACTCATAGTTGATTCTCGATCTCTGAAAAACTTTAAAGCTTGAAAATTGTAAGAATCGTGAGTATTCTGATTCCTTCGGATCGAATTTCGGTTTCTGGTCCTCTGTTTGTAAAATCCCGAGGTTTGCTCGTTGGAACTCTTTTTTTGCAGAGGAACTTAGAGAGGTAGGGGCCCTTGAAGATTCCCCTCTAGGGACCACTTTAACACCCCTGTAGGGACTCCTGAAGCTCGAAAAAGTGGCCACTCTAGGGAAACATTTGTCGTTTTGTGAATAGAAGCATTTACATGCGAAAAAAAAAATCAATAAATCAGTGTGTTTTTTTTTCCCTATGCGGGACTTTTACCCCCATGCCCCCTACCCTATAGGGACCACTCTGGTGTTCCTAAGTTCTAACTGACATGTAAGCTCCTTTCAAAAAATCGTGGTAAACCAAAAAAAAAATTTTTTTTTTCTCTTGGTTCATGCTTCTTGAATGACTCACATTCCTGTTTCAATTTAGTTTTTTGTTATTATCGATTTATTTTAATGAGATATTGATATACTACTCCCTTTTTACAATTAAAATTGATATTGCCATTTTTCCTGTATAACATTACCCCTTTTGAAAATTTGGAATGGCTCAGGAAGTATGAAGCGGGAATTTCGAAGTGCAGCCGACCAAAAACGACTTACGCGTGCTCGCTTCCAACCGCGACGCTCCGAGCCATTCCAAATGCGATCACGACTTTTCAACATGCGGAAATGGAAATTTGTTTTTTGAATCTTAGAGTCCAAAATATTCTCTCAAGGAAACAGGGAAGTTACCAACTTTACTTCGAAAAAATCACGATTTTCCTGAATTTTTGTTTTCGCTTCGAAACCAGGAATCACACTTTTGAAGTTCATGGACGCGTTTGGAATGGCTCAGAACGTAGGACGCGGTAATTTCGAAGTGCAACCGACCAAAAACGACTTGCGCTTACTTTTGACCGCATCGCGACCGCGACGCTTCGAGCCATTCCAAATGCGACCACGGCGATTTAACTAGTTTTAACGGAAACGAAGAATTGTTTTTCAAATCTTAGGGTCCGAAAAATGGTTTTAGGGGAGCAGGAAAGTAGCCATCTTTACCTCGAAAAAATCACGATTTTTCTGAGTTTCTTCTCTTTTTTTGCACTTCAAGGAGCTAACTGGAAAGATATTTCTCCCTCGAAAATCCTCAGACTTTTGCCTCAAGCTCTCCAAGTTGTCCACTCGACACCAGGTTGATATCAGGTCCGTTTTTATCCACGGGAAACCCATCGATCACTCGATCCTTACAACTCACTCACTCACACGGCGGCCATTTCGTCCTTCTTTTTGTCCTCCCCAATGTTATTTTAGCGGCCGACAGTTGGTCGCCCTCCCCCGGGGGGACCTTTTGATAACACTTTCTATCCGATGGATATCTTTTCCCTTTCGCCAAATCTTTTTTTTCCGTCTCGCTAGTTGCTGGTCAGGCTCGTGTTACAGTAACCTTTTGGGACTAGTTTTGGTTTATTTCACGTTTTAAAGGTCTTACTATGTTATCGATAAACTCATGTACTTTTTCGGCCGGAAGTTGGAAGATCCTGGTCGCATTTGGAATGGCTCAAAGCGTCGCGGTCGCGTTGCGGCTCAAATGACCTTTTTTCGCACCCGTGTTACATTAACCTTTCTGGGTTTTTGCATTTTTAAAGGTCAGAAAACTCATGTACTTTTTCCGACAAAAGTTGGAAGTTCCTGGTCGCGTTTGGAATGGCTCAAAGCGTCGCGGTCGCGTTGCGTGTCAACTAGGAGAAAAAATGAGTTTTGAAATTTTTTGGCCTAAAATTTTTTTCACCACAAAAATTAGAATTTAATGGTCCCAATTGGAATGGCTTCACGCGTTGCGGCTTTAAGGAATTTAACGATCGGATTCTCGGGAAAATCCTTTTTTACTCAGTAGTGCTAGATACGCGTTACATTACCTTTTTTCGGGCTCATTTTACTTTTTTATCACGTTTTTCGCATTTTTTTTAGGTCTTAAAGTTATCAATAAACTCATGTAATTTTTCCGGCCGGAAGTTGGAAGTTCCTGGTCAAATTTGGAATGGCTCAAAGCGTCGCGGTCGCGTTGCGGCTCAACTTAAAAATTAAGATATTCAAGAATAACCGATTTTTTTTTTCTAAGACCGGAAGACTTTTTCATTTATAAGCTTTTTTTTCTAAAGATTTTGAAGCCTCTGTGCGTAAATCGTTTTGAGTCGGGCGCAGTTGAAAACAGTCGTTTCGGTCACAATTTTACAGAGATTTTAGTCAAATTTAACCATTTATTCTTGAAAAATGCCTGGTATTACTCATGTTGCAGTATATATTCGAATAAGGTTTTTTTGTTACAGGAAAGTCATCAAACTTTTGAATTAATGAAAACTTTTTTTGATTTTTTCCGGTCCAAAAGGACTTTTGTCAAAACTCCTTACCTATTACTCATTTTAAAATCGATCTTTTTTCTACTTTGAGCTCTTTTTTTTCAGATAAATCCTTTTTTCCGTTCCTAAAATGACTCAAAAATGGAAGCTTGGGATTGGAATTTGCAGAAGTCATGTTTTGGAATTGTGTGTCATCGCAATATCCTCTTTCACTCCACACCTATTTCCGTTCCGAGATTTTTTTTCTTCTTCTTTTTGTTTTCCGACACAGTATCACTTCTTGGGGGCTATAAAAGGCGGGGGAAAGTCGATTTCAGGCTTTTTTCAGCTGTATTTTTGTTCGATTGAAAGGTATTTTCCTTTCTTTTTTTTTGTCTTTACGGGCGAAGTCCAAGCGTCCTCAAAAAGATGTCTAGAGCTTTTTTTGAGTTCCTGACAAGGTTTCTAAAGTTTTTCAGAATCTCCTTTTTCCGCTCTTTTTTTCTCTAAAAAGGCCCTTTTAAAAATTTAGTCAACTAAAAAAACCTAGTTCTTTTTTCAAAGGCTCTTTTCAGGCCTTCTGTACTTTGCCCTTGATTTTTTTCAAGAACTTGTAAAATTTTGATACATTTTTCGAACATGAAAGTGATGATGAATGTAGAAAATAACGATAAGAATTGAAAGAAAAGTTTTTTATGCTTTTTCGAAGCAAAATTTTCAATTTTCTAATTTTTGGAAGCCCTATGATTGAATTTCAAGCTTGACGAATACATTAGTTACATGAAAGCTTCTAATTGTACCCGAAAATATCTTGAAAGTTAAATGAAAACTATTTGAACGAAACGTGTTTTTGACGTTTAGACATCATTTCCCTGTTTTCATACTTTTAGAAATAAGGATATAACTTTTTTTTTTTGATCTGTAGCATCTCTTCTTTCCGTGTTAAATTTGATTCCGCGAAATGCAAAATACCGTTAGAGAAAGAAAAATATCACTATATTTTGGAGAGTCAGAGATCATTTTCAAAACTGAACACGGCATTTGAAACAAAATATTTTTCATTCCAAGAAACAAAAACAAATTTTCTTTCAAGAAACTATAAATATCCACGATTTTATCAAACTTTTCTAGTATTCCCTAAAAAAATCTATTTTAAGATAAAGTTTCCATGAATATCTTTGAAATTCATGAAATTCGACTCATACTTTATCTGCGCGAAAGCTGTTTACCGCATCGACGAGCCCTGAGAGCTTGTGGGTCCTGTGGTGTAGTGGTTATCACGTCTGCTTCACACGCAGAAGGTCGCCGGTTCGACCCCGGCCAGGACCTATTCTCTTTTGCCGACGCATTTGAAATTCAGGCTTTCTCGGGTTGGCTGCCCTTTGGCCCTGAAACCTATACGAGTAGGCAAACAAATTGTAGCTTTTCTATTGTTCTTTCTTTTGGGTATAGTGTGACCAAGTGTACTTGTCCTGAAGTCAAGGGGTTTACGAGGTCTTTTGAAGCTTTTCACTGGAAATTTGACTCGAATAGGATTATTAAGAATTTTAGAAGGTCAATTTCCATTTACGTTGTTTTTTTTTAAATATCCCTTAAATACTCGTTTTTTAATGAAATATTGAAGCTCAAATTGCAGTTTGGTATTTCAAAAGTGCCTATATTCACCTTCATAGAGGGCTCTAAAAGTTGGAAAAAATGCTCTGGAAATCCCTCGAAAAGTGTAAAAGAGAACAGCTTAAAGTTGAAAAAAAGTATTTCTCAATTTTTCAACTTTCGATTTTTGGAAGCTTTTTCAGTTGTTTTTAGAGGCTTTTTTGAACATTTAATAAAATTGAAAAAGCCGAAAAAGATTTTTTTCTTTATTACTTCACAAATGGCAGAAGCTTTAGCTCTGTAAAAGCTCACAAGATCTCATTCCATATCAATTTTCAGCCATTTCTCAAGTTTCGGAGGTCTACCGATGTTTTGATACTTTTCTCATTTCTCTTATTTTTTTTCCATTTGCCTTTTTTTGAACCGAGTAAAAGACGATAAATTAAGCAGTAAAATCCATAGTTAAAAGAAAAGATTTCTTAACTTCCATTGCTGCTTCAGTGGACATATAAACGCTCTAAAAGAGACACGCCTGAAAACAGCAGGTTTTGATTGAATGTCTAAGCTTCAGAAAAAAAAAACTTGTTGCGAAATTAAAAAAACTATTGTCCAAAAAAAAATTATACATGGTTTTAAAGCGCAAAATAGTATAATTTCGCGTTTTGAAACGTTTTTTTCTCCAATGAGATAGTTGAAAATAGTTTTGAGGCGATCGAAACTTGATAATGATTAAATTTCAGTCGAAAAGAAGCATTTTTTCCACTTTTTGTGTTGCTTAATCTCAGATAAACAGTCGTTGATAGGATTTTCGAGTCAATTTTGAACCAATATATGTACCAGAAAAAGTTACTGAAAGTTTCTACCTGTAAAACTTCGTGGTTTTTAAGAAATCGGGATTCAAAATAGACTATTTGGATTGATTTTAAGGGTTTTCTTTGACTTTGAGGTGTTCTTTCTCAAAAACTAGGGAGTTTGAAAGGTTGAGACTTTCAGAATCGTTTTCTGGTGCATCAAGGAGTGTTCTGGCCAATTTTTCAGTAAAATCCCAATCCCAAAGTGAAATGACCTCCCTTATATCCATCGAGGAGTTTCTCAAATGTCTTGGCTCTGAAATGAAAGGCGCACTTTTACTCGCGGCTCAGATATCAGAACAAGAAGATCAGTTTCCGCAGCGGCTAATTGTCCATTCGAGCAACATTTTTGATTATTTTGTACTTCCTCATGAAGAAACTTCCTTGGGAAGTTCATGCCTTTTTAGAGAATTTTTCTGCTTTTTTCAGTTGTTTTTTGAGAGAAATGAGAAGAGTTGAGTTTATAAACAAAGTCTACTCTGCGCTCTCATAAACGAGCTTTTCCATTGATTTTTTGGATATTTAAAGCTTTTTTTTGCCAATTTAAGTTAAATTTATCAAGGCATTTTCGGAAGTTTTGGACGATTTTTTTTTTTCAAATTCCTGGCTTATTTTTCATCAAATCATTGAGCCGTTTAAAAATTTGAAAGATTTGAAACATATTTCAAGAAAAAAAATCCTTAAATTACTCTAAAAAATAACAAAAATGATGCAATTTTACAAGAAAAAAAAAATTAAAAGAGCTATTTAGGACAAGATTATGCGCTCCATTGATAATCTTTGCTAATGAGCTTTGAAAATTGTCTTTTTGGAGAGTTTAAAGTTCTATTTTGTCTCATTTTGTGAAATTAGCCATGGAGCGCACTCAACTCAAATGGCTCATTTTTGCGGCTTTTTTTAAAAAATATCCTGTAACCTATTGTCGGATTTTTATTTTTTTTATCTTTTTCGAAAAAAATACACGTGTTAATCAATTTTTCAACAGGAGGGAATAGCTTTCTAAAAAAACTTTCAAGTAGAAAAAAACCAAAAAAACGAAGTTGATTTTTTTATTGCTGGGAGAGACGGAAAATAAATGGATTTTTTTATTAAAAAAATGATCCTTTGACCTCTTTTTCGAGGATTCTCTTCACAATCATAGAAGGAAGGAGTGCAAGAACGTTCAGAAATTTATCAATTCTGAATGAGAAATGAACTTGCACCCTCGCTTTCTCAGCATTTCCTCGGCCAAAGTCAGTTTTTCGCCCCTAGGGCACATATGCTAATTATGGGAAGGATTTTCTGATCTTTTTTTGGCTGTTTTCGATTGCTTACAGTTGATTTTGAGAGTTATGAAAAAATCAATGTTTTATAGTCTTTTTGGCGACGTGAATGGACTTCTCTGCGCCCTCCTCGTCTCTCGGCGGCTCTCTCATGTTGACATGCTATTTTTATGTTTCTCTGACCTTGTCGGCGAAAGAACAGAGAGACGCAGACACGCGAAAACTGTCAAGTCGCTGTGAATGGACTATAATAAAATTCACTTTTTGAAAGTTTTGTAAGTTTTCATGTCGATAAGATGATCGGATTTTTCTTTGTTAGTGAACTTTGAAAGATACTTGAGAACACGGAGAAAGATCAGAAAATATGTATTCAAGGTTTCAAAGGCTAGAAAATAAGAATTTTCTTATCTTTCTCCGTGGTATCAAGTATCTTTCAAAGTCCACGAAAAAGGAAAAACCCGATCATCTTATCGATCGAGTTGAGTGATTTTTCCTATCCAGAGAAATTTTTCCAACATATTTTCCTCTATAGACTAATTTATTTCTTCTAACAAGGTACGTTTTTTTAAGTTTCAAAGTATACCAAAATACGCATATTATGACGAAAATGACTCTATTTCAAGGTTTTAAAGCGTCTTAATTCGAAAACTAGGTCTTTTTCCAGGAGTTTCTCACTTTTTTTGGAATCCGGAGGTCTTAAGTCATTTTCCTTATGAACAAAATCTCATTATCCTTATCAGAATGAAACATTATCCTCACCAGAATAAACCAGAACCTCCAACAGTTCCGAACAAGAGACGGATTTGCACCCTCCCGGAACAATTTCCCGGCTTTTCCCCCCGCGACATTCGTTGCCTAGGGCATATAAATCGTCGAATGAATTGTAAACGACCCGTTCATAAAATATGAGAAAACACTCAATGTTTTCTCGGCCATCATACACAAGAAAATTCCTCTCAAGTTATTAATGAACTTCTTTTCGGATAACTAGGGAATAACATCGTCTCAGATTGTGGCCTGATCTGAAACTTAGAGGATCATTGCAGCTTTTTAAAGGAGCATAGGGTTAGTTAATTAAAGGTCTCAAGACGAAGAGCCGTTTTGTGGTATCTTAAACTAATTTTTGATGTGGCTTTGATTATTAACTACCTTTTTCTTTGAAATGTTCAGGATTTTAGTATCCCATGCATCTTTTTGAAGGAGCATAGGGTTCGCTAATAAAAGGTCTCGAGGCGAAAAGCCGTTTTGACTTATATTTTGAGACTTTTATACTTCTCCAAGCACTTTTGACTGTTTTTTGATGTGTTTAATTTTGATTCTCATCAACCGTTTTCCCTGGAAATTTTAGGATTTCAGTATTCTTTGAAGCTTTTTGAAAATTTTAAAGGAGCATAGGATAAGTTGGTAGAAGGTCTCAAGGCGAAGAGCCGTTTTGTGGTATCTTGAACTGATTTTTTATGTGGCTTTGACTTTCACTCACCATTTTTTCTGAAACTTTTAGGATTTTAGTAGGCCTTGCATTTTTTTTTAAAGGAGCATAGGGTTTGTAATAAAAGGTCTCGAGAGGAAGAGCCGTTTTGTGTTTCATTTTGGGTATTTTACACTTCTTCAAGCATTTTGGACATACTCATGATCTTTTTATGCCCAATTATTTCAATTCTCACCTTCCGTTTTCTGTGGAAGTTTAAGGGTTGTAGTACGCCCTGCAGCTTTTTAAAGGAGCATAAGGTTAGTTATTGAAAGGTCTCAAGACGAAGAGCCGTTTTGTGGTATCTTGAGCTGTTTTTTGATATGACTTTGATTTTTTCCTACCATTTACTCTTGATTTTTTAGGATTTCAGTATCCCCTGCAGCTTTTTAAAGGAGCATAGGGTACGTTAATAAATGGTCTCGACGCGAAGAGCCGTTTTGCGTTTTATTTTGGGCTTCTTCGAACCACAAAAGGATCTGGAACTGATTTTTGATGTGACTTTGATTTTTACTAACCGTTTTCTCTGGAAATTAACTTGGAAAGCGATTTTATTGCACTGAGAATGAATTTTTTTTCATTTTTTCCTGATTTTTTACGCCCAATAATATCCTTGAAGTGTTATCATTAATGATTCTTATTTTTTCGACTCATGGATGACCATATTATCATTTTTTCTTTTATATCGAAGCTTTTAAAAAAGAAGAGAAACGTATTCCAAGCCGCTTTTTTCTTCCTCAAGAGGCCCATACACGTATATGTATTTGGATGAAATGTCGTTGCGGATCAAATAAAAATCCAATGAAATGTCAACCGCCACTTCATTTCTTTCCCTTTTTTCCCGTGTCCTCGTGTCTTTTTGAGCATTTGTTCAGAAATTCAATCTCCGAAATGAAGCCCTTTTTAGCTGGGAAATTTTTTGATTTTTGTTGATTTCGGGTGATTTTTCATGCTTTATTTAAATTCTAGAAATTTTTTTTTTTGGTTCATTTTTTTTTCAATACTATCTGCTCTTCGTGTCCAATGAGTTAAATCTGGAAAAATGAAGCCCTGGAAGAAAAATATCTTTGTAAACTTTGATTCAGTTTTTCTCAATTTTTTTCGATTCTTTGAGTTTTTTTTTATACGTTCAAGTTATTCAATAGAATAAAATCTGAAAATTGAAGCCTATTTTTTGGAAAATTGAGAAAAAGTTTGATTTTTTGTTGATTTTCTGTGAGGAAATCGTCTTTACAAGGTTGCAAGTTAGTTCCCTGATTTTCCTGGGGAAGGTCTTATTTTTGGTTGATTCTTCTCAGCATCTTCTGGTTTTAGTGTCCTTTATTCCGAAGAAGTCCTTTTGAGGAGGGGGAAGTTCTGAAAATTTTGGTTTTTCGATGATTTTGGACTATTTTCTTTGAAGATATCATCGTTAGAAAGTTGGATTTGTACCTAAACTAGTGGAATTTCTGAAAAAAATGTCTTTTTCGATCCAAGTTTTTTTCAACAGTTTTCAACATTTCTATTCTTAAAACTAATTTTTGATTTTTTTGCCTTCAGTAAACTTTCTTTTTTTCATCCTGTCACAAAATGTTTTTTTGGTGAATACAGAAAATTTTCTAAAATTAAATGTTTTTTTTTCGAATTTTTTTTCTTCCAGTTTTCAAAAAATTATCTCCTCGTTTTGAATAATTTCATGTTTTCATTCGTTTCTTTCTGAATTTATCTTATTTTTCTTCGAAAAATGAACTTATTTTTTTTTTTTTGAGAGACGTCCATTCTCCACAGTTACTTTTTATTTTGTTTTAAATATAATTTCCATTTTGCCAGTATTTCTGATGTGATTACATGCACGTCTTCGTTGTCCTCCTATGCACGTCGGTCCTTGCCCAAATTGATCTCAAGGTAAACCTTTTTTTCATTTTTTTGAAGCATAAAATCGATTTTTCTATCCCTCTGAAGGAACTCATCGCTGATTTTTCCATATACAGTACCGCTCAAAAGTATATTAAGTTTTGGTTTTTTGGGGATATCTCAGCGAGTACTTATCCGATTTATATATAACTTTCAGAGATTATGTAAAATACACTTTGAAACATATACGGTATACAAAGACATGTCCGCAATCACTGTGACGCGTTTTAGGCATTTTTTTTATTGATTTCAATTTTTTTTGTTTTTTATGCTTTCATTTTTATTTATTTTTATTAAATTTTTTAAAAGTAATATTGTTGCCATATGTTTTTTTTCATGTTTTCAGACATGAGAAGAACCTCTCGAAAAAAGAATTTGACTGATAACGACAAAAGAGCCATCGTTGTGGGTCGTCAAAATGGACTGACCATGATGACGTTGGCAGGAATGTTCGGCGTGACAGAGGCGTGCATTTCTCAGTTCCTAAAGCTTTGGAAAGCTCAAGATGGCTCTACTAAGAGCCAACGCACTGGAAGATCACGTGTCACTGATGGTAATGACGATAGAAACATTTTGAAGACGTCTAGAACCAATCCCAGACTCACCGCCCCTACGATCAGACGGGAAGTTTTCTTGAATTCGCCATCTCCGCCATCCGTCTCGACCGTGAAACGACGTCTGAATGCTGCTGGAATCATGAGAAGACGTCCAGTGAAGAAACCGCTTATTTCTGAAAAGAATCGAGCCGCCAGGGTGAAGTGGGCGAAGGAGCATCTCAACTGGACCCGTCAAGGCTGGAACAAGATTCTGTGGTCCGACGAAAACAAGTTCCTCCTCTTCGGGAGTGACGGAATTCAGTGGGTTCGTAGACCAATTGGGTCCAGATATCATCCGAAATACCAATTACCCACTGTGAAACTTGGTGGAGGACCGTTTCGTCGGACCGCAAAATCTCGTTCCAGTCTTGACGGGTCCAGTTGAGATGCTCCTTCGCCCACTTCACCCTGGCGGCTCGATTCTTTTCAGAAATCAGCGGTTTCTTCACTGGACGTCTTCCCATGATTCCAGCAGCATTCAGACGTCGTTTCACGGTCGAGACGGATGGCGGAGTTGGCGAATTCAAGAAAACTTCCCGTCTGATCGCAAGGGCGGTGAGTCTTAGATTGGTTGTAGACGTCTTCAAAATGTTTCTATCGTCATTACGATCAGTGACACGTGGTCTTCCAGTGCGTTAGCTCTTAGTAGAGCCATCTTGAGCTTTCCGACGCTTTAGGAACTGAGAAATGCACGCCTCTGTCACGCCGAACATTCCTGCCAACGTCATCATGGTCAGTCCATTTTGACGACCCACAACGATGGCTCTTTTGTCGTTATCAGTCAAATCTTTTTCCAGAGGTTCTTCCCATGTTTGGAAACATGAAAAAAATATATGGCAACATTATTACTTTTTAAAAAAATTTAATAAAAAAATAAATAAAAATGAAAGCATAAAAAAACAAAAAATTGAAATCAATAAAAATGCCTAAAAACGCGTCACAGGGATTGCGGACATGTATTTGTATACCGTATATGTTTCAAAGTATATTTTACATAATCCCTGAAAGTTATATATAAAACGGATGAGTACTCGCTGAGATATCCTCAAAAAACCAAAACCTAATATACTTTTGAGCGGTACTGTACTTCAAAAAAAAAATTGGTTTTCCGAAAGTTATCGTATCATATTGTTGCCAGACCAGAGTATGTTAAATTTTCGTTGAAAAAGAAAATGAGATCTTTAAACTAGGATCACTGTTTCGAAAACTAAATTTATTGAGTGATCGTTTCGAATTGAATTCTCCGTCAGATAAATAAATTTGAACAATGAAATCTCCTCTGTTTCAGAAACAAAATTAATTTTTGAAGAGACTTCAGAGTGTGGTGTTTGAATAGGAAAGGCACTTATTAATGAAAAAAAGAAAATAATAATGATTCGTTCGAAAAAAAGTAATGTTTCAGGCCAACCTGGTCGCGGAACATTCCCGGAAAACGTTCAGACCGCGAGATGTCGAGGTCGAAACCATCGAAAATCTGCTCAGCGATGTTCAGGTAACTGTTTTAACGAAAAAAAAACAACAAAATTACCTTTTGAAAAAAACTTTGACCTACCGTAATCCTTTAAAATGCATCGACCGCAAACACGCTCTGCGTCCGAGGCATTTAATCTTACGACTATTTTCTTTTTTCTTGTCTTTTTTTGCGATTTTCATAGAAATTTTGTGTTATTGTTTCTTTTCAACGAAAGCGTACTTATTTGAAATATTTTGTAAGTTTTAGTAAGCTCAAAGATTTCAGTTTATTGGTGAGACTCATTTGAAAAAAAGGAAAAAAATATTTTTGTACGAAATTTCGTCAGTCTAAAACGAAAAATTGAATTTGCTACTTCTTTTATATTTATCTAACAGAAATTTACAGGAAACTTGTATCAAATTGTCAATTTTCAGGTCGATTCGGGTGAGGTGAACTCGAAACTTCGCGATTATACCTCGATCTTTGCCGATACGGCACGAGATCAATTAACTCATGAGTAAACGGATTATTGGTTGATTTTTGAACAAAATCGATTTTTCAGAGAAGATGAGAATATTTTCAAAAAGCTATGGTACGACAAATCGTACAAGGTGCACGATTTGTGCGAACCGCACAATTCGGGCCACCAAACGGGCGAACTTATTTGGTTTTCCGTCTTTTTTTGGAGGGTTTAGGAAGGATTTATTTCAGGACCGAATCGGGTGATCGGCTTCTCAAAGTGATAGGCAACGGTGTCGTTAAAGACGGGTACAACATGTTCATGGCGCCCGGCCAAAGTCAAGGTCTTTCTTTGGGAATAGTTAGGGAGAACAGGGTGGCCCGGGCGGACCCGAGGAGTACTTTTCAGAGTTTAAAATGATTTAAAATGTGGAAAAGGGTCATTTTTTGCCCGCTCTGTGGGTCGGAACTTTCAAGAAATTTGATTTTCAGGCCGTCGGACGGATGTTCATGTCGCTGTGTATATTGAGTCGATGTCGTCTTTCAAAGCTCAAACCATGGTTCGAAATTCGGATTTCTCTAGTCACAATGCCTCACTATTTAAATGATTTACCGGTTACCGTGAAATTATAAAAGTTCGCGAATTTTTCGAGATAATGGTAAGGCAGCTGTCAGCGGAAAGATTCATGATTCAGATAAAAAAATTACAAGAAAAAAACGTCGTGAATTTCTTTTTTTCTTTTTTAAATATCGAAAAAATCTTTTTTTTTATATTTAAAGGAGAGCATGTGATAAATTTATCATCTTCCTATCTAAGTTTTAAAAATTCAATCATTCTTTTTCAAATAATATACTCAGTCATTTTTTTAAAATAAAAAAGACAGTATCTAGTAAGTTTCTTCACTTATTTTTAATGGAAAAAAAATCGATAAATTTTGGTTGGATGCCTCATAATGATTTTTTGAATCAATTTTTTTGGAAGTTTCGTTCAAAAAGGACATTTTTAAGGATTTCGAAGTTGACATGTACCTGGCGATGGGTTGGTTCGACCGCCGGCTGGCCCACAATTGCACTCATCCGATTCTGGTCACGAGCAAGGTAAAAATCGAAAACAAGCGCATTTTGCTGTTTCAGAAGGACTGAAATAAGAAAATCGGAGAAATTTGAAACATTTACAATATATTCTTGAGCACTTTGTGAGCTTTTTAAAAATGAGAAGGAATGAACTTTTTCTGCGTCTGACCCGAAACGACTTGCGCTTGAGCATATTCAAAGAATTTCAGTAAAAAGTAGAAAATTTAGAGATTTTTTTCTAGGTTTTTCTTGTAGTTTCGGATCACTATCAAAAAAAGCTAGAAAAATTGTTTTTCAATTTTTTTGGTTTTTCTCATGCGCCCGACCTGAAACGACTTGCGATAGGGGCACAATTGAAAAAGTTGAAAAAAATTATTTTAACTGAAAAAAATAGGTTTTCTTGGTGGATTTTAGGCTCTGGAAAAAAATATTCAAAGATTAAATAAAAAAATTAATAATATTTGGAGAAAAAATAGGAAGAAAAAATTGAATGGTGTTTTTTTCAATATTTAATAATTTTTGAACCAATACTGACGATTGAGCGTTTCTTAGAATATAAAAATGAGTAAGAAAAAAATCTTTCTTTTTTTGGAAAAATAGAAGAAAAAACTTGTAATTTTTTTCATGCGTCCGACCCGAAACGACTTGCGCTTGAGCCTATCTAAAAATATCAAAAAAACAAGCGGAGTTTGCAGTTTCAGAAGTGATTTATATAAAAAAATTAAAAAAATATATGATATTCAACAAAGAAATTATAAAAAAATATAACCAAGATATCAAAAAATCCAAAGAAAATCTGCAATATTTTGACGAAACTGCCATTTTTCTAGCTGATCGCCGACCGTATGTGGTACCCGGACTTGTACTTTGTCAACAGCAAATTCGCGTATTTACAGGAGGTTTTTATCATTTTTTTCTCAATAAAATTTGTGAAAAAATTCGGTTTTTTCAGGTTACAACACCAAACTTGATGGTGATTGTGTATCCAGACGGGCTGATTTTCAAATCGATGAGGTAGATTTTTGGGGCAAAATATTGAATATTCAGTTTCTTTCATGGGACAACGCTTAGGAAAATGATATAAAAATCCGAATTTCTCGAATTTTTTCAGAATCAGGAGTTTTTCAATGGGTTAGGGGTGATTCTATAAACCATAAAAATTTTTTTAAAAAAATTTTAAAAAAATCTAGAATATTTTTTTAAACATATAGTGTAAAAAAATTATTTTTCTTCAGTCGATAGTCGATTTTTAGTCTCAGATTCCGTAATTTTTTACTTTGTTTAAAAAAATTGGTAAATTTTCACGGATCTTGACACGATTAGTTTGATAGTGTCCTGCGAGGGGAGATTTTTGATTTTTTTGAATTTTTCGAAAAAAATAGAATATTTAAGTAGTATTTTTTTGCATATGAAAAACATTTTTGAGCTTCGGAGAGAATTTTTTTGTAAATCAGGCTGTTCTGTAATTATTTTTGTATGAAACTGTATAGTTGAAGCATTTTTTTTTCAAAAAAATGGGGAATTTATTGATCTTTTTTTCGCGTTTAAATTAGAGTTTCTTTCAGCTAGGAAAGTATTTTTGTTCATGAAAAATCGGTTGTTTTTTTCGGATGGAAAAGAAAAATTTGAGTTTTGGAACTTTTTTTGAAATTCGGGAAAACTAACTTTTTCGCGTATAAAAATTGAATGATGAGCTTTCAAAAACTTTTTTTTTCAAAAAAATGAGAAATTCATTATTATTTTCGCGCATGAAAAAAATTGACTATACAGAGTTTTAATCAAGAAAAATTTGCAGATATTAAATTTTTTTCGTCTGGAAAAATGGATATTTTGAGCTCTTGAAAATCTCATTTTCCGAAAAAAACGGAAAAGTTTATTCAATCAAATTTTTTTCAAAAAAATGTTTTATAAGTGAATTATTTCGTCTAATAAAAAAATGAAATTTGAAACTCAAAAAAATGATTTATAAGACGGGAAATTTTGCAGACTGGACGTGACTCTGAGTTGTATGATGGACTTGAAATTATTCCCGCTGGATTATCAAGAATGTCCGTTGACGATTCAAAGTTGTAAGTTTCTATTTTTTTCGAATTTTTCTAACGAATTTCCTTTAAATTCAGTTAAAATCATCATTATCTGAAAAAGGAAAAACCTTAAAAGGTAAATCTGTAAAAAAGGCCTCAAAAAAATAAAAAAAGCAATATAGACTGATGAAACATAAAAAAATGGTGTTAAATGATAAAAAAAGGAGGAAAAAAATAAACAGATAAGCCTATAAAAAATCAATAAAATGCCTTTGTAATTTTTTAGATCGGTTCAATGTTTCAAGGATTTTTTTTTTTTTTTTGAATTTTTGAAACGTTTATTGCTCGATTTGACCAGTATTTTTGAATAAAAAATAAAATCTCACGTATGAGAAAAAAAAAACGAATTATTCGTTTTGAAAGAGAAAACTGAAATTTCAAGTTGAATAATGTCATAAAAAATGAGATTTCGCATTTGTAAGTCCTTTTTTCGAAACACGGGCGGTTTGATGGTATGGAAAGAAATTTTTGAGCTTTAAAATTATATTTTTTTTATCAAAAAAGTAAGGTGAAAGTTTACGAATTAATCTGACAAGATCAGAAGGAAATGTAGGGTAACTTTTGAAAAAGGGAATAATCAATCAATAAAAAAAGCCCTTTTTGACGTTTAGATCAACTCAATATTTCAACGATCCTTTTAATTGTTAGAAAGTTCATTTTACGGTTTCCGTTTGCTCTAAGATTTAAAAAAAAACGGTAAAGTAGATAGAACAAAAAAAAATGATATTTTGATGAATGGTGAGGGAAAAAGTAACAGGAAACCCTGGAATTGATAAATAAAAGGCCCTTTAAAAAATGATTTAATGTTTCAATGTTCGTATTTATTGTGAGCAATGTCAGAGTTGGGCCTTCATTACAAAGTAAATTTAAATCTCACATTTGTCAAGCGCGTAGAAAAAAATTTTTAAAAAGAGAAAAATTGATTGATTCAATGTTTCAATGTCTTTTTGGATCATTCTACACCGTAAAATAAAATAATACAGTTGCCTACGTCGAAAAAAATAGCGGGAAAACCAACAAAAAAAAACGAAATGCTCTGACAAATTTAAGGTTAATTCAACGTTTCAGTGATCGTATTTATTGTTAAAAAGTTGATATTGAATACTTCTGACAAATCGTGACAATTCATAGAAAAGAATGGAAAGAAAAGGAAATATTACAGTCGCCTACATCGAACAAATCGTCAACCTGACCTGGCACAACGATCCGCCCTTCTTCCCCATTGGCTCCAACGAAGAAATCAAGGTTTTTTCTATAAAAATCATTCAAATGCTGATTCCAAAGTGTATTTTAATCAAAAGGTTTTTCAGTGCAATTTTCCAAGAAATAGATGAAAATTCCTTGTATTTTTGCAAAAAAATTCTATTTAAAAAGGAACGAAAGGTGTTTTTAGAGCGTAATTTTCTGCGGTTTAACCTTGATTATCTGTTTATTTTTTTCCAGCTCTTCGTATGATCCGGTCGATTTTTAGACGTTTTAACTCTCTGTGTTTTCAAAAAGTATCAAAAGCAACGGATAAAAAGAAAAAAATAACGTGTAAAAGACCGAAAAAGCGACTTTTCAAACACAAAAATTACCGTAACTCGAAAAATTTCTACAGTAACCCAAGTTGGTATGTACTGTAAAAGTTCATGAAATTCCATTACCAATCGATTGATATCTCACTTGCCTAGTAAAAACTCTTCAAGAGTTAGATAAGCAGGTGCCAACCCGGCTACAGTAAGAGGGAATGGCTCAAAAAGTTGTGTCCGCGTTTCTAATAATGGGATGAATCATGATGAAGTTTTATCGAAATAAAAATATTAAATTTTATTTTGTACCAAATTTTTTTCTCAGCGTGTTAACCGTAACTGAAAAAAATGTTCTTTTTGAGTCCCTTTTTTATTTTTTTCATTCTTGAAACAGCAATGTCTTGTAGTTGAACGACATGACGATCACGAGAACGCGATTCGAAAAATGCGCCGGACCGTATCCGATGTTCAGAGGAACAGGTATCTCATTTACCTTTACCTTTAATTTATAACCCACAGTTTTTTGAGTTTAGTTATTGATATCCTTAGTTTCCTTAATTTTTTGGCCACTTTTGGAATATTTAGTCTCAAAACTACTCCATTTTTGACTGTAAAATCCTAAATTTTGTCCTCAGAAAATCTTAAAGCCTTAATTATAACTCTTATTTTAACCAACTGTAGCCCTAATGCACTAAAATGATAGAAATGACAGAAATTAAATAAATAACGCTTTAGAAACCTTTTCTCACATCCCTAATGTTGAATAATTCAATAAAAAATGCAGTTTTGGTTGGAGAAAATGAGGTTTTGAAACGTTTTTAATGCATTTTTGAAAAGAAAAATGTTCCAAATCTTTAAAAAATGTTTTTTTCCCATGATTTTTTGATTTTTCCCCTCAAAAAACCGTTTCAAAACCCTTTTCCCCGACCAAAAATGCCCTTTCCCTTGTCAAAATGTCAATTTTGAATAATTTTAGGAGGTAGGCAAGTTCCTTCCTTCGATGTGCGCTCTCTGTCCATTGACAAATTGATAAAAAATAATCAGAAAAATGAGAAATTTCAACCCGTGGTAACCGTGTTTTTGACTGATGACTGACACACGCCGAGTGAGACTCACCGCATTTTTTTTTCCCAACCATCTGACTGACCCCTTCTTTTGAGGTCCCTTTGGAGAAGTGTGACAGAATAAATGAGAGAAAAAAAAGCTTCGATAGAAGTAAGGAAATAAACTTTGAAACAATAGGGAATAGGAAAGAACATCTCGTGGAAAAAAGATTCAGTTTCAATAGCCACTGACGAAATGGACTAGCAAAGCGGCCGAGACAAAAAGCCTCGACAGAAGAGCCGAAATAAGCACTCGAGTCCGTGGAAAGTGTGCTCCATGGCTAATCGGAGTTTTTTTTTCGTTTTTTCCAGTTTTTTTGTTTCTTGCTTTGTATAAGAAAAGTAAAAACCGGTATAAACAAAGCTGTGGAAAGTCGAAAAATGGAAAAATCAAGACCGTTGCTAGAGTACGAATCCATAAAAAAGTGAGGAGGTTTTGCAAAGACTTGGGTTTTGAAAAATGTGATAAAATAAGAAATTCTCTTTCGGCTCTTTTGTGAACTGTTTCTTTCTCCGTGACTATTTTATTATTCACACCACACATCTGTTCAGCCCGTCCGGTGTTTGGCACACTGTATGTTTAAATTGTGCATACACCAATCGCGGTTTTTGGGCGATATCTTCGTTAATAACGAGTTTTTTGTACGAAAATATGAACAGATTTGAACAAAAACGCAAGTAGAACATTCAATGATACAGTCTGAGTTTTCACAGTTTAGTTTTTCCAATCGCTAGCAAGCCTTAAAGAATGGCCTAATTTGGGGAATGCGTATTTAGTAAGTCAAAAGAATTTTTTTTCTGTAGTTTTTTTTATCTATTATTGTCGGAAATAGCCTTGTTCATTTTAATAAACAGAAAAAGTTAAAATGGTCTAGTATGGCCAGCGGAGACGGCGCAGTGCAAACCGGACGGGTCCCTGTAGGTCTGAACCGCTGTGACCACAACGGTTTTTTCAACAAGGCTTATTAGTCATATACGCGGAAAAAAGCAAACTCGAGAATAGGGAAATGTTTTTTTTAAAGTTTTCAATGAAAAAAGATGAAATGCAAAGAAAATGAGTTACTAATTCGGCGAAATTTTCCCTTCTCAAAACGATTAATATCTCTAAAACAAGTATTCTCTGTTTCTATCAGGTTTTTTTCACTCACATTTTTTCTGTCACGCCCCCAAGCCTGCTCGATTTGCAGTTCACTACGTAAAATTCATCTTTTTCGGGTTGAAATATGAGAAAAAGAGGTTGGCCTGAATCTTTGGAGCACTTTAAAAAGAGAGTCAAATATTTATTTATTATATAGATGCATATAAAGAAAAACGAAAAAAATACAATTTTCTACCGGAAAAAAATAACTCCCATGCCTTCTTTCTCATATTTTTCACCACTTTTTTTCTCAATTTCATGAGAGTCTATCACCTTTTGTAGCATGCACTCCACTCACTAACCTGCTACAAAAAAAAAATTAAAAATCTTACCGTAACCCACCGTAATTTTCTCTTTTTATTTAAGGGCTTTTGGAAAAAGCGAGAGTGTGTGCGCGTGTCTCGCGGGGTTCATTTCGAAGGAAATTATTGAAAAAGTGATTAAAATTGAAAAATGTGGGCGGAGCCTGAGTCGTGACGCGACTGGCGGAGTTGAGAAACTTCGAGAATTTTTTCGAGAAATTTTTTTTTTTAATTTTTTGTTTCTTGGATCTTCACATAGCTCTAAAAAGAATATAGAAAAAAATAAAACACTCGACTTTTTACCGCGAAAAAAATTGAAAATGTATTAAGATAGTTTCTATTAGAACTTTAATTTCGCCAAAAAAATTCAACTTTTTTTAATTTTTTTCAACTGTTTTTTTCTCTTATTTGAACAATTTTTTTGCACCTCCTAAATTTTTTATTTAGGAAATCGGAGCTGAGAAAAAAATATTCGAGTCAAAAAAATAAGTTTGAAACAAACTTTAAGCTCTGAAATTTTGGAATTCTAGAGAATTTTCGCGATTTTTTTTTTTTTTCGACTTTTTCCGAAAGTTTCCTATTTTGGAATAGAGCTATTTTTCCCAATTTATTTGCGAACGGAATTTTTTTCTCAGATGCCCAAGAATAATTTGAACAAAGTCATTTTTTTACAAACTTATTTGGAAAAATTTTAAATGTTAAAAGATCGATTTGAATGAGCCAGCATGGATTTTGACCATTTTTCAGTTTTTCCCATCCCTCAGATAATTAGTTTTTGTTATTTTCCCTAATCACCTTTCCTAAAATGACGAAATTTCGAAAAAAGATGCATTTTTTGAAAAAACCTCTCGCTGCTCCGGCTCACTTTATTTTTTCATAAAGCGAATAATTTGTTTGGAATGAACCTTGCCACCGCCTTTTGCATTCAAAAGTTGACTAATTTTATTGAAAATGTCGTTTTTTTCAGCCTACTGGAGCTGTATCCGGGCTTACATCGTGATGAAGCGCCTCGTTTTGTTTCACATCATTCAGACTTATATTCCGACGGGTGGGTTTGGACTTTGAGAGTCAAGGAAGAAAAAAAGAAAAAAGTAAAAAAAAAAAGAAAAAAAAATGAATCGGGCAAATTTTACCAGTTTATGGGATTAAAACGGGCACACCCGCTAAGTGCCCGATTCAGCCCGCTTGGTTAATGAGAGGAAGGATAATTCTGCAAGATGTACGGGTTAAAAACGGGCGCACCCGTTTATTGCCCGTTTGTGCCCGACTGGTTAATGAGAGGAAGATGAATTCTGCAAGACGGGCTTATATGGGATTAAAACGGGCACACCCGCTTAGTGCCCGATTCAGCCCGCCTAGTTAATGAGAGGAAGATGAACTCTGCAAGATGTTCTTATACGGGTTTAAAACGGGCAAACCCGCTTAGTGCCCGTTTGTGCCCGCCTAGTTAATGAGAGGAAGAATGATTCTGCAAGATGTACGAGTTAAAAACGGGCGCACCCGTTTATTGCCCGTTTGTGCCCGACTGGTTAATGAGAGGAAGATGAATTCTGCAAGACGGGCTTATATGGGATTAAAACGGGCTCACTCGCTGAGTGCCCGATTCAGCCCTCCCTGAACAGGGCTAGAATAAAAATAAATCGCAACCTGCGCAAAATTCCAATTTAGAAAACAGGTATTCGACTTCAATAAGCAAAATAATGCGAAAATTCGATATCCCCATACATGGCCATATAATCCAGTTTAGGTATGCTCGTGTCAATCTCCTGGATGTCGTTTTGGTTGGACCCGCGGGCTAGCCCAGCGAGGATCTCCCTAACCATCACCTCATTACTCACCCTGACCACCATGAGCAATGGAGCACGACAGGACCTCCCCCAGGTACCGAAAAAGCACCGAAAAGTACTGAAAATGGTGGATTTCGAGGTGTCGTACATCAAAGCGCTGGACATCTGGCTGACGTTCTCGCAGGCGTTGATCTTCCTGGTCCTGCTCGAGTACTCCTTCGTGTCCTACTACATCACGAAAAGGACTTTCGACTGTCCCCATCGGACCGCCTTCAACCATCAGAGGCTCCTCAGCACCAATAGCAAGCCTGCTGTGAGGACTTGTCCTTATTAAAACTATTTTAGTGGTTTTTTAGGTCAATTAGGTGTAGTTTCGCAAGAAAAAAAAGCAATACACTTTGAAAAAGTTAATCAAGAAGAAAAATTGAGAGAAGAAACACAAGAAGCTACAAAAACGGTTATCGGAGCGGATTTTTAGAGTCCTTAAGATCAAGTGGTCCCTATAGGGCCATTTTAACTTTTTCTCCTGATTTGGAAGCTAACAAGATGTACAGGGACCACTAGCAAACCCCCCTAGAGTGGTCATTAACTGGAACCTCTGAAGTGGCCACTTTTTTTTCAGAGAGGCATGGTGGCCCCTTGAGGGAACCTACAAGAATCCCTTGCCACTCTAGTGACCACTCTGCCGCTCCTAAGCCTTTCAAATAAAGATTTATAAGTAAGACACTAATTTTTTTGCCCAAAAAAAGCGGGTCTTAGAGCGAAGAACATTTTATAAGTTGAAAAAATAAACATAAATTATCGTAATTTTTCAAAAAGGCCGTTTTTCACTACACGTGCGATTTTTTTGTATCCCTTTGTAATTTTTTTTCGAAAAATCCTGATTTTTTTGAAAGTCATACATCTTTTTCTGCTTCGATTTAAAAATTGAAAAATAGAAGATATGGACAAGATTTTTGCTGATCCAAACTTAAAAACTTAACTATAAATTACTTCTAAACGAAGTATCTTTCCTACAGTTTCGGTTCGAAAATGTTATAATAATGATAATTGACATGCTATAAAAGGCGGACGGTTTACAAAAATGCGACCGCTTTTTTTGTGCTCCACTGCAAATTAAAAAAATACGGGCGTTTTTTTATCGATTATTAATCGTATCTTTTTTTCACCGTTTCTGGCACATTTTTTTCAAACTTTTTAATTTTTCCCTAGCTTTCTTTATTAAAAAGAACGATTCAAAAAATAAAACACGACGAAATTAATGAACTCATTATGATCCATTTTTCTTTAATTGCTCGGGCAACTTTTCATTGGGAGCTTTTAAAAACGATTTCATACAGTTCTGCAATAAACCGGAAATCAGGTGAAAAAATGGACAAAATAAATCTTAAAAAGATACTGTCAAAAAAATAAAAAAAGAGACATTACTATACGGGTCAGATAGCTATAGAAGAAATTCGAATTTCATTCATTTTGAAAATAATCGAAATTCAAAAAAAAGCCCGTATTTTATCAATTTGCAGTTGAGCACAAAAAAAGTGGTCGCATTTTATAAACGTCCGTACTTTATAGCAGGCCAAATAATCAAAATATGTATTGGAATAGCTTTTTTTCAACTTTTAATAAGTTCAAATCATTTTTTCTTCGAGTTATACTCGAAAATTTAGTTTCATAGGGTGTTTTAAAAAAGATGTCAAGCCGTTAAAAAAATTTTAATGATTTCTGAAAAAAACTGGTTTTTTTCATTAAAATATTGATTTTTTTCCAAGATTTTTTTAACTTTTCACACTTTAATAATTTTGAAAAAAATGGTTTTCCTATTGAAAAAATTTTGATATCCGTCAGAGTTTTTAACTTTTTACCTTTTTTTATTAGGTTTGAAAGAAAAACCTTACAGTTTTTACTCGAAAAATGGAAATTTGAATGATTTCAGCCGGCCGACATCAACCGAAACGAAGAACAAACTGAGGAATACCCATTTGCGGTTAGTTTGAAAAAAATAATCAAGAAAAAAATTTTTCATCAAAACAAAAAAATAAGGAAAAAAACATTAGAAAAGAGTGCTTCTCTTGATTTTTGTGTCTCTAGTTTGATCTCCCTCTCCGAGTGCTTCTAAAACTATCGATTTTTTCCCCTCTTCTGAGTGTTTCTCCGAACATTTCCTAGTCTAACTCTTTCATGTATAGTTTATTAATCAACAAGCTTTCCCGCAACACAAAATTTCCGTTGCTTAACACGTCGACTTCCGTTTTTCGGTTTGGAAATTAAATCACAAACTTTTTCAGATTCGCAAAGTTCGTTCTTACTCCGTAAGTGACCAAGAGAAAAGAACCTCACTTGTAGATCGTATTCGTGTCATTTTCAGTTTCCTCTCCCACTTTAAAAAAAAAGAGTTCGCCGTGTTAAATATGGTATATTGGTACGAATCCTTGCCTGTATTGATAAAGAAAAAAATATGTTTTGGGTGGAAATTTAAAGTCAAAGATGATGAAAACTTTTGAAAAGAGAAATTTTTAATTACCGTGACAGATAGATTTTTCTTTTTTTCGCTGTGAGACCCCAAAAAAGCCTCAGAGCAAAAAGTTAATTTTTGAACAAAAAAAAAGATTTTGGTACCAATCCTTGCCATTCTTATCAAAAATCAAAAGTGAAGAAAAAAATTTTTTTGGGGCTTGCCGCAAGTGCGCTCTACAGCACTCAAACGCTGATTAGCTGGCCACGCCCATTTATCGATTTTTCTTTAAGATAGAAGGCTTTTTTCACCCTTCTTGTAATTTCATTAAGTAAATTTATGAAGGATTTTATGAGTGTTGGACAAGAACCCCGATTCTCACAGCGCCGTCAAAAATGAATGCCGGTCCGCAATGCGCCGTCGCGTGTATGCGACGTGTACGCAGACGCCGCTTTCTGTTGCACTGATTCCGTTTATTTTGAACCCTATTTTTTCGCTTTTTTCTACCGTTTTTCATAAATTGTGTAGTACACATCCATATACACCACTCGGATAATTTCCGGGAAAATATTAATTTTTTTCGATTTAACACACTTGATGAGCAATAATAGAAAAAAGCGTAAAAATGAAGTTTAAAATAATGGCTCAAACGGAATCGACGTGACAGCGTCTGCATACACGCGACGGCGCATTGCGGACTGGCGCTCAGTTTGAAAGGCGCTCTTGGAATCGGCACCTTTGTTTTATACTTGACTGCTTTATTATTAGTACAAAAAAATCATCAAATAACTTAAAACTTTTTTTCTGAAACAGGCATCAGTTTTAAAAATCCCAAAAAGCTTGGTTTTTGAGTTTTTTTCTGATTTCTTCTTTCAAAAAAATTGACGCTTAAAAATCGTTTTATTCATTTTGATGAGTTTTCTTGGTTCAATGCGTTAAATATAATTTTTTTAAATGTTTATTTTTCAAACAGCTTTTCCCCCTCAATAAAACTCACAAATTTCACGCTTACCTCATATTTCTGTTTCAAAATGACACAAGTTTCAGTTTCGAATAAGTTCAAAATGGCCACATAATTTACAAACTGCAAATCTTCGTTTTCCAAACAGCTTTTCCCCCCTCTCAGAAGCTCAACAACTTTCACGCTTACCTAACTTTTCTGTTTCAAACAAACCCACTCCCACACGTCTTCCGTAAGCGACACCATATGCGTTGGCGCCGAATTTGCAGCATCTGACGGAGGCGACGCCGACGCCGTCGCCGCGTCTCAACGGCCAGAAGCCCCGGACGGCGCAGTTCTCCCTGACCCATGGCCTCTCCGCCTGTATGAACAACTCGGCGGTTCGTTCTCTCGGTCCCCCCGGCGAAAAACACGCCTTCTCTTCTCTTTTCTATCATTTCTTTTCTGTTCCCATCACAACAACGCTTTTTGGTTCGATAGAGGCGCAGAGGTCTCTTTGTTGCACTGAAAATAAATATTTCGGCGCGAGAGAAGAGCTATGTCGAAAATGAGCCGCGCTGGACTTGCGTTTTTTCCGGCGCGATATCGCGATTCTACCGCGAAAATTTTGTCTGCGATATCGCGCCGGGGAAGATGCAAGACCGTCTACTATTTTACGAGTTTGTCAATGAAAAGCTAGCGGCATCGCTTCAATATCGCATTTTTGCAGTTGACGAAACTTTTTGCGATAGAATCGCGATATAGCGCGGCTCTTTCGCGACATCGCTTTTCGGAAACTTTTTCAAATTTTCTCATTTAATAAACTCAAAAAAAGTTTTTTTCAGAGTTATTCATTTCTTTGAAAGAAGTTCAAAGAAGTTGTCGGAAATTTTTTTTCTTACTTTCTAATGCTTTTCTATAAGTTTTTTTTTTGAAATTCAACTGGAATAACTGAACCTCTGCGCCTTCGAAAAAAAGGAAAAAAATAATAACGTTCTGCTTGTAACAAAGTCTAAAAGCTTTTTTAAAAAGCTTACTAACAAACTACCATAAATTTTAATTTATAAAACTTATTTCAAAATGAAAAAAATATCTATTCTGTCATACAGGACGAAAAAATTGAATTTTCTCCTAATTTTCTTTTATTTTTTTTCATTTGACAACTAACATTTGGAGTATATAACTAACTCGCAACACTACATAATTTTTATTCATCTATTCAATTTCTCTTCAAATAATCGAAGAGATATGTGTAACTAACTGAAAAAAAGTGTACGTAAAAATCTAACCGCATCGCTTTTTGGGCCAGAAATGGCCATTTTTGGTTGCCATTGCTTTTATTCGAAATTCAGATTATTCACCAGGACTTGGAGCAGTTTTGTGGGGAAAACTTTTTTCTAATAAAACAAGAGTCTGTCCAAAAAAGAAAAATTGAGACAAACAATGGAATATCTTGACTGGATATTGAATGAAAAGTTTGAAAATTAAAAGTTTTTTTTCATTTCCAAAGTCAGTGGACACGAAAACCTCTTTAATAGACCTGTGTATAGTCAATGTTTCCCGACTTGAAAGGCGAGGGAGGCGGGGCAGGGGGCGGGACGCGTAGCGTGTGCGTTCGCGGTTCTTGGCACGTGTTCAATTTAACCGCCATCGACTCTTTGTAAAGCCCGTTTTTCGCTTTTTTCATTCCTTTTTCAATTATTTATTGATTATGTTCATGTGTGCATCAAAAAATAGTAGAAAAAATTAAAAAAGAGTGGTTGCCGAGCTTTTTAAATAGTCGGCGACAATTGAATTGAACGCGTGCCAAGGACCGCGAACGCACACGCTACGCGTCCCGCATCTTGCCCCGCCTCCCTCGCCTTTCAAGTCGGGAAACATTGACTATATGACCCCAGAAAGCTCTCAAGTTCAAAGGTGAATGAGCTGTAATCAAACGAACTCTGTGTCCTCCCCCTCCCAGCCACCGCTTCTTTTCATTTCTCTGAGTTTTGCCTTTTTCCGTTGCTCAGACGCTTTTCGGGGCGACGAGTCTGCTGGAAAGAGCCCGCGTGAGCTCCTGGCTCGAGCACCAGGAGGCTGAGCACTCGGTAAGTGACTGCCGATGTCCCGACTCTCGACGCTACTTTCCACCTTTTCCTCTTTTCTGCATGGTTTTGTTCTTGGCTTTTTTTTTCTTGTATGGCCTGTCTGCGCTCTCTTCTTTCTCGTCTGTAGGAAAGAGCACGTGAAGATGAGAGACGAGAGAGTGCAGAGAAAGAGACTTTTTCAAGTCACGTTGATGGGATATGCTATCACAGAGAGAACAATGAACATTTTTCCGAATTTTGAGAAACTTTGGAGGGGCTCCTTTAGGGGCTTCTATACTGCCTATAGGGAGCCCTGAAAGGCTGTTTGTAGGGGTCCCTATAGGGGTCAAGAGCCAAGGGGTCACTATAGGGATGAAACAGGAACCTCTGAGTTGTCGATGTAGGGAGATTTACAATGCTTTAGGGGTACCTATAGGGGTCAAGCTCCAAGGAGTCTCTATAAAGCTGGGTATATCCCTAAAGGGGCTCGTAACACCCCAAATTCCTATAGAAACCCCTCATTTTTCTCATTTTTTGAGGTAAAATGAACTTTTTTCAGTTTTATGAAGAGTTTTTAAGTTTAATAAAAATGCATAATTCAGTTCAAAAATTTTAAGGTTTTTCATATTTTATTGAATTTTAGATTGAAAATGCATGGTTTGTGCTTGAAATGGCAATATTTAAAGGAAAAAAATAATAATTTTCATATTTTTGATTTTTCCCCTAGTGCATTTTTGTGTGACTTTCCGGTTTGTCCTTGTCTTTTCCGGTCTTGATTTGCATCCCTCGATTAAATTCCTTTCATTTGAAAGCGTAAAAATGCATTTTTGATTTGTACCGAATAAGATATCCGACCTTTGAAAGGTTAATGAAATGGGAATGAAACCGTAGTCATCTTTATTTATTGTATTTTTCGGCTCCTGGATAGTTTTTCAAAAGTAAGAGATATTCCCGAATATTAAGGCTCTGATGTCGGCGACGCCACACGCCGCTGCACACATCTACAGCAAGTTCGATTTCACGAAACCTTGCCAGAAATGTGCGCTCCGAAATGAACATATCGCACGGAAAATTGATCGATGTGAGTGCTTTTTTTGAAGGTTTAGGAATAGGAAAGGGATTTTATCGATTAGAGGGTGGGAAATCGGTTCGAATGGTATCTAAAGTTGATGATGATAGTGAGAAAAGACTTCAAAAAGGAATGAAAAGCCTTTTTTTCGAATTAAGAACTGTACTTAAAGTTAGGCTCATGTCATCATTTTTGACTTCACGTCAAAGTTTGCGCTTCAAAAAAGCAAATTTTATCGATTAGAGGGCGAAAAATGGGCTCGAATGGTACCTAAATTTGGTGATAAACGCTTGAAAAGTGAAAAAAATCCAATTTTTTCAAATAGTTCGATTTTTTGAAGTGAAGAAAGTGATTTTATTCATCAGAGCATTGAAGATCGGTTCAAATGGTACCCAGAATTAATTTCTGAAATCTTTAAACGTGCAGAAGTTCAAAAAGATCCGATAACACAGCTTTTCGCTCTGAGATCTCGAAAGAAAGTTTTTAAGGAAAGTTTCAATTTTGAAAATTATGAAATGGGAGATTGACGTTTCAAAAGATTTATAATAATACTAGGTCGAAAAGTGAATTCTTCGATGAATTCTTTATACGTTTCGAAAATTATATCGGCTCTCTTTTCTAGTAGAATATTAGTCTGTTCAAAAGTTTCCAGCAAAGGAGAAAAAAATACTTTTTAGAAAAAAAGTTTTAAAGCGAAAAAGAGGGTTTTTTTGGTCTTTATTTGTAACTTTTGCTTCTTTAATAAATCCAGAAAGGAGTTTTTACCAGGATTTTGACTGAAATACAGTCAACCAACGATTTTCCAAGCCTAAAGTTGAAAAATTCTGTTATTTTCTCAATAATCTTGAATTTACTGTTTTCCTTGTCTTCTAAATCTTCGAAATTCGTGAAAAAAATTAGTTTTCTAACAACTTCGATTTTTTTATATGAACCGAGCCATTCTCAATGCGACCGAATTGATAGACAGAAACTAACCTTTGAAATGATCAAGGAAAAATGAGCCAAAATCGAAAAATCCACTAACGATGTTAAATCGATTTAGACAATTATCGAGATAATCACTCAAATTTCTCGAAAAAGATTTTCTGTGGGATTTGTGTAGAAACGCTGCAATTTATTTTGAAAAAAAAGCCATTCCGTTGCGCGAAAGTCGTTTCCAGTCGGGCGCAGTTTTATATAAACCGCGAGGCTTTGAGCCATTCTCGATGCGACCGAAAATCAAAGCAACCTGGAAAATTTCAGCGAAAAATGAGCCAAAATCGAAATTCCAGCAGCTTATCTTGATGTGGGCAGTTGTCTTGAGAATTTTTCCGAATTTCCAAATTTTCTTTCTCCAATAAACAATAAATGAAGCTCCGATTATGAAAAGTTTGACTTGCTCAAATTTTCCATTGATTTCAGACAGTCGATGGCTTTTCCCGTCGGTTTTCACGATTTTCTGCCTCGCCTACTGGCTCTACTTCACTTGGAGGTCCTCCCTCGAGCAAACTAAATAAATATAATTTTTTTTCCTTCGAAATGCCTTTTTCCCCCACGATTTTTCCATGTTGTATACAATTTCTCAATGCCTTCTCTCACTATATTACATTATTCGATTGATAAAGATTTTTATTTATTGATTTTCCAGCGATTTTTTCAAACAATTGTGAAAATTGAGCCGCTCATCCGGGTTATTGGTTGATTTGTAGATGATTTTTCGTCTTTTCTCGATCTGAATTGTTTAATTGTTTTTTTTAGGTGGCATTTGGAATGGCTCAAAGCGTTGCGGTTCAATTTTAGCCAATGATAAACTGCGGAAGTCATTTCTGGTCGGGTGCAAATTTCAATCGAACCCCTTTGCGAATGCGACGCGTTTAGGTCCAAAATATTTCATAGCGCGGAACTCGTTTTTGGTCGGGTGCAGCTTCATTTGAAAGGCTTTTCAAATGCGATGTGTTGCGGTTCAATTCGACTTGGAATTTGACTCTAGTGGCCACTTAAGAGGCTCCTCAAGGACTTCTTAAAGAGGGCTCTAAAGTGGCCACTAAAACTATTACTATAGAAGCAACTATTTCGCGTCTTAGTGGTCACTATAGTAGTTTTAGTGACCTAGTAGACTTCTAAAGAGGCCACTAATTTCTAGCCACTTAAGTGGCCTCTAAGTTCACTATAATAGCCGGGAAAAGATAAAAACCTTAGACTGGTCTCTTAAAATTCTCCCACGAGACCACAAGCTCTGATTTTTCCATGACGCGAAGGTCGTTTCAGGTCGGGTGCAGTTTTCAATCGAACCGCTTTGCGAATGCGACGCGTTTGAGACCAAAATATTATGTAACGCGAAACTCGTTTCTGGTCGGATGCAGCTTCATTCGAACCGCAATGCCTTGAGCCATTCCCAATGCGACCAAAGAGATAGATAAAAACTAACCTCGAATTTTTCAACGAAAAATGAGCCAATATCGAAATTTCCACGAAGGATATAACCTCGATGTAGAAAATTATCGAGAGAATGACTAAAATTTTGGAATTTTTCGAATTTTTCTAGAAGAAAATGTTACAAAAATCCCTGGACATTGTGTAGAAATTGAGAGATTCTCCATGCATCCGGGAAAATAAATCGTCGGCTCCGAGAAGGCGATTCAAAGTGTTCGTGGGGATTCCCAGCTGGAAATATTTTTTTTTTAGAACTTCAGAAAATTTTGGAAACTTGCCAGTAGAACGAAAGCCGCCTCGAAACCGAAATTGCAGAAATAAATGGCCAAACAGAGTAGGAAACCGAAGAAATTGTAGTACTCGACGAGTTTGTGGAACTGAAATGGGGGTTTTGGAGTTTGGGAATGATTTCAAGTTAGTTGGAATCGATAAAAATAATTCTAAATTTTGGTAGAAGGATTTGGATAGGATTTTCTAATAGAAATTTGAAAAATATGGACTCTTCATTCAATTTTCTAAAAAAAAGGGTTCTAAATTTACAAATTATTCAAAAAGAACCGTAACTTAGGAACGTCAGAGTGGCCTCTAGAGGGTCGCGGAAAAAAACACTTCCAAAGGGATAAAGTGTAGGTGATCCCTATAGGAGTTTGGAGCTTGATTCTGAAGTCCCTGAAGCTTGAGTGGCCCCTATAGGGATCTTTCGATTTTTTTGGATTTGTAAATTAAAAAGACATATAGCTTCCCTAGAGTGGCCACTTTAGCAAGCTTCAGTGCGTCCTTTAAGGCGATGGACCCTCTAGGGACCACTCTGGCGTTCCTAGTAATGAATTTTTGTTTAGTGGCATCCTTTAGACTCCTAAAGAGGCCACTAAACTTTCCCCACTTGAATTGCCACTGATTTGACTGCTACAGGGGCCACTAAAATTTAAAAACCCTAAAGAGACCACTAAAAATTTTCCCATTAAATTTCCGTTTTTTGGTTATTTCTACGATTATCTGTATTGCCGTGTGAACGAAATTTGGAAATTATCTCTGATGCTCCAAAATTCAGTTATCTTTCTCACTTTCTGACGTTTTGGAAGACTTACCATCCTCCGGTCGTAGTAAAACCGACGAAGCAAGGAAAATAAGGCGTTGATTGAGGCGATAAGCCACGCGTTCGCTGTTAGAAAAGACGAAGATATCGGAACTTCTATCGAGGATATTATGAACTGAAAAGAAGGTTTTTGGTGATAAAGATAATGTTTTACCAGAATTATCAGTGATAATGTGAAAAAGTTCTGGTTGAACAACCTGAAATTTTAAAATTCGATTGAAGAAAAATGTCAGATCCTAGAATTGAAAAATCTTGAGTTACCCCTAGAGGGATTAGGGAAATACCTCCTTAGAAGATAGAATAGTGACCCCTTTAGGGTTAAAATTCAAGCGGTCTCTCTGGAGGCCTTTTTTATGTTCAGACTGAAAATTAATAAGAAGCATGTTATAAAACCTGATGTTTTACCCTCGATCGCATTCAAAAACGTTGATTTATTGAGCTTTTAGAAAGTTTAAGTGGTCCCTTAATGGGCAGCCTTCAAGGACCTCGAAAGTTGCCCCTCTAGGGACTACTCTGGCATCTCTAACTAAAGAACGTTTTTAACCGCCCGGTTGAACTTTTGCTGAAACTTTGCTGAAGTGTACTTTAGGACCCCTTGATTCCAGGAAAAAAAGATAATTTCCCGCAATAGATCTCGTTTTCGAATTAGGACACTTCGAATGCCCGAAATAGCGCTTTTTGGGCTCAATTTGCGTATTTTGCACACACTGAAGCTCCATAACTCGGAAACAAGATCTATTGCGAGATATTTTTACTTTATCTGCAATCAGGGGGTACTGAGGTACACTTCAGCAAAAGTTTCAGCAGAAGTTTAACACGGGGGGAAACGTTCCCTGGTAAGTTTGCCAGAGTATTGTAAAAGCAGGCTTGAAAATAATTCTTAATAGACCTATTTTTCGAATTTTTCAGGCAGTTTCGATTCGAATTTTGATAAAGATTCTAAGGATTCGAAGGGGCATACTATTATTGAAGACAAAAAAGGTATAGAGAAGGGAAAAATCGAATGAGAAAGAGAGAAATATTTCAAATTTCGGAAAGATCTTTGCTTTAACTTTAATAATGAAGAAGTTACTATGACAAGGCCTTTCATTTTCGAAAAAGACCTCAATTTTTTTTGGAAATCTAAAAAAAATGTCCACTAACCATTCAGCCAATCTTTCCAGCGGAAATAAGGAAAAACAAGACAAAAAGTTCATTTTGGCAGAGTTTATAGTTGAGTTGCGCGGCATGTTGAACAAATATCTCTGACCCCGGCCGTTTGTCCAACGTCTTCAGAATCACAAGTGCTCATGCCGACCGTCTTGATAGGGGTTGGGAACTGAGAAAATTCGGAAAGACGCCTCACAAGGGAGGTCATTTTAAGTTATGCTTGGAAATTTCTTGAAAACTTACCAGATTTTTCATGATTGTGTCAAAAAAAGATTCTGGAAGTCTCAACCTTTAAAACTTTTTAGTTTTCGAGAAATGAAGGCTCAAAGCTCAAAAATGAACTTTTTAATGGATTTTAAAGGCTTTTTTTGACTTTGAGGTGACATTTCTGAAAACATAGGAAGTTTTACAAGCTAAATTTATCACAAGGGACGAGTATGAAGTGAAAAATGCAGATTTGATTCAAACTTCTATGGTAGGTGGCCCTAGAAAACCTTATACGAAAATAGAAAGAATTATGAGCCTACAAGGGAGGTTATTTCACTTTGCGGTTGGGAACTTCTTAAGAAATGGCCAGAACACTTCTTAATGTACCAGATGAAGATGCTGAAAGTCTCAACTTGCACAACTGACTAGTTTTTGAGAATTGAGGGCTTAAAGCTGAAAAAAATGGCCTATTTTAACGGGGGGTTGAACAAAAATAAAAATCTGGATCCAAATTTTTTTCTTTAACGTCGTTTTTTTCTCCACTCTGTCTGTAGACCCTCAAATTCATTCTATTTGGATTTTATAATTTTAATTTTTTTGAAAAAGTCAATAGACATTGATCAGACAAGATCCAAAGAAAATCCAAATTTTCAAAAAATATGGCAGATATCGAAAATTTCACGTTTTCGTGAGGTTTCAAGCAGATATTTTGAATAATCACAAAAGATGAAAACTACTGAAATGGCCACTAAAACGGGAAATAGTGGCCACTATAGAGGTGGGTTTAGTGGCCACTATAGAGGCTCGCCAAGGACTACTTGGAGAGGACACTAAAGGGGCCACTAAACCCACCTCTATAGTGGCCACTATTTCCCGTTTTAGTGGCCATTTCAGTAGTTTTCATCCAGTATTCCTTCCAGTAACTCTGATAATTTTAAAACAAACAGATTGGACCAGCTATGTCGATCCATTGACCCCTAAAGTAGCCACTAGAAATTTCAGTGGTCTAATAGTAGCACTTAGATCTCTACAGTGGCCACTAAATTTTAACCCCTTAAGTGGTCACTAATTGGACTACTATTGTGGCCACTAAAACGTCAAAACGTTATAGTGACCACTACAAATGTTTCCAGTACGTTTCAACAGTTCTATAAGAAGGTTCAGTCTCAATCCAGCTCATTCTTTTCCTGTGTCGTCCAACAAAGCCAATCTTCTATTCTTTGATTTTTCTGAACCATTGAATTTTCTTGTACGGTCCAAGTTGAGCGGCTGGATGTCATAAATGTCGAAATTCCGTCGAGACGGCCCTTTTGCGGGCCGGCCCGCGTAATTGCCACTGTAATTGCTGGTTCGATTCCTCTTTCCTTTTCCTTGATTCACCGGGTCGCACCTCAGCTCCGCTATCCATTCCGGAGATCCATTCGAAGCTAGTTTTTGAAGTTTTTGAAGTTTTAAAGGAGCATAGGTCAATTTAGTACAATGGGTCTTGAAGCGAATAGCATTTTATTGTGTATTTTTAGGTCATGGAAGACTTCTGCACCTTTAAACCTTTCTAAAACTGTTACGAATGGGCTATAGTTGATTTATTGCCTGAATAAACAAATATTTCGAGGTTTAAACTGTAGATCAAAGGATTTGTGAACGTTCAGGAAAGTTTTTTGAGCTAATAATGAAGAAGAATTTGAACTGTTGTATAAGTATCATTAGGCTTTTTCATTTTGAGCAATAAAATTAATTTTTCATATTTGCAAGCTCACTTGAGCCCCTGTTCTTCCTTTGAAGTTTTAAAGGAGCATAGATCATTTTGTACAATGGGTCTTGAAGCGAAAAGAATTTTATTGTGTATTTTTAGGTCATGGAGGACGTCCGCTCCTTTCAATGCCTCAAAAACTGTTAAGAATGGATTATAGTTGATCAATAGTTGATCAAAAGTTTCCACAGATCAGCTGTTAGATTATTTGATTGTCTTGATGTTTTATTTTTTTTATTTGTCGTGCTGATTGCGGAATGGTGAATAAACGCTTGAAATGAATGAAAAATGAAATGAATAGCTGTTTTGAACTAAGATTAAAACTATGAATCAAAGGTCCTTGGGATTGTTAATAAAAATGGCCTTCAAACTGTTAACTTAGAAAAAAGCTCTCATTTTTCAGGAACGTTTAAAAATCATGTCAGGCAGAAAAATTCAAATTAAAGTCTCGAAAAGAAAAATTTTGTGGACCTGTTTCTGAAGAAAAATTCAAATAAACTGCAAAATCTCTAATTGAATCGCATATTTTGATTTTTTTTTTTGCTCACTTATATGAGAAAAAGAGTATTTTTAATTTTGAAATGAATTTTGAAACGGAAAAGGTTGAAATATTGCCAATTTTATAATTTTTCCCCCGGAAATGTCCCTGGATTTCACAATTTCCGCATCAAGGTGAGAATTTCGCAACTCTTTTAGCTTCAAATTTCTTCCGGAACTTATTTTCTGCCTACTATAATAGTTTACTTCAAGTCTCAGTTCTGAAAAGAACTTTTTGCTCTTGAAATTAATTTTAATTTTTTTTTCTTATCAAGTTGAAATTTTACCGATTTTTTCTCGTGAATTGATGCTCTAATAGGAAGATCAGAAACAATTTTTTTAATAATTTTTTTCAATTTTTTTGAAAAAAATTGGTGTTAACAACACAATGGAATAAGGAGATCAAAAAAATTAGAAGAATTTTGAAAAAAATGAGAAACAGGAATGTCATTTTTTTCAATTTGGAATTTATGCCGTGTTCAAGGGGAATCCGCGAAATTCATAATAACCGTCAGAGAATGAAAAAAAGATAACTAAATTTTTGGAGAATCAGATAAATTTGAATTTTTTTTGGGAATTACTCCGTTGAAAAATATTGATTTTTTTGGATTTTTTTCCAAATTTTTCTCGCTCCCTACAAGGGTCATTCAACTTTGCACTTGGGAATCGTCTGAAAATTGGTCAGAATAGTTCTTGATGTACCAGAAAAAGATTCTGAAAGTTTCAACTTGTAAAAATTCTTACTTTTGGAGAAACAAGGGCTCAAAGGTCCGAAAAAGCCAATTTTAACGGATTTTTTGGGTTTTCTTTGACTTTGAGGTGTCCTTTTTTTGAAAATTAGGAAGTTTTGGAGGTTTAGATTTTGAGAATCTTTTTCTGGTACATCCAGAAGTGTTCTGGCCGAGTTATAGAGATTTTCCAAAAGAAAAATCAAATTTTATTTTTCTTGTTTGAAAAATTTTCTGGTTTTGACCCTGATTTTCATCCTTTTTATATTTTTTTAGTATTGAATTTCGACACTCCTTTTTTGTACATACTTCTCTTTTTTCTTTTCGTGTTTTTCTCTTCCTTCAAGCCGAGAAATGACCGGAAAAGGCCCGGCGACAGGTGTGATGCCCATAAAAAGGTGTGCGCAACATCTGCCGCCCTTGGTCAGTTTTTCGGCCCCCGAATCCCCTTCCTTTTCGGTCGAAATCGAAATCACCAACAATCTTCCTTTTTTCCCCAAGTTATTCCATTCCCGATCGTCCTCATAACCCCATAAATGGACACTTTGTCTTCTGTTCTTTCACATTTTTTGGCTTGAAAAATTTTTTGATATAGATTTTTGGATTTAGAGAACCGTTCACATTTTAATTTTAAAAAAAATACGTTTTTTGGAAATTTTCGAGAGATTTTGTAGGCTTGAAATACTTTTTCAAAAAAACTTGAATATTTCGCGATTTCTTGGTTTGAGAATTTTTTTATTAAATTTTTTTGTAATACCTAGTCAGAAGGCTTACCAGGGAACGGTCTCAGCTCACACTTCTGAATGAGACCTTGTTTTCTAGGTGTAGTTTTTTATGCTGATTCCAAATCCGGTCTCAAAAGCTGCCCAATACGTCTGTGAAAAAGTTATGGACCCTCAAAAGTCGGAAATCTCATAGTCTCCGATCGAGCTCATTTTTGGAGGGTATGTAGATCCTGTCCCTCTGATCAGGAAAATCTCTTGAACTTCTCTCAAAAACATTTCGCAGCCCAGATATGATCTTTCAAAGCCCCGCCGAACACAAGAGAATGCGCGCGCGGTGTGGTATTGCGAGCCGGCGACCCACAAAGCAACGGCAGCAAGGAGCAGTGGAAAGGCGGCGGACTGTGGAGCACGAGGTCATTGGTTCGGTCCCCCGTCCTCTGCAAAATTTTTTTTGCCATTTTTTGCGCTTTTGAAACTTTTGTGTAAGTGCTCCTTTGTTGAGTTTTGAAGCGTAGAAACATGAGAAAACTTCGTTTTGAACCTTTATAAACACCTCGAATTCTTTTTTTGTCAAAAAAATTTATTCATGAAGTTTAGTAAGGTTAAAAAAAGGTTCTAATAAAAAAAGAACAAAAAAGATTCTAATAAAAAATATCTTAAAAAACCCGTTGCGATGACCTTTATGCACTGGATGGTCGGAGAAAGTCGTCCCTTTTTTCTGTGAGGCGAGAAGCTCTCAACTTACCTGCGCCCCCACAAGAATATACCTGTCCGTGTTTGGTGGGGAAGATTGATCGTTGTGCACACAAGGGAAAGGTCCACCAACCACGCTCTTCCTCCCAACTTTACCTTGATGTCTTCCTTTTATTGACAAAACTCTCTTTTTCGAGTTTTTCAAACACCAGGTTTCTCAGAAAATTCTCTTTATATGGCTTTTTTTAGGGTTCCATTGGAAATCTTGGAATTTTCTAAAAAAATGCATTTTGAATGTCTTAATTTATATTCTTTATTATTTATTAATGAAAGTAGGAGATTTCTCCGAAATCTTCAAAAAAATTCGGAACAAAAATATCGATTTTTTTCATCGGACCAATATTCGGAGAAAAAAATTTTTTTCTGGACTTTTTCTGATTTTTTTGTACCTTGATAAACATTTTTTTGTTTTTTTCTCTTGGTTTGATATTGAGTTGTAATTTTGATTCTACCTTAATTTAATCAAAAATTAAAGTCGTGAAAAATTAAGATTTTAGCAAAAAGTTACTCATTTTTTTGAAATTTTTCAGCCAGAAGCATTATTATTTTTCAAAAAAATATTTCGTTAAAGAAAGAATTTTCAACTTTTAATAATGAAAAAAATAATCACCATAACGTTCTTAAGTTTTTTTAAGAGCTTTTTTTCAACTTTAATTTTTTTATTCTAAGGAACGCACGTTGAAATTGTGGATTTTCACTTTTTTCAAAATGAGGAAAATATTTTTTTTTTTGAGCCCATCCTGTTTTTCGCACATTTCTAGGATCATTTTGCTTCAAGACGCAAAAAATGAGAAGAAAAGGTGTTTGGCCCCGTTTGCACAAGAAAAATAGAATGAGAGCCGGTCCATTCTCGTTGGCACGTCACAAATTTCAACAAGATCTTTAGCTTTTTCGTTGAATTTTCGAGGAAAATCCATAGTTGAATTAAAGAATAATATTTTTCTATAGTATCAAAGCTTCTTTCTCGTTTTTTGAGTAGTTAAAGCTATTTTTTATTTTTAAAGGCTCCTCCAGCTCTCTTTTTCCAAAAAGGAAGTTTCGACAAATTTTCAAATTTCCAGAGTGGTCCCTAAAGAGGTTAGGAGCAGAAAAAGTGGTCCCTAGAGGGGTTTAGAGTCTGACCCCTAAGCCCCCAAAGCTCAAGTTGACCCTATAGGGGTCTCTTAATTTCATTAAAAACGCTTATTTATTCAGTTTCTCTCATGGAAATGCTTCTTCTCTTAGAGTTCATGAAAACCATGTCCCCTATAGGGGTCACTTTTGCAAGCTTCAGTGGCCCCTATACGTCTCATTAGACTCGCATTTTGTGAGAAATAACCGGATTTCTGCTTCAAATTAAGAGTTTCTTTTCTGAAAAAACATTTGGTCAAACAAAAAACACACCCGGATAATAAAGAAAATACAAAATATCGCTATCCCAATCGAAACCTGTGTAAAATCATCATTTTTCACCAGAAAAGCATTTTTGCGATCAAAGTTTGCAAATTATTCATGAATAGAAAGCTTTTGTGACGAAAAGAACTTTGGTGACAACAGAATAAATTGAAAATTGAAAGAAACGAAGAAAAAAGCGAAAATCCGGAAGGTAGTGGGGCCTGTTGTCCATAGAGCAACTTTACTGCAAAACCGCCTTTTTGGCGGGAACTCAAGCTTTCCTTTCTCCGACTTTGGATTATTTTTTTCTTCAAAACTAGGAACTTCTGTACGTTTCCAAGTTTACCGTTCGATTTGCAATGAAATACTCTACAAAGTACTGATTTGAACTAAAACACCGTTTTTTTACTGCCATAGTTTTCCACAGAATCGAAGCGTCTTCTTCATTCTTTGAGATATTTCTCTGGTTGTTCCAATGATGAAGTGTTGACTGGGAATCCGTGTGAAGTATCTTTGTTGCTTCAGTCTGTTCCTTTTCGTGTAAACCACTTGTTTTGTTTGTCTTTGACGTGTTCTTCTGACCGCCGCTCAAGTTGGTTGAGTTGAGATTTTGTCTAGGAGGAAACTGGATTTTCGAGATATATGATAGAAAAAATTGAGAGGATAGAATGATGAGACTTCAAAAAAATCATCATAAAAGTTAAAAAAATTAAAATAAAAAAATTAAAAAGATCGCCTTAAAAATCTTGAGAAATTATCATTGAAAAAGTTGAGAAATTAAGATAAATACTTGGAAAATGTCATAAAAACCTGGAAAAAAATGAAAAAAATATGAGAATTTGTCATAAAAAAATTAAAAAGATCGCCCAAAAAAACTTCAAAAATTATTTTGCAATATCCCAAAAAAACAGTTAAAAAAATTCGAGTTTTGAAAAATGAAAAAAACTGCGATTTTTTTATGGTTTTTAGAGGTATAAGGACTATTTAAAAAAATTTTTCGAAAAACACGCCAAAGTCAAAAAAAGAGGAAAAGAAAAAAAGCCTCAAAAAAATTTTTTTTTCACATTTTTTTGTCACTTTTTTTCAATCAAGAAATCAAGTTCGATTCATTTTTTTGCTTCGTAATAATATTTTTTTTCATTTAAATTTCAATAAAACTGCTGAATTATTGACGAATTGAACGGAAAAAAATTGAAACTGAACTGAAAAACTGAAAAAAACACTGAAAAAATTCTTCCCCTTGAGAATTTTCTGAAATTTCAGCCTCTACTCCTTTAAAAGGCCTTTTGAATAGACAGCAGTAATTTTTCAAAAGTTAGATTTTTTAATTTTGCTTACACGAATGGCAAATAATCAGATTTCAACCGGACGGAAATCATTTATAAAACACGTGAAACGTACTATTTTTGACTTGAAGCCCATTTTTCATTTTTCTCCTCTTTTTCTCTATCAAATTCTTGTTTTACGTGCCGTTTTCATGTTTTTATGACCTCGCTGGTGAGAGAAAAGAGAGCGCAGAGAGGCCAGACATTCTCAAGTAGGGATGAATGAACTATAAACGTGCAAAGGGATTTTTTTTATGGATCAGGAGGAGTTATATTTGATTTAGTTGATTTTTTTCAGATCGAGTTTTTTTCAAGAATTTCAAAAAAATAATTTTTATAACAGAAAAGTTTTTTTTTTCCAAATTAGGCCGAAATACAGATTTTTACTGTGAACAATTACAATTTCAAGCCTTTTTATACATGATTTTCTACATAAAATGGTCGTTTTTCATTGAAAATAAAAGCACAGAGCGTTTTTAAATAGTTGAGGTTTCCGAGAACGGAAAAATATGGTTAAGTCAACGATTTTTAGAAAATATTGCCTCAATTGAACGCAAAATGTCCATTTTTCATTGGAAAAAGAGTCGTTTGGCGTTTTTGAGTCCTCGAAGTTAACTGAAACAGAAAAGTGATGTGTTTTTAAGTGTGAAAAGTTACAAATTAACGAATTCCTCTTGTGATTTTCAATCCGAAATGGTAATTTTTTATGTTTTTTGCATTTTTAAATCGTCGAGGGTCTTTTGAACGGAGAAATATTCCTTCTTTTTTCTCAAAACCAAGCCGAAAGCCAGTTTTAACACTGAGAAGTCACAATTTCACGCCTTTTTTCATGATTTTCCGCACAAAACGTCAATTGTTCATTGTAAATGGAGTCAATTGGCGTTTTTGAGACCTCGAAATTTTCTGAAACAGAAAAATGCTGCGTTTTTTACTTTGAAAAGTTACAAATTAACGTATTTTTCTGGTGATTTTCAACTCGAAATGGTCATTTTTTAACGGATTTTGCGATTTTTAATCGTCGAGGGCCTTCAGAGCGGAAAATATGCCCTTTTTTCCTTCAAACCAAGCTGGAAGACAATTTTTAACAGTGGAAAGTCACAATTTCACACTTTTTTTTTATGGCTTTCTGCATAAAACGTCAATTTTTCATTGAAATGAGAGTCTTTTGGCGTTTTCGAGTCCCCGAAATCAGCTGGAGCAGAAAAATCTTCTGTTTTTAAACCTGGAAAGTCACGATTTCACGCCTGGACACTATAATTTTCTGTACGAAACGTCCATTGTTCATTGGAAATGAAATCCCCGGGCGTTTTTGATCTTTCGAGGTTCCCTGAGACGGAAAAGCGGGGCCGAATGTTGACCACGAGGCTGAACACAAGAAGGACAAGCCGTTGTCCCGACACCCGCCCGCTCTTTTACGAATTTTCGCCCAACCCGGGATATATCTTTTTTGTTTGATGCCGGTTCCGAACCAGACACTCATATCCTTGTTTGTTCTCTCGGGACATTGGGCCAATTATCATTTTGTCTCATTTTTTTCGTCGTTTTGAAGCTTTTTTTCTGATTTTGGAACGTCCAAAAAAAGGTTTTGAAAAAAATTGAATTTTTTTGGATTTTTTTAGAAAAAGATCATATTAAGGGTCTCAAAATGAAGCTTTTTTTGGAAGATTTCTGGTTTTAGAAGGTCCAGAAAAAAATTTTTCGAAAAAAATTTGAAGATTCGGGATTTTTTTGAAAAAAATCTCACACGTTTTGCAACTTGAAAATGAAATTTTTTTAATTTGAAGATTTCCCTCCTTTTTAAAAAAATTTATATTTTTTTAAAAACTATTTTAGGCCTTGATGCGGGTTTTTTTAATGTCAAAAAGCTATCTGGTTCTGAATTTCTGGCTTTTTTTTTAAAAATATTCTTGCAAGTTTGATTTTCAATTTGAAACTTTCTTAGAACGCTTTCTAGTCTCTAAGATTCACAAAAAAAGGTTTCTTGGAAGTTTCGCCTTTAATTTTTGCAAAAATTTAAAAAAATTCAGGGAGCTTGTAGAATTAGTAAGTTTTATATTTTTTTCTATACATAATTTTTTTTCTGCAATTATTCTTATCTTTCAGTGGCGAGTATCTGTACTCTTTTATCTTATAATCAAAATTTAAAAAAAAAAATCTTTTCCTCACATCCTTTTTCACTGTTATAATCTGTTTTCAAGCATTTTGTTGGAATTCGCAATATATTTGTTCTTTTCTCTTCAATTTTTAAATTATTCATCAATTCCGTTGACCAAGTCCTACAAAAGCATCCACTTTCCTATCATTTTGGCAAAAATTTTTATTTATTTATGTGAATTTTAAGGTTATTTTGAGTTTATAAAGCTTTTTTATTCCATAAACCCTTTCAATTCGAAGATTATTGCCTTTTAAGGACTTTTGACAATAAATTTATGGTGCTATGAAAAAAACACCAGCGAAAATTCAAACGGCGACTTTTCCGATTTTTTTCATATCGCTAGGGAACTTTCCGACGGCCACCTTTCCGACGAAACTTTTTTTCCGACTTTTTTTCCCCTTATGCTTTTTCGGTTTATAAAACATCTATAAATATTTTTTTCCTATTTCTTTGTGTTTTAATCATGAACCAACTACCTAATTTATATAGGAAGATGTAAAACGAAGAGTTTATCGAGAAAAAAAAGTCGGAAAAAGTTTCGTCGGAAAGGTAGCCGTCGGAAAGTTCCCTAGCGATATGAAAAAATCGGAAAAGCCGCCGTTTGAATTTTCGCCGGTGTTTTTTTCATACCACCAAATTTATCAAAAATTGCAAAAAAAAAATGTCGACCAGATGAGATTTTCAGTGTTTCGTGCAATAGAAACGTTAGAAATCACATTTTTTAAAGCAATGTTCGTTTCCTTATATCACTCAATGACGTCGTCCCAAAATGTCCCAAAATTAGCCGAACCTGCCTCGAAATCGAACGATTGCGCTCTCAACTTTCCCGTAATTGGCTCTTTTATCGAATTTGCGCTTGAGTCGTTCTGGCTTTTGCGCTTCTTCTTCGTCTTGTTCGGCGAATTTTGATTTTGAATCTTCTTCAACTTGACAAAGTTCATTAATCAACTATTCAGGGCTAATTGAAAATTTCGTGACTCTTTGAATTTCAGATGGAACAGGATTACTTGAAGTTTTTGGTTCCAAGCTTGTTTTATGATTTTTTTTTAGGATTTATTTCTTTTTTTTTAAACTTTTTTTTCTTAAAGCCTGCCTGTTTGGACCATTTTTTAAGCTTCATCCTAGGGGCCCTTTAAGGGATCTCTCTGAGGATCTCTTCACTTCCACAGGTGCCCCTAAAGCTTGCAAAAGTGGCCCCTATAGGGGATATGCTAGTCGATGATTTTTATCAGAGGGTCAGACCCTAAACCCCTACAGTGACCACTTGAATTTCACCTCTATGAAGAGCAATTTTTTCCACTTAAAAGGGCTTTCCTGGCCCCTCTAGGGACCACTCTAGTGTTCCCAAAGCAGCCCCGACCTGACGCAAAAGCCGGTTCAAAATGACGCTTCCTCCCTTTATTTCGCAATACCTGGCTAGGCATTTACCTCTCTTCCGACTCACCTATCTATTTTTGAAGTCAAAAAAGAGAAAAAACCCGAGTTTTAACGGCTCGGAGTCCGAAATAATCCGCCTGGGGGACCGCCGAGTGACCCTCTCGACTCACGTTTTTCGGGCCGCCTCTCTAGGACCACTCGGCTCTTGAAACTTTCCATTTTTTCTATTGTTTGGTGTCGATTTTCGACTTTATACACTATTTATAGAGTTTTTTTCTACAATCGCTTTGGGAACAAGTTTTTTGCCACCGTTGGGGTTTTGCACGGAAATACGAAATTTCGAATGAATGGAAGAAAAATCTCACAGAAAATTATAGAAATAGGATATTCAGAAAATAGAGAGAAGATTCCTTAAGTCAATTTTGCAAAATAAATCAAAAAAAATTTATGATATACTGTAGCCGAGTTTTCCGCAACTTTTCGTCTTCGTCATGCATAACGTGACGCAAACTCTCTTTGAAATTTTCCTTTTTTCTTTCTTTTTTTATTCTTTTCATCTCATTTTCGATATTTTTTCTGTTTTTTTCTTGAAGAATAAGACAATCATCTAGTTGTTCAAGCGCTACAATTTGAAATATATTGAAATAAATTTGAAAATGAAGAAAAAATCCAATTTTTTTTTCAGAAAAATGACGCGATTTTCGTAGTTTTAAAGTTGTGTTTCCATTTTTTTTTGTACTGACTTTGGCTGACCAAACGATTGATTTGTTGTGAGGATCGTTCGGGGACGACCCCGTTCCACCGATATACTGCGATTCAAATTCCCTCCGTTCCACCACCTCAATCTTTCCTTTGTCTTTTGATCTCGTTTTTTTCGTTTTTTTTCCGCTTATTTGGTCTTTGAAAATGTTCATGAAAGGTTTTCATCGATTTTATAATATGATAAAATGCAAATAGTATTGAGGAGAAGAGCGCCATGAGTCAACCAGTTTGAATTTTGACTCTGGTCGTATTTGTATAGAAGTTTTTTTGTCGTTGCGAAGAAGGAGATTGCAATAAGGTTTTATTTCCTATTTTATTTTTTAAAATTGTGGTTTTTTTATCACTTCAATATTTATAAGGGAGTTTTTGTAAATTTGCTTTTTGTTTATTATTGCAGTTTTTGGGTCATTTTTTGCGATTTTTTTTCAGAAATCGTTATTGTTATTTCATGTGAAATTGTAAAATCTGTTCGAAAAATCTTTTTTTTTGGAGATTATTTAGTCCCCCATGGACTCGACTAACATAGAAAAAGGCTCTTTTCCATGAAATTTGGTCATGTCGCTTTAAAGTCTTTCATCAAGTTTTTTGAGCAGTCTGGAAAATTGATCATTTTTGAAAAGCTTCTTTCATGATAGCTCTCGATTTTTAAGTATTTTTGAAAAAAATCCTTCGTAGTTTTCATTGCAGCCCCAGACGTGCCATTGGCGCATTTTCCTCTTTCAAAAAAATCTATATATTCACCTGTATTTCCCATTTTCCATTTTGCTTTGTTTCACGGTTCTTATTTTCATTTTTTTTTTAATTGGATAATTCAATTATAGTAGTGGGAAATCGTAGAATCAGCTGAAAAAAACAGGAAAAAAACAGTCTAACTTTCATAAAAAAAGTCCAAAAATTCGTTTCGGATACTTCTTCAAGGCACAGAAGGCTTGCTTGAATTCAAATAAAACTGAAAACGGCTCTTCGCTTCGAGACTTTTATAAATTTTGATCATGTCCCTTTAAAGTTTCCTATCAATTTGCTTGAGAAATTCTTTTGGAATTTTTTTCAAGAGTTTTTTTTTACTCATAACGCCTTCAGTTTTCAAGTGTTTCAAAAAATGTTCTATAATTCTTATTGCAGGTTCAGACTGAACCATTAGCGCATTTTTCTACTTCAAAAAATCTATATATTCATTTGTGTTTTATTATTTTTTGTTCGTACGTTTCTAAAAGTTTGTATTTTGTTTTTTTTTGCTGAGAATTTTGATTTTAGTAGTGAGAAAGTGTAAAATTAGCTGAAAATCAGCAAAAAAGTCAATTTTCTTTTCGAACAGTGTGAAATTTTTTTGAAGAATGCCTATTTTTGTGGTAACTTTTTCCAATTTTCAAGTATTTCAAAAAAATGATCTTTAATTTTTTTATCTTTGTTTCAGTCTATACCCTTAAGCGCATTTTTCCTCTTTCAAAAAAATCTATATATTGATTTTTTTATGTTCAATATTTCGTCCCCACTGACTCTATATGTCCTTATTTTTTTTCTCTTTGTGGTGTATTATCCAATTGTAGTAGTGGGAAAGCGTGAATTTGGTTGAAAATCAGGAAAAAAACGCCCGAAATCGGATACGTGTTTATTTGAGGAAGAACACTTTTGCTCGTACTTTTTCCCATACAAACGCCGGAACTCGTGTCTTCTTTTGAAAATCCGAAGATTGCCTCCAATTTGTTGGTGGTCAACCCAAAACCAGCCCATTTTCCTCCTTCTCCGCTCAAAAAGGCGCTTCCTGACTGTTTTTCCTTCGTTTTGTTTTGTTTTCCCTGGGAAAATCGTCTTCAGACGTTCCCATGCGACGAGAAGGCAATAAGCGGTTCTCAAGAAGGCAGGATAAGTCAATATTTCGATGATTTTGGAGCGATTTGAGCTTCGAAGTCTCTAAAATCTGTCCAATAGGATATTAAGAGCCGTTTTTTGTGTCTTTTTAAATCTTGCTAAGCTTAAAATGTCCCAAAAACGACTTTTAAACCTTAAAGTAATAAAAAAAGTCAGATATTGGCAGGATTTTGTTCAATTTTTCATTTTGGCTGGTTTCCCTGTTTCAAAGTCAGTTCATAACCAATTTTTTTAGGTTCAGAGCTAATTTTTTTGAGAACGGCTATAGTATGTTTTTCCCGATTTTATGTCACATTTTGTTATATAAATGATTGAAATTTAAAAATATCTCTCGAAATTATATAAATAAAACGGATTTTTCAGGCTGATTTCTCAATGTTTTTCATAATAGTAATAATATTTCAATTTCATTTTGTTCTAGGAAAATTTTTTTTTATGAAGACTCATCAAGTGTTTTGGTTTTGTATTTTTCCTTTTTAAAGTTGAGCTGAAACAGGAAAAAATGAAATCCTTGAAAGGGAAAATGATAACTTTTTTTCAGACTTTCTGAAAACCTGTCCAAGTTTTAACCTAAATTTTTGTTTTCGCCATTTTTCGCCTCTATTTTTCTCTCTGTAATTCAATTTCTACCTTTTTTCCGAGCTTTGAAGCGTTTTTGTTCGGAAAATCCCTTGAAAAAAAAAAATAGATCAAATTCTTTGCCGCCAAGTTTTTTGAAGTAAGTCAGTTTTCCCGCTTTTGTAGGTTCTTTCAAAAAAAAATCTGTTACTTTACATTTTTTTTAATCGATTTTTCCTTGTCATACCACTCATTTCCCAATACCATTGTTGTGGACGACGTGTTCTTCTCGTTATCAGCTGAAAGAAAGAATTGGTTTATCAATTGATCATTATCTTTTTTGTGAATCAATTCCTTGAAAAGCCTTTTTCTGGAACTTGGGTCTCTTTATTTTTTTTTTCAATGGATTTTTGAAGCTTGAAATATTCTAAAACTGACTTTTCATCATTTATTTTCTTTCGAAACCTTGATTTTCTTATCATTCAATGTTTTGTTTGCCTTTTTTCTTCATATTTTGTTTGCTTTTATGAAATCTTGAATCAATAACTTCAAATATGCGTCAAATCCATTTCTGGCATTTTGAATTGAATCAAAATTAGTAAAAAAAAAGATTAGTTCAAATAAGTGTTTTGTTAGCGAAAAAGTCAGGTTAATAAAATGATAAAATAAAGATTTTCTTCAAAAATCGATAATTTTTCAAAGCTTTTTTTAAAAGTACTCTTCCGAAAGTTTACTTGAAAAATTGATGATTTCGGAAAAACAAAAAAATAATCGGAATTTCCGCGTGAACGGCGTTTTGCGGCAAAGTTGCTCCATGGATAAAATGATTCGTCATCATTTTTTTGAGATTACTTTTTCTTTCTTTTTCCTTTTTTTCGCTTTTTTTCTTCTTTTTGAATTTATTCAATGTGCTCAAGAAAATATTTGTCATGAAAGTTTTAAATTATGACAGATTTAGGAGATTTTTTTCGCTGAAAAATGTTGCTTTTTTTGATGATAAGTTTTTTCTTTGAAGTGTTGTTCGAAAACGGATCATTTTCGTGGTTTCTAGGAACTATACGAGCTCATGATCAACTAGGGGAACATTAGAATGTTATAAAATGTTTATAATTAAATTAAAATGAGACTTTTTAGTCTGTTTTAGCGATTAAAAACTTTTACTCTCACTTTTTTTATCTTCGTTTTCAATTGTGAGGAAACTGTGTGATGAAGCTTTTTAACTACAGATATTAAAAAAAGTTTCTAAGTTTTGTTCGAAATTGAAATAAAAAAATATTGATTTTTTTCCTCATTTTCATTATTTTTTTGTTTCGATTCGTTTCGTTTCGATTTTTTTGAAATTTATAGTTTTTTTGATTTGAAAGAAACAAGAGAAAAACCATATCCTGAAGTGATTTTTTTCACGAAAAAAATCGAAAAATTCTGAAGCTGGTCTAAAAATTACAAAAAATTTTTCTTCATTTTTTTCATGTTTTTTTGTCGATTTTTTTCTCATTCTCAATTTGCTATCGCTTATAACTCTTCATAAAAATATAATCAACGAGTTTTGCAGATTAGCACTATACAACTCGTTAGATATAGAGGAATTGACAAGGAAAAGCTGGAAAATACGGCCGATGGACGGAAACGTGACGCTGGGCCGCGGACACGTTTTCCCGCTTGAAAACTACAAGGTTCCTTATTATTATTGTCGATTATTGTTGTGGGTGTTGTTTGAATTAAACTGGTTTTTGGCTAATCGAAAAAAATTCGATGAGTAGGAGGTGGAGGTGGAGAGATAGGAAATTTATGTGAGGTAGGGCGAAATTTAGAATTTTAGAAAGTTTGGTAAGATGAACAGAATTGTTTTAAGGTGTAAAAAATTCAAAATTCTCTCATTTTTAACAATTTTAAGCTTCAAGCTTGAAAATCCATTCAATTATTCAGGATATGTTTCATACTTGTTCTAGAAAACAATCCGAATTGTAAGGGGCGGATGGAAAATTATTTGAAAATCATTGTTTTTCGGTTGAAACGGCTTAAAATCTCTATAGGAGCCACTTGCATGTTCTAGTTGCAAACATAAAGTGGTCCCTGGAGGGGAGCCTTCAAGAGCCCTAAGTTTCCTCCTATAGTGACAACTCTGGCGTTCCTAAGACTGGTTGACCTTTTGTAATTGGTTTTTATTTCATAATTCAAGGTTGCGAAAATTAATTTAAGAGTATTTTTTTCGCAGAGAAAAATGGCTCATTTTTAAAAAAATAGAAGAGAAAAAAAGGTTTTAATATGGGTCACAGAACTCTTAATTTTAATAAATTTTTGAAAAAAAGCACAAAATTATAGTCAATGTTTCCCGACTTGAAAGGCGAGAGGCGGGGCAGGGGCGGGACGCGTAGCGTGTGCGTTCGCGGTTCTTGGCACGAGTTCAATTCAATTTCCGCCGACTATTTAAAAAACTCGGCAGCCGCTCTTTTTCGATGTTTTGTACTCTTTTTTGATGCACTCATGAACATAATCAATAAATAATTGAAAAAGGAATGAAAAAAGCGAAAAACGGGCTTTTCAAAGAGTAGATGGCGGTTAAATTGACCTCGTGCCAAGAACCGCGAACGCACACGCTACGCGTCCCGCCCCTTGCCCCGCCTCCCTCGCCTTTCAAGTCGGGAAACATTGACTATAACAATAGAATTTTTTTTGAGTTACGTTTTAAGCTTGAGAGAATGTAACATATTTTGCTGTTCCATTCCAAAAATAAGAACTTGGAATATTTTTCCGGATTTAGTTCTGTTCTAGAATGGAGAAAATTTTCTTTTGAAGGTCTTTCCTAGTATATTCGGGAAAAATCAAAACAGAAGACTTAAAAAAATGATAAAATAATTCTTAATTCCTGGAATCAAGGACCTTCAAGTTTTGATGATATTGTACCAATTTTTTTCTTTTTAATTCCTTTGAAAAAAATGGATGTAACCCCCATAAGTTAGCATTATTTTTGTTCTGAGATCTATTAATTTTGTTCGTTTCTGTTATTTCATGACATAGGTTTCGATAAAGTGACTGAAAAACTCAAGTCAGTTTTTTAAGAACGTTTTTTTGATTTTGAGTTTTTTTTCGCCTATTTTTCCAATAAAATCCTTGAAAAACTCTCAATTTTACTATAATTTATTTTAAAACAAAATAGCATTCATTTTTGATCATTTTTTGCTGATTTTAAGTATAAGTTGTGAAAAAATACATTAAAAAAAACCCATAAATTTACCTTTCTTTCTCTGAAATCGAGAATTTTTCCAACTCTGATCATTTTTGCTAGCTTTTTTTGTAAGTTAGGGAGCGAATTTTTATTTATTTCTTTTTTTTATAAATATCTTTTGAAGCGGGGAGCTCGTGTCTGGCACCGACATCCGGAGCTCGTTTGGGTCGAAGGTCGTCTGGAAGATGACATCACCTTCGAATCCAGGGAATACACCATTTCCTTTGAAGATTACCCGGTTTTCGACTTTACCCTGAGATTTCATCTGTTTCTCGATTTTTCCAGCGTCAAACAGTGCCCCTGAAGGCGATTGAACAGTTGCCTTTCCTCTGTAATCCGGAAATTCTCGTCGGGAAGGACGATTTGACCGCCTTGTCGTATCTTCATGAGCCTGCTGGTGAATTTTGACTCGAAATATGATTTTTCTATTTTATAAAAAAATACTAGAAGGCGTTAGGAAGCCTATAGGTAATTTTAAAAACTTTGAAAAATTGGAAAAAAAATTTTTTTTTTCATTTTTTTGAACTAAAAATCTGGGAAAAATCTTGAAAAAAATCGATCGATTTTTGATTATTTGTGATTATTTTGGGAATTCACAACAGAATATACTGCTTTGAATGGAGCTTCCAACAGAACTACAAAAAAATAAATTCGTTTGTTTTATCGGTTCAATTGATGCGTAAAATGTATAGGAAAAAATTTGAAACAGTGAACTTATGTATCCGGTTGTATTTTCTAGGTGTATTTTTTTTTATTCGTGAAAAGGTTGATATTTCTTTCTAATTAGGCCTGCGTCTTTTCTCGACATTTTTGTGCGGAAAATCTCTTTATAGGAAAAGGTGTTTTTTTGGCATTTTTCAAAAAGGAGTTCTCGAACTGGAATGAAAATTTATCACTGGCTGTCGCTTTTTTTTCATTTTCTGACAGCTTTTTATTGATGATTTAACAACCCAGAAGCTTGAAATATCAAAATATTTACGGCATTTTGTTGAAAATTTAATGAGTTTTTCACCGCTGATTATTCGATTTTCCAGTCCTCCACAACTTGCAAAATCGATTCGTCGTCCGGCAGAGCATCTACACGTACTGCGGGATCGTACTCGTCGCCATAAATCCCTACGCGGATTGTTCTCATTTGTATGGGGATGAAGTTATTCAAGTTGGTCTTGGAGACTCGAGAAAAAAAAAACCGGGGATAATATGATATGGATTGCTCTAATTGCTTAAAGCATTAAAATTTCCGATTTTTCTGGATTTTTTGGGTATCTAAATCGTTAATATTAGTGAACAGTATCAATAAACCTTCTTGATAAGGTGCCATTTTTGGATCCTCGAGCTAAAATTTGTCAAAAAGCCCTTTTTAAGCTGCCCGGGCTAAAAAAAAGGCCCTTTGAAGTCCCCCGGGCTGAAAAATGCCAGTATAAGGTTCTCGTGCTAAAATTCGTCATTCGAAGGTCCTCGATCTAAAAAAGGGCCATTTCATGTTGCCCGGGCTAAAAAAAGGCCCTTTAGGGTCCCCCGGGTTGAAAAAGGCCAATAGAAGGCTGACCTGCTCAAAAAATGTAATTTTTAAGGTTTTTGGGCTAAAATAAGCCATTTTGAAGTTTTAGCTGAGTTTTAGTTTCAAAAAAAACTTTTTCAAGGTCTCCGGGTTAAAAAAATATCATTAAAAAAATTGAAAAATCTTAGGTTAAAAATGCGGAATTTTGTACACGATAGTCTTCGGATAACCCTTTCTTCGTACAAGTTATCAAAAATGGACTCTCCAGGTGTACAGAGGGGTCGGAAAGTCGGTCCGAGAGCTGGACCCCCACATTTTCGCCGTCGCCGAAGAGGCCTTCTACGACATGGCCGAGTTCGGGAAAAGCCAGTCGATTATTGTCAGCGGCGAGTCGGGTGCAGGCAAAACCGTGTCCGCCAAGTTTGTCATGAGGTGAGTCTTGGGGGAAAGCGTCGCGGCTCGCGAAGCGGTCTCGAAAATTTGCCGCTTTTCTGTGTCTCGAAACGATTTTCATTGGTTTTAAACCGTGGATCAATTGGAAAAAAGCTCCATAGAAAGTTCCTTATAAGGTGATAAAGGTTCCTTTTTTTGCTGTCTTTTTGCGCCATTTCATCGGCTGTTATGCACCATTTTTGCTGTCTCTCCCATTTTCCACCGTTTCTTGTGCCTTTCAAATACCAGAAAATGGAAGGTTCGATAAAGGGACTCTTTTTGCTCCCTTTCTGCAGCCTTTTTGCGGCATTTTTTGAACCTTTTTGAAGCTTTTTTGCAGCTTTTTTGCAGCCTTTTTGCAGCCTTTTTGTTGCCTTTTCGCTGCCTTTCTGTAGCCTTTTTGCAGCCTTTTTGTTGCTTTTTGTCGCCTTTTTTGAGCCTCTCCCTTTTAGCCGCCATTATGAACCATTACAACTTTGCCCGAAAACGGTTTTTGATGGTTTCGAACCTTTAGAAATCGTTTTGAGATCTATCATCAAAAATCAGCACCATTAAACTTTAGAAGCAAAAACTCAAAAATCAAGACTGGAACCCGTGGGAAAATGTGGAATTATATGAGATTTTCAGAAAAAAAAAACGGATAAGAAATCAAATTTGAGGCTCAACGGAGTAGTTTTATAACATTTTGTGAAAAAATAATAAAAAAAAAAACTAGAATTTCCATGAGAAAAGGTTCTACGAGTTTTTAGGAAAATCGGAAAATATTATATTTCGAGTTTTTGGTTTCTTAATTTCTTAAAGAAACAGTTTCGCTTTGGAGAATTGGTTAAAAGTCGAAAAATTCAGTTCAAAAAAACTAATATAGGTTTTTGAAACGTTAAACGATTTGTAATTTTATTCAGTTCAATTGAAAGAACTATAATTTTTCCAAATTTGAGATCCTATTCTTAATTTTAAACTTGTCGAAATTTGGCTAAAATGAGACACTCTGAGAAAAGAATTTCTGACAGTTGAGTCTCGGAGAATCTTCATGATAGAAATCAAAAAAATCGGTTTTATAATAATTTTAGAAAGAACCACCCAAAAACCCCAAAAAAAACAAAACCACAACACCAACCACACCCCCAACAACCAAACACAAAAACAACCCCACAACCACCCAACCCAAAACAACAAAACACAACCCCACCAAAACCCACAACCCACACAACACCCCCGAACACATTTCTATCCAAAAGTCGCCCCGCTCATAGAACCAGCAAACGCCCTTTTTCTTAAAAAAACCACAAAACAAAACCACAACAAAAACAAAGTTTTGAGAAAAAAACCACAACCCCAACCACCCACCCACAACAACCAAAAACAAAACAAAAAAAAAAAAAAACCCACCCAAAAACAAAAACCCCCCCAACACCAAAACAACCACAAAAAAACAAACCAAAAAACACAAAACCAAAAAACATCCCCCAATTACTACCAGCCCATTGCAATAAATGCTGCGCCCCGATTGCATTTAGCCACGCCCACGTACGACGCCTGTTAAAAAGTACACGCAACTTGAAATTTTTTGAAAATTGAACAGATCATTTATTTTTTATCGTTTCTAGGCCCCTGGCGAGAGAAATTACCACATTTTCTACCAACTCTGCGCGGCTCGGAATAATCCCGAAATCAAGGAATTGCATTTGGGTTGGTTTTTTAGTTCATATTTTGAAGATTGAACTCTTTAAATAGGCTCATTTTAGGTCCTTGTGAGAATTATCACTACCTGAGCCAAGGCGGCGACAGTCGGATACCCGGGGTCGACGATCGGGCCGATTTCGAAGAAATGACCAAGGTTTCCGGTTTCAAAAAAGATTGAAAAAATGAGATTATATTTATTACAGGCCTTGAAAATGCTGGGATTCGAAGAAGGCCAAATAATGGACGTTTTTCGGGTCCTAGCCGGGGTTCTACTCATGGGAAATGTTCATTTTGATGACGGCGAAGCCTGTGCCGGCATTTCGGTCAGATTTTTGGGTTTTTGAAGAAATTCTATATTATTTTTTTCACAGAGAATGTAAATATACAGGATCAAAAAAACGTTTTGAAAAAAATTGCTTTTTTTCAGCGATTTTCTATCGATAAAAAAATGACTATTTTTTTCGTTTTTTTCCGGATTATTTTGTCAGAATAATTTTCTCCAAAAAAACTTATTTTGAAACTGCTTTTAAGTTTTTTTAGGTCGAATTATGGACATGAAAAAAACCTCCTTTTTCATCACAAACTTTCAATTTTATTAACAAAAAGTTGAAAAAAATTTTGAATTTTGAATGATTTTTCCAGCGGTTTGAATAGATGAAAAATGATCATTTTTTTGATCGTTTCCAGATTTTTTTCGTCTGGAACAATAGTTTTTTTGAAAAATTTCTTTCAAGCTTGTTTAGAAAAATTTTCCGTTATTTCATTCAGTCTTTCAAGTTTTTTTGAAGGGGAAAAACTAAAGGTTTTTTTATCTAAAATTTTTTTAGAGAAAAAAAGAGTTTTTTTCAGCGTTTCGAATCGGTAAAAATGACCATTTTTTTGGTCGTCTCCGGATTTTTTTCGTTTGAAAAAAATAATTTTTTTGAAAAAAATGTTTTTTTATTTAGATTCTCAAGAAAAATTTTTATGACGTTTCGGTCATCTTTTTGAGATTTTCTGAAAAAAATAGAGAAAAATGAGAGTTTTTCAGCGGTTTTTATTGATAAAGTTGAATATTTTGCGTGTTTCCGGAATTTTTTTGTCTTAAAAAAATAGTATTTGGAACTCTATATGGAATAACACGGGTTTTTACATTTTTGATTATTTCAGTCGAACAGTTCAAGTGAAATCGCGAGATTGTGCTCATCTCTGTGGCAAGTCGACGAGAATCTCCTTCGAATCTGGTTGACTCGCCGCGAAATTCGGGCCGTCAATGAAGTCGTCACCAAGGGACTCACCAAGGATGATGTGAATTTTCGAATCAATCATATTTTTGTTTAAAAATAGCTGCTTGAAAGATTTTTTTGATCAATCGTTTTGAGACCCTTTTCTGTGGGCTTTTTAGAATTAAGGCGAATTTTGTAATTATCATTCCTACCGTAATTGAAACCGTAAAGCTACCGTAAACCGCCTCCATTGCTACCGTAATTGAAACTGTAAAGCTACCGTAATCATAGCCCGGAAGCTACCGTAAGACGCTCACATTGCTACCGTAAACAAAGATGTAAAACTACCTTAAACCGCCCCTATTGCTACCGTAGTTAAAGCCGTAAAACTATAGTAAGACGCCCCTCTTTCCACCGTCAGTTAAGGCCGTGAAGCTACTGTAAACCGCCTCCGTTGCTACCGTGATTAAGGCCGTCAAGCTACCGTAAACCGCCCCCAATACTACCGTAATTAAAGCCGTTAAGCTATCGTAATCAAAGCCGTTAAGCTACCGTAAGACGCTACCAGTGCTACCTTAATCAAAGCCGCAAAGCTACCGTAGTTTAAGCCGTGAAGCAACCGTAATTAAAGCCGTTAAGCTATCGTAATCAAAGCCGTTAAGCTACCGTAAGACGCCCTCATTGCTACCGTAATTAAAGCCGTAAAGCTACCGTAATTGAAGTCGTTAAGCTACCGTAAACCGCTCCCAGTGCTACTGTAATCAAAGCCGTAAAACCACAGTAAGACGCCCCTATTTACTCCCTGATTAAGGCCGTTAAGCTACCGTAATTTTCGCGTGACGATGATCCTTTCTTAGTGCTTCATTTTTGGCTTCTTTTCCAAGCTGTAAGATAAAAAAAATCGAAAAATTTAGCGCTATAAAAGGTTTATCGTCGATCGATTCAGAAGATAAGTTAGTTAAAAATCTGAACAGAAATAACCTTGAAGATATTTGGATTCAGGCTTGCCGATCCCGCGACGCCCTCACCAAAATGATCTACGCGCATTTGTTCTCCTGGCTCGTGGATCGAGTGAACGCGGCTCTGGAGGAAGTTGATCTGCAGAAAAATCAGTCCTCGTCCAGAAAGCGATTGGAACGATTCATTGGAGTCCTCGATATCTATGGGTGAATGGGAAAACCGTCTTTTACTTCATTTTTGATTGATAGTCTTCTTTTTTCGTTTCTTTTTCTCGTTATTGTCGAAAATAGGCCACCTAAGTGTAGTCGATTAATATTTGATTTATTTTCTGAAGGGGGAGGAATTTTTTTCAAGACTCAAAAAGGGAGAGATTTTATTCATTAAAGTATCCATTTTTTTCCCCAAAATAGTGATTTCTGTTTATCTTTTTGAAGCCTTCGTTTAATTTTTTTAAAAAAATCAGAAATTCATTAATTTTTTTCTTGAAAAATATGCAAAAAAATATTTTTTTCTATACCCTTTTTCTAACCCAAAACATTTTTTTAAAAAAATTTTTTTCATGACCTAATCCATCCATTTCCAGATTTGAAACATTCGAAATCAATTCCTTCGAGCAATTTTGCATAAACTACGCCAATGAGAAACTCCAACAGCAGTTTAATCAAGTTATCTTTATCAATTTTTTTGATCTGATTTGAATTTACTGAACTTCAGCATGTATTCAAACTAGAACAAGAGGAATATGTGAGAGAGGAAATCGAGTGGGTCCGCGTGGATTTCCATGATAATCAGCCGGCGATCGATCTGATCGAAGGACATCTCGGCTCGATTTGTCTCATCAATTTGTTGGATGAACAGTGCAAGGTGAGCAAAATGTGGAATTTTGAGAAAGAAAAAGTTAAAAAAAAAAGAATGGTTTGGAAAAAATGTATTGAATCAAATTTTGGAGTCAGAAAAAAAAAGTAATGGGGACGTTTTCGAGTAATAAGGGTCTAAACCCCCAAAAATAGTTCATTTTAATGGATTTTGGGCATTTCCTGGAAGATTAGAAAGTTGTGTAGATTGAGGCTTCCAGTATCTTCATCTGGTACCTCAAGAAGTATTCTGACCAACTTAGTAAAATGACCTCCCTTGTGAGAGAAATGGAATAAAAAATGAGAAAGTTAGGAAGAGCTACAATTTTTGCTCATGTATTTGTATCATGTAGGGGCTAGAGATTTCGAGCTTTTTGGTTCACATCTATCTAGTTTTTGAGTTAACCTTGTTGTGCTCCATGCTTCATCTACATACCCACCAAAAAATGAGCCCAATCTGAGACGCTGAAGTCTTCGACTTTTGAGGGTCCATAACTTTTTTCACAGGCCTCTAGGGCAGTTTTTAGGACCAGATTTGGAATCAGCGTAAAAAACTAAGGTAGAGCGTGGGATGTGAAAAAAAAAGTGTTAAAGGGAAATTTTGAGTTTGAAATATTTCACATGTAACGAAATACGTTGAAAAGTTAAAAATGGAAAAAAACGTGGAAATTAGGGGTTTCTATCATTGATTAACTCAACTGAATGTTAAAAAATAAGAAATAAATATTTGGCGAAATTTGTTGGATTAACGGTGAAAAATGAGAAAAATGTTTGAAAAAATCGTTAAAAAAAAAGAAAAAGTAAAAAAATAATCGAAGTCGGATAGAGAGAGGGATGTAAAAAGTGTTGAAGGGAAAAATTAGAGTTGGAAATTTTAGAGTTTGAAATATTTCACATGTAACGAAATACATTGAAATTTAAAAAATGGAAAAAAAAAACTTGGAAATTAGGGATTTTTTTATCATTGATTAATTGAACTAAATGTTGATAAATAAGAATGAGGGAAAAATATTCGGTGAAATTTACTGGATGAACGGGAAAAATGCTTGAAAGTAGGGTAATTAGGAGTCTTTATAACGCAATAACTGTAAAAAAAATTTAGAAATAAAAAAAATCAGAAATTTTGGAAAGAAAAAGGTGATTTTCTTCAAAAAAAAAAATCACTTATTTCTATTCGTATTTTGCAGTTGGTCCGAGGAACGGACAAAGATTGGCTCAGTCAAATTTCGGGCAATCCAGAACTCAAAAGAAATCCCCAATTGGCCTTCCCGCGGGTCCGATGCGACGATTTCATCGTCCGACATTTTGCAGCTGATGTAATATTTATCAAAAAATAAAAGTCAGGAAGGAATTTTCCAGGTGACTTATACAATTGACGGTTTCGTTGAGAAGAATCGCGACACGATCAGCGAACAGCTCTTGGAAGTCATCTTCATGACCAAGGTTCGACAAAAAAATGAAAAAAGAAAAATCAAAGATACGTTCTCAGTGGAATATAAATGGTTGTTAGGTACAATTATTTCAGGATTTTTCAAATTTTCGAAAAGCTTAAAAACCGAAAAATATGGGTATTAGAACAATTACAATTTATTTTAGGTTTGATAAGTCGAAGATTTTCTCAGAAATTTGAATATGAAAAAAATAAAAAAAGCGAAAATTTTGAGAATAATAGTTGGAATCATATTCTCAGGTTTTAGGTAGAATAAAACTAAAAATTTTTTTAGAAAAAGAAGCAATTTTTTTAAACTCCTTTGCGCTTTTTTTCGTGTTCTGAAAAATTTTTTTCTTCGTACTTTTTTTCTCCGATTTTTTTTCAAGCCCAAAAAAATGGAAGGGAACCATAATTTTGTATAACTAAGGAGGTTCAAATGAAAAGGTTCGTTTTCTTTTTAATTTAGTAAAAAAATTCAACTTTTTATTCATTTTATGAACCCTAATATCAAGTAATGAAGTAAAAACTCTCTTTTATCCGATTTCAGTTCAATTTCCTACGAGAAGTGCTCGGTCCCCAGGCGACGGCCGTTTTGGAAGCCAAAAAAGGAGCCGCCAACGGAAAGAGAACTGTGAAGAAGACGGTGGCTAGTCAGGTAGGAAAGAAATTCCCGAACTTCATAAAACTGACAATTTCAGTTCCGAGACTCTCTGAAAGATCTGATGACGGTCTTATGTTCGACTCGGCCTCATTATGTCCGATGCATCAAGCCGAATGATGGAAAGAGAAGGTTTCACCCTTTTTGATGCTTTTTTTTCCTTTATCTGTTTTTGGAAAATCAAAATTTTAAAGGTCATTGATAAAGATTAGCGGCGGCTGTAGAAAAGCTATAGAGACAAGAAAAATAGCTTGAGCCCAGGATTTATCTCATTTTTAAATTAGTCTTCTTTCCAGAATTTTTTTTTAGAGTATAAATTTTTTCATTCTCGATAGGTCTTTTGAGTTGTCAGCTGAGACCAGGAAATCTGCGTTCTAAGAAAATTATGTATTAATGGTAAATGAAGCTTTTCAAGCCCAAAGACGTCGATTTTGATAAGAAAGTACATTTTAAACTCCGAAAAAATGTAGAATTTCTTGAAATTTTGAGCCTAGAAACATCCATTTTATAGATAAAATTGTGAATCTGACTAATTTCGCCCCTTTTTCAGCTTCGAATTCGACCCGAAACGAGCCATCCAACAGCTCAGAGCCTGTGGAGTCTTGGAAACTGTCCGAATTTCGGCGGCTGGTTTCCCGTCAAGGTTCCGAATAATCAATAAAAGAAGTGGAAGTTGAAAAATTCAGAATGCTCTACGACGAGTTTTCCAAGAGATACCGCGTACTTTACACGAAGGAACGGGCTTTATGGAGGGATAAGCCGAAAAAATTCGCCGATAACGCGTGTGCCGCATGTTTGGAGGTGGTTTATAGAAAATAAAACTCTGCTAAAAAAAACTTTCAAAGAAACTGGGCCAGTTGGGCCGGACTTCGGGCCTTTTTCGACAAAGAAGCCTGCTCAGACTTGGAATAACCTAGCCCTTTCCTTTTCCTTCATTTTTGTGGATTTCTAATCGGGCTGACCCGCGGGCGAAGTTCCTATTCGGGCCAACCCGAGAGCGGAATTTCTATTCGGGCCAACCCGAGAGCGGAATTTCTATTCGGGCCAACCCGCGGGCGAAATTTTTATTCGGGCCAACCCGCGCTTTTAATAAATAAATATATATTCGGGCCAACCCGCAATTTAGATAAATAAATAAATAAGTTTTTTTCATCCTAACTGAAACTTTTTTTAGCCAAAAAAATTATTTTTATACTGGTTTTGCTAAGGCCCGGTTGGGCGCAGAAAATGGCCCGATGGGCTGACGGGCCCGCCCTCGCACAAGCCTGCTCATAAGGCAAACTTTTTGAGATTTTATAGTCTAGAAAACAGAAAAATATTTTTCACAAAAACTGAAAGAATACATTGAAGGAAGGAAAATACGCTCTGGGAAAGACGAAGATCTTCCTCAGGACCGGCCAAGTCGCCGTGTTGGAGCGCGTCAGACTCGAAACGCTTTCCGCCTCGGCCCTTCTCATTCAGGTTCTACATACGAATCTTTTTTTTGACAAATTTTTTTAGAAAACTTGGCGAGGCTACGTGGCTCGTAAGAAGTATGAAAACATGAAAAGATCCCTTCAAATTATCCAGGTTTTCGGCTGGAGATTTCAGAAGAGAACGTGGATTTCAGGCCGCCACGAGAGCCTTCTTGGCCTTCAGAAGAATCAAATATCTGCAGATGCACCGGGCGGCCATCGCCATTCAGTCGGCTGTCAGGTTTGTCAGAGACTTTTAGAGGGATCCCTAGAGGGAATATCGAAAAATGATCGAAAAACCTCGATTTTCAGACGGCATCAAGCCGAAAAACGTTTCCAGAAGATCCGAAACACGGTCATCGCCATCCAGTCCCACTTCCGAGCTGTGCGAGTTCGACGATATGTTGAGAAAGTTTGAAAGACATATAAAAGTCTTCTCCCAACACCTCCCTTTTCAAGATCCGCTATGAAAAGTCGGCGATCAAAATCCAAGCGGCCTTCCGCGGCTGGATGGTCCGTCGGGAACAAATCGTCAGATGCCAGAAGATCGTTCTCGTCCAGTGCTGCGTCCGACGCTGGCTCGCTAAGAGACGTCTGCGCGAACTCAAGGTATGAGTCCCTACGTGGGTTAACCTTGGAAGTAGAGATCGTACTTCGGCTGACTCGCAGGTAGAAATCGTCGGCAGCCCGAGGGCGGAGTTCCCACGCGGGCTAACCCGAGGGAGGGATTTCTATTCGGGCTAACCCGAATGCTCATGCGGGCTAACTCGAAAGCAGTATTCATATGCAGGTTGACCCGCGGGCGATATTCCTCTTCGGGCCAACCCGCGGGCGAAATTTCTAGGCGGGCTTACCCAGCCGGAATTCGTATTCGGGTTGACATGCGGGCAGAATCCTTGCGCGGGCTAACCCGAGGGCGGAATTCCTATTCGGGTTAAACCGTGGGCGAAATTCCTATGCGTGTTGACCCGCATGCCGACCCGTGGGCGAGGTTCCTATGCGGGTTGACCCGCGGGCGAAATTCCTATCCGGGCTAACCCGAATGCCGAATTCTCACGCGGGCGAAATTCCTATGCAGTCTGATTCAAGGGCAGAATTCCTTTGCGGGCCAACCCGCGGGCGATATTCCTCTTCGGGCCAACCCGCAGGCGGAATTTCTACGCGGGCTAACCCGATGGCATAATTTTTACGTGAGCTAACCCGAAGTTATAAATCGTAAACGGGCTAAACCTCTGACATGAATTATATAAGCAGTTACCCGCGGGTTGGATTTTTACGTGGGCTAACCCGCAGTTAGAAATCTTATAAGGGTTAACCTGCTGTCGGGTTTACCCGATCCATCCTGAAACACGAAGAAAAATGTTTTAGTCATTTCAAAAATTGTAGATCGAAGCTAGATCCGTCGGTCATTTGCAAAAGCTCAACACTGGCCTGGAGAACAAAATCATCGAGTTGCAGATCAAATTGGACGCCGAGGTATCGTTTTTATTACGAGCCCCCTCCCATGTTGAATCTTCCCTCTGGAACTCGAGGAGAAGAAGAAAAAAAAAGACATAAAATGGCAACATTTTGCCGGGCGCCGAGAGCTTCTTTAATGGGGCTAACGGCATGAATAACGAGTTGCAAAAGCGTCTTTTCGGCTCCCTCGGTCAGAAACTTTGGCCATTATTTAATGAGGAATGTTCTTCGAGAAGTTCCGGTTGTTTTTGAAGAATTATTCTGGCTTGTCAAGTTTTTTTGATATTTTAAATGTTGTCAAAGCTTCAATTTTGTAGATTCTTGTTAGTTTTCGAATTTTTAGTCCATTAAAACGCCGTTTTTCAGAATAATTTCTTCCAGAAAAAAAACAGTTTTTTTACAATGTTTAATAAAGAAATTTCATTGTTTTTTTGACTGTTTTAAAAACAAACCGGCTTTCTTCCTTTTTTGTCCTGAATCGAAGTAGCTTTCGGGAGTTTTTAATTCGGTAGATTCTTGGCAGCTTTTGAATCTCCATTTCATCTGGACCTACCTTTTTTTCAGAACCGCTTCTTCTTGAAATAAGTTTTATTTAAACAAAACTCTTTGAAAATTCTGATTTCATTGATTTTTGGCCCTTTTTTATAAAAGCCATAGATTTTTATAGTATTTTGGGGTCACAACAGCTTTTTATTTTTGTGTTTTGTTAGATTTTCTGCATATTTGTGGAGTCCTATAACCTGTTCTAGTTTTTTGCTGTCTAGAAAATTGTTTTAAAAACAAAATATAATTTAATTTTTATTCAACTAGAAAATTTTGAGAAATATCTGTTTTTCCTGCACTTTAGACTTCTTTGAAATCAATTTTGAGCTTCTAAACCTTCTTCAAAACAAGTTATTTTGATTCTAAAAGTTTTTTTGCTGACACTGGGGGGTTTATCCGTAATTTTTTTCAAAAATATGTTTTAAAAGATCTGATTTCATATTTTTTTTTATCAGAAAGGTTAATTTGATTTGAATTGGTGTGAATCAAGTTTTTCATTAAATTTGGTCGAACTTTATGGATTTTCTCAATCAACAGGGTTTTTTTTAACTTGAGAAATTCTTCTAAATTTTCAATTTTTAGGTCTACAAATGGACTTTGAGTTTTAGATTTTTGTTCAGAAAATATTTCTCACTTTCTGTTTTTTTAAATTTTTTTCTCTTGAAAAATATATAAAAAGTATCAATATTTATGTTTTTATTGGAAAAGAAGGCGTTTTTGTTTAACGACAATATTCATGAGAATCATTCTTTTTTCGGCACGGAATTCTGCCCCCACACACGATTTTTATTACAAATTGATGTCTAGTGAGAATCTTCCTCGTTTTTGGCTTTTTTTTTAATTCTAGGAAGTTTTTGAAGGTTGTGGATATTAGTTTGGCTTTTAGAAGGATTTAGGTAGGCAGAAAAAAATTATAGAGTGGTGTAAAGTTTTTTTTTAATATTTAGAATGTTCAGATTTCGTTTTTGGATCCGTTTCTATTCGATAAATTCTGCTCCTTTACTTTTTTTAATAATTCAATTTTTTTGGAACTAATTATTTTTTTAGGTGCTCGACCTTGAAAGTTTTTCTTGATAAGCGTTAATAGAATGTTAAGATTTCGAAATGTGACCAAAATTGGAAGATTTAAAAGCTTCTGAATAGCCTCCGAATGAACCTATTATGCTTTGAACACGGAAAAAAATCCCCTTTTTTTGAATATTTTCTTTACGGAAGTTCTTTTTGAGTCGAGTTTGACACCTTTCAAGTTTTAAATGAATTGAATAATTTTATGAAAAGACCTTTTTGGGTCATCTAAAAGTCCGATTCTATAAGTTTCTGCAGTTTGAGATTCAAAGCATCAAGTTTTCCCGTATTTTACAATTTATCCACAAATTGACTTTTTTTTGGTCCCTTCTAGTTTTTTTGACCTTTAAATCTTCTAATGCCGTGTTCAAAGCAATTTCAGCGATTTAGTTTTACTAGGATTTAGTTATCTTTCTCTCTCTATGACGTCTGTTTTGGATTTTGCGGAATCATTTTGAACACGGCACAAAGTCAAGGATTAGTAAGAAATAAAAAAATATTATTTTAGATTGAATCTTGAAACGGAAATTAGAGGTAAAAAAGTAGCTTTCCACAGGATTTTTTTGAAGTTTTTGTAGATTTTTGGAAGATTTCATGTTGGGGACTCAAAATCGACCTTGGGCTTTTCGACTTTTTTTTTTGAAATGTATCTTTTTTTTTCTTTTTTGTTTTTTCGTATTTTTTGATGTTTGAACTCCATTCTTTCAATTTGAAAGTTCAAAAAAAGTATTTTAACTGAATCTTCCGACGAAATGAAAATCCGGTTTATGTTCCCCTCATTTTCTCAAGACATTAACTGCGGCTCACGGCTGAAAATCTGCTGAAAAAAAAACGGCTGAAATGGCTTTTTGCCGATTTTTCTCTCGGCTGCCCGGCAGTTACGACAAATCGGCGCCAAGTTCACAGTTTTTTCTTTTTCTTAGAGTTTTTAGGGTCAAAAATATAGTGTTCTTGATTTTTTTATTCTTACAAGATAGGTTATTTCACATGGTGGCTCGGAATTTTTGAAAATTGGTTAGAATGCTCCTTGATGTACCAGAAGAAGATTCTGAAAGTCTCAACCTTCAAAAATTCATTTTTCGAAAAAATGAAGGCTCAAAGCTCAAATATGACCTTTTTTAACGGATTTTTAAGGTTTTCTTTGACGTCTTCTCTCGAAAACTAGGAATTTTTGCAGGTTGAGATTTCAGAGTCTTTTTTGGTGCTTCAAGAAATGTTCTGACCAATTTTTAGGAAAATCCCAATCCCAAAGTAAAATCGCCTCCCTGTCAGTTGATCAATTGAGTTTTGGCGATCATTTCAGTTTCACTTAGCATGTAAAGATGAATTATGTTGATAGGTTCATTCCGTATACTTCTTGGTGTAAAAGTCGGTCGCTTTTTTTTATTTTTTCAAGTTTTCGAATTTTGAACTTTTTGAGTATTAACACATCTAAAAAACGCATTTTTTTTATAAAATGACCATTTTTTAAGGCAATTTTCACAAATTGTGGTCATTATTTTAAGAAAAATTCACTTTTTTGAAAAGGAAAAATCCTTGATTTATTGTTTGATTCTCAGCTTTTTGATTGAATTCTAGTAGTTATTGCAGATTCAATAAGCATGTAAAGAGAAACAAAATTGATAGGTTCATTCCGTACACCACTTGCTTGAAAAAGTCGGTCGCTTTTTTTGATGCCCATTTTTTTGAAATTTCCAATTTTTTTAATAATTTTTTTGAGCTTTATTAAGGCGTTAACGTTTTTTTAAAATATCTATTTCTTCATAAAAATGACCATTTTTGAAGTCAGTTTTTCAAATTTTCTTGTCATTAATTTTTAAAAATATTTCATTTTTTTCCTGAATTTTTCTATTTTTCGCCGAAAAAAATGCTCTCAAATATCAATGAAAAACTATTTTGACCTTATTATATTTTGATTTCAGGTGAAATTGGAAAACTTGGGTTGAAAAATTATTGAAAAAAACACTTTTATAAAATCGCCAATATTCAGTTTTTCGAATCTCAAAACCTAACCACAAACGAGAATTTTACGCATTTTAGACACTCAAACAATGTAAATTTCAAAAAAAAAAATCTTTGCAATTTTCAAAAAATTGTTCAATACCAAAAACGACCAAAATGATCAACTTTTCCAGTCGGAAGATAGTATTCAGAATGAAAGAAAACAAAAAAAAAACTCCTAAAAAATGGCAGTACTTTTCCGGCTCCCTAACGCCTCTTTGTCATTGGATATGGGCGAAAATTGATAGTGAGAAGAAGCTTCTGACAAATGACTTCTCTGTTTTTGCTTCCCGAGGGCGGAAACATGTGTTTGACCGGCCTTCGAGTTCAGTTCTTGTGATTTTTTCGATTTTGTCGTACTTTTATTGGTTTTTTTGTTTTTATTTATGCAAGAAACTATCAGCAAAAAAAGAAAAAAAAAATAGAGCCTCCCATTTTAAATTGAAAATGGTCTTGAAAGGTAGAAAATAGGGAGAAGAGGTTCTTTTAAGTTTTTTTAAAAGTGGAGAAATTTTTAAGCCTTATCCAGCTGATATTCAGGTTTTTTCCAGACCTTATGACCTTTTTTCATGATTCTTTTTGAATAGTCTATTCATGATTGCTTCCCAGGTGTTTTTTTAAGCCTTTTATGGATTTAACTTTAAAAAACAACCAATTCACGTTTGAAACCTTTGTGAGAGGTCGCTAGGCGTTTTCAGGCCGTTATCTAGGACTGTCGATCCTAATTTTCATATTTTGTACAAAAATAGAGCTTTAAAAAGTTGTATGGTTATAACTTTTTGAGGACAAATAAAGATCAGAAAAACAGATTTCCCAAAAAATTAAGTCAAAATAAAATTCTGTGCAAAATTTCAAAGATGTGCTCTTCAACTACAAAAAAGAAACGCACATAAAATCGAATTGGACGCTTTTTTGATTTGAAACGCGTCTGATGTGGTTTTGATGGGCGGCGCACTTGAAGCCGTGCTCTTTTTTGGCCTACTTGAATTACCCGAAGAATATGGCTCAACAAACTTTTTTGCTCCACTCAGATTTTCTTCTTCCTTCAAAATCTTCATTTTTTGAAGCTCTTGATCTAGGAAATTGAGGTTAAAACTCGTCAGAACGTCTTTTTTTGGAAGGAAAATGAGAATTTTGTGATTTTTCAAGTTTTTAGTCTAAGTTCGAAATCACTTGAAAAATTTCAATAGTTCGAAATAATTGAGATAAAATTGAATTTTTGGAAGAGCCCTGAGAAGCTGAATCAGATAAATTTCCGACTTAGATTCGAAATTTATCCTTATTATGGGTTTACTCCGAAAAACTTGGAGAGTAGATCCACAAAAATCTTTAAAAAAGCTTCTAGAACGCCCTAGAATCTTGAAAACCGCCCCTTTTTCGAATTCTGTAGGAATCCTTGGCTCAAATCCAACATCCCTGCTGTTTTTCCGGCACAGGCGGATATTGTGAAGCAAACAGTCCGGGGAAAACGTCAAATTTGGCGTATTTATTCAATTTTTCCGGAAAAGGAGTAGCCCAGAATTATGATTTCTTTCCTGAATAACTTTCTGCTACGAACCATGCCCTTTTGAAAGCTCTAGAGGCTCCTGTAGGGTTCTTGGCCCGATTCCAACACTCCCACTGTTTTTCCGGCACAGGCGGATATTTTGAAGAAAATAGTCTTGAGGAAAAACGTCAAATTTGGCGCATTTATTTTTTGTTGGAAATAGCCTGAAAAGCCGAATGATACGGACACGCGTCGGCAGCCAGACCGGGGGCCCGAAAGCCGGAAAACGGACGACTCTAATCGGCCCGGCGGCGGCTGTTTGTCGTCGTGTTGCGCCGAATTCTCGTGTGTCTTTCCAGGTGTTGCCGACCGACAATACGGTCAATTTTGGCCATAATCTTGTACCTTTTTTGCTTGTTCTTTTGAACTTTTAGAGTAACAGCCTTTTTTGACACGATTTGGTCAATTTACACTTATAAGCATGTCTATTCAGTTCTTCAGAACTTGAGAAGAATCGAATTTTTCAAAGACATGGAATTTAGTCCTGAATCGTGTGTCTATTTTTGATCGCTCTTTTCAACTTCCAATGAAACTGTCATTAAGAACATGAAAAACTTCTGGGTTTTCTCGATTTTTTGCCACTGCGCAAAACGGTCAATTTTCGCTCTGAATATCTCACCTTTTCATTCAGAAATTGGGAAAAATGGATAGTTTTGAAGCCAGAAAATTAGTTTTCTTGAAACAAACCATTTGGAGAAATTTCTAATTTTACCGTCGAAAATACGGTTAATTTTCGTCTAGTCTCTTTTGCCTTTTTTAGAATCAAAATAATTTTTGAACTTTCTTTTTCGAATTTTTCGGAGTTTCCCCAAAATATTGTACTGTAAAATACGGTCACTTTTTAAACCATAATCTTGTGTCTTTATCGTTTTCTTTCTTCCGACAGAATTCAAAGTCAATTTTGAAAATAATGAGTTTTGAAGTTTAACTCAAGTTTTATCATTGACTCATAGTTTCTCAACTTTTTTTTATTCTTGAAAGTTGAGAAAAGCCATTTATTTTTCAACTTTTTGACATTTTTTCTTTGCAAGAAGTTCAAAAAAGGTTCAGTTTTTAAATTTCAGCTTCATTTTCATAGAAGGGTCTTGTTTTCTTTATTTCTTCTTATTCTCACATCTTGAAGTTGAAGGAAGTCCTTATTTTTTTTTTGCTTCACGAGGATTTTTAGAAGAAAAAAATAATGAAGTTCAACAGCTTGAAAATGGCCATTTTTGAAAATCCAGGTTGATAAGAGATTCATATTTTCTCAGTTTTTCCCTGTTCTTATACCTAAAAAGTCTTAAAAAAAGCTTCTTTTTAAAGTGGTATGAAAAAAACACCAGCAAAAAAATTCAAACGGCTCCCCTTCCGACTTTTTTTCCTTTATGTTTTTTTCGGTTCATCTATAAACTTTTTTTTTCCTATTTCTTTGTGTTTTTAATCTTGAACCAACTACCTACTTTTTATAGGAAGATTTAAACGGAGATTTTATCGAGAAAAAAAGTCGGAAAAAGATTCGTCGGAAAGTTTCCTAGCCATATGAAAAAAATCGGAAAAGTCGTCGTTTGAATTTTTGCTGGTCTTTTTTTCATACCACCTTTTTCTGAATCTCAACGCCTTTCCGGAGATTCTCTGCGAAAAGTCCAACAGCTTGAGAAGCGACAGAAATGTTTCTTGAAGTATTTTGGCGAGAAATGAAGCTGTGTGTGAGGTTTTTGTCGCTTTTGCCGGTCGCCCCAGGGGATGATAAGTATTGTCGTTCTCGACATGCATCTTTCTCGTTGCCTTTTCAACTCTCGACCACCAGAAAAAAAACTGAATTTTTCACGACCCCACGGACTTGTTTTCCAGTGTTTTCAAATTTTCGAACAAAATATTTTGATGGATTTGTTGATAAGTTTTGACTTTTGAGCCATTTATATTGGCTCGGAAATTTATTTTAGTTTTTTTAGACCAATAAATTCACTTTTCCGTCAATTTTAAGTCGAAAAAAATGGAAATTAGAAACTTCCAAATTCCAGTCAAAATGATCCGATTTGAGTAAAATCGACTTTTCTTTTTTCTGAGCTTTTAATTAATTGTTTTAAAGTTATATTTTTTGAATTTATAAGTTTTTTTTCCTTCCTTTTTGTAATTTTTTTTTAGGTTGATATGAGTTTTTTTAAGACTTTCTATGCCTAAAAATGTCATAGTGGTTTTTTTAGTTTTTTTCAAAATTCCCGTCTTGGTGCAAAAAAATGAGGAATAAGTGACTTACATGTTTTTTTAAAGCTACATTTTAATAAATTTTGGTTTAAAAAAATTTGTTCTTTCGCTCCTATTAGATGAATAAAAAAATTTTTTTTGAATGTGAAAGAAATTCGAAAAACTTGATGTCTTGTAGGAAATTATGGAAGATTTCTCAATTTTCAATGATTTTCCGGCTTCTTCCGTGTTTAGGATCATTATACGAATGAGAATTTTTTTAATGAAACCTCATAAAAAAATGACTTTTTTTCACGTAGAAAAATTTTTTTAAAGTTCTATTTTGAGCCCGGCTTGAAACCCTTTCTATCAGAAAAAAATGTAAAAAAACCAAAAAAATTTGGTCATTATTTATTTTCTAACCTTATTTCCTATGGTTACCTTGCTCCAGGTACTGTAAAACTGATCATTTTGAGACCAATTATGTGAATTTCTACTCATTTTTCTCTATTTTCGAAAGGCTTGAGAAGATGATATGAATCTCAGGGAGGATCACTTAAACGATAGCTAATTGTCTCGAGAAAGAGAAGAAGAAGAAGTTGGGCGGAGATTTATGGCGCCCGCGGCTGTTTTGAGGCCTTTTTGCCACTCCCTCCCACCTGCCCTTTTCCTGTTCCCATGCCGCTTTTCCGTAACCTATTTTTTGATTTTAATTCGAAGAGTTATTCTTTTCTCTTCTCGTTCTGAAGTTTTCCCATTTTATTCGCTAGCATTTTTGATTTTTTGATTCGAGGTTGGGATAATACCTTGTTAAAAATCAGACTTTGCTGAGAAAAGCTCTTTTTATGATATTTCCGAGCGATTTTAATGAATTTTCGCTTCGAAAAAAGTTTTTTGATTTTAAATCTTTGATCTTTTTTTTCATTTTTTTTTTTCGATTCAAAATCAAAAAATAAAAACATTGGTTACTAATAAAATTCTTATTCGAAAAAGCTTCCTTTTATGATATTTTATAGCGATTTTAATGAGATTACTTTTTTCCATTTCTACTCGGAAAAATTTTGCTTGAACTGAGATTCTATGGCTCATTTTTCCGTTTCACTCGGCGTTAATTTTGATTTCTTCCCTTTTTTATTCACTCTCTTAGCGTCCAGTGTTAACTCTTATATACATTGCATATTGTCAAACTCGGGGATCGAAAAAAAGTTATTTTTTTATGAAATTTACGAGCTTCTTTTCCTTCAAAACGAACATTTTTAAGCTCTCTGTGGTTAGTAAAAAAAAAAGTTCTCGGAATTTTTCTATTTCTTGGTTTTTTTGACGGCCAGGAAGATATAAAGTCTGAATTTAATAAGCTCCTTTTTTAACTTTATATTTTATTTCACTATTTTCGAGCTTTTTCAGAAGCTATCTAGTTTTAGTTTTTTGCGTTTTTATGAACTTTTTCCCGGAAAATACAAAAAATCGTTCGTCTTCCATTTCAAAGAAAACGAATAAGAAGTGAAAATCTCCAACCTTGTCTTTTTCTTTCTAATCACATTAAGAATTAACCTCGTTTTTTCGGCGCTGATTTTCTTTTTATCTCCATGGTTTTTTCATCTTTTTGATCGAATTTTGAAGGTTTCAACAGCAATTTTTTCACGGGTTTTTGATATTTTGATGTTGAAAGTGTCCAGTAGAATCGGAAGTTTTAAGATTTCAATTTTTAGAAACAAAAAAACACTTTTTTTATCAATTTGGAAGGTTTTGACAGTCAAACATTTTTTTGATTAGACCCCATAAATTTGATGTTAAAAAGTGCTGAGTGAAATGAAAAGCTTGAATTTTTTGATTTTTTGACTCACTGAGAACTGGTTTTTAGGTTAATTTTTTTCATTAGTGAAATTTAGTAAAATAGAAATTTTGAATTTTTTTCAATTTTTAGGCCCAAAAAAATCTTGTTTTCAATTTTTTTCACGAAAAAATGTTTTCTACATATTTAAATCTTACTTTGCTGTTTCGAAAAAAAGATATGAGAAACATCAAATTTCTTCGGAGTTCCAATGCTACCTTGTGCTGGAAAATCCTAGATTTATTTCATTTTTTCGAAAAAAAAAAGATCATCGATTGATTTTTATACATGGAATATTCATTTTCAAGTTTTCGAAAAGAAAATTTTCGGAAAGTTGACTTCAAATCTTCTTTTTCTAAAGGTTTTCCGTTTGCCAATGGTCTGTTGATTAGTGGAGATCGTATTGATTTTTCGGATTTTTTTCTCTTTGCGAAAAAATGTGGGTGTGAAAAGCTTGAGTTCGAGTTGAACTGTGGGGCCGTTTGGAAAAATTATATTTCCCTTATTTTACATTTTTTTTTCTTTTCATTTTCAACAAACCTTTCAGTAAAGGATTACAAATATCAAAAATTTCTCGTTTTACCGAATTTTCTCGATTTCTCCAATCTGATATGTCAAGCCTCCATTGCATTTTTGACAGTATCTTTTTTTTTCAACCCATTTTTCAAGTTTAATTTTGTCCCATATTCAATGATTTTCATCTGTTTTCCGGTTTATTACAGTTTGCTAACCTCTAAAAATTCGCTTTCAAAAAATATACCTAGAAGTTTTCAAGCAAATAAAAAAAAATCCATTTTTATGAAATTATTATTTTGTCGCCGTACTTTTTTGAATAGTTCTTTCCAGAAAAAAAAATACAAAATTCGAAAAAATTACCAAAAAGAGTGTAAAAGACATGATAAAGGAACGCTCGTATTTTATTAATTTTCAATGGAGCACAAGAAAACAGTCGCTTTTTGTGAACGCCCGCACTTTATATAATACCACTCTTTACATCATCTATCGGCATGAAATTCTCAAAATTCTCGAAAAAGAAACTTGCTAACAGGAATTACAGTTTCAATGGAGCTTCAAGTAGATTCATTTTTACGGATATTGTTTTGAGTTCCTCTGTAATCAAAAAGAAAGCTGAAAAAAAAAATCAAGCCGATGATTATTCAGAAACTTTTAGTTGAAGATGATAATTTTTTTCGGACTCAAATTTCAAACGATTATCGTTCACTAGGAAAACATTTAGTGGCCACTATAGAGGTTCTCTATTTAGTGGCCACTTCAGGTTTTCATCCAATATTCCTTCCAGTAACTCTGATAATTTTGAAACAACAGATTGGACCAGTTATTTTGATCCATTGACCCCTAGAGTGGTCAGTAGAGTTTTTAGTGGTCTAGTAGTACCACTTATACCTCCATAGTGGCCACTAGTTTTTAACCCCTTAAGTGGTCACTAGTTTGACTACTATAGTGGCCACTAAAACTTCGAAACCCTATATTGGCCACTAAACATTTTCCCTGCAAATCTACTTTTTTCCTTTAAAATTATCAATTTTGAACATTTTGAACCTACTTTTTTTCCCTTCAGAAATCTAGATTCGATATACTTTCAGCTCACTATTTTTCCAACAATCTGAACTTGATTCAAAAAAGACAATGAATTTTCAGACGAAGAAATCCCGCGGCGAACGGGAACGACTCTCGTCGACGTCGACGGAACTGAAGACTCTGAAGGCCGAAATGGCCTGTCTCGAGGCCGAACGGTTCGATTTTCTTCCCTGTTGCCGTGAAAATGATAGGATCATTATCTCAGTGGGAATTGTGAGAACCAGGTGTGGGTGTGGGAAAGAAAATGGAGAATTTATTTTAGAGAAAAGGGATGAACTATCTCAGAAGAGAAGGAAGACGGAATGGGAAAGGAAAATGTAGCGGTTTCATCGGAAATTCATCATAAAATAGTTTTCGAGGACATTTTTTTGAATTTTTGGCTGAAAAAAAGTTGGAATTCATTTCATCATTTTTTTATCTATAAGTTCATCAACATTTTTTTAATTTCATGGCTTTTCGGGAAATTTAGAGGTTTCTCTCCCTTTGTTTTTCACTATTCAAAGTCTTCTTTTTTTGACATGCAGTCTGAAAAAAGAAGGGCAAAAAAATAGCTGGATGGTCAGATTTTTTTCCATTTTTTTCTCTTTTTATTTTATTCAATCTATTAATATATTAATGTGAAACTTTGAAAAAAATTTTACGAAATTAGAAGTTTTCAGTGGTGGCTATAATGAGAAAGCTTCATCCAGACGTTTAGAACGTTTTTTTGAGAGAGTTTTTGAAAAAGTTACGGACTTTGTACCCTCTTGTGAAAAAAAGTCCTTCTTGTTAAGAATATGAAAAAAATTAGAATTTTACGAAAAATTTTTTTGAATTTTTTTGAAATAGGAGGCATACATGGGATGGGCAACCCCCATTTTCTCTTTTTCAGGTCCCACCGAGACTATCCCATGTATATATATATGGGATATACAGAAGAGGCTTGAAACTTGCAACCATCACTGGGTAAAATGAGTTTTCTGGAAAATCGCGATGAGAAAAATGAAATATTACATAAGAAATCACTCCATATTGAAGAAAATGTCTGAAAAGTGGATCAAATCATTTATTTTTTGTTTTAGTCAGATTTAATCGACTAGGCGGTGAACAAGAACTCTAGAAGCTATAATGAAAAACGGCCTTTGGCGAGATAGAAGACCAAAGGTGTAGTTTATCAAGTTGAAAGCATGGTCTTCCGGTTTTTCGTCTCGTTCTTCTACGCGTGGTTCATTCAGTTGCGCCTAGACGAGCTCAGAATGTAGCTGATCTTGCGTTTGAGCCCGAAGACCGTCCTCTCGGTAGAATCCTCAGAAGGAGAGCGACCATAGAAGAGTGAACACTTTACACAAAAACAGTCTTTACTCATCAAAAAATCTCTAATTTTCCAATTTACATCGTTTAGTCTGACGCTCCTGGAGGCGAAGCATCGCGTGGAGGTGCTGCAACTGGAGGTGGAGCGGCTCGAGACGGAGTGCGACGTGAAAGAAGCCCAACGCGGCGAATTCGAGACGCGCGTCGTGGAGCTGCGAAGCCGCATGGATACGGTAGCCTCTCATATTCCATTTCCATTCCTCTGTCCCCAAACACCTTCATTATTTTCCCTTTTTTCGGCTCCATATTGCTTTCATCCCCGCATTTTTCTCCTTATTTTGAGCTCTTGGGAATTTTTGATGGAATCTGGGGGAAGAATTCCAGAAAATTATTTTTACTGTGAAATTGATTGTTCTCTTGATTTGGACATTTCTTGAAAAAAATGTTTAAAAAAAATGTAGTTCCAGTTTTCGTGGCCAAAAATTTACTTCATTTTGTTCATTTTCTCCCTAATATGATGGGAATTAAGAAAAAAATACTGCAGAAAAATTTTTTTTCCTGTGAAGTTTTTTTGCACTTGATTTGATGTTGAAAGAAAAAAATTATTGATTTTTGAACATTTTGAAAAAAATTAAGATTTTCCTGCATTTTCTTTTGCTTACTTTGAGTTTGGGGGGTATTTGATCGAACATTGAAAAAAATGCACGCAATTTTTTTGGAAAGTTATCCGGTGAAATTGATTTTGCTCTTGATTCGAACGTTTAGAAGGGAAAAAAATTACTGGCTTAAAAACATTTTGAAAAAAATATAATTCCATTTTTTTGGAACTGAAAAATTTCCAAATTACCCTATTTTCCTTCTTATTTCAAGAGTTTCGGTAGGAATATTTGATTAAATCTAAGAAAAAAACCGCAGAAAAATTTCTTGAAATTTTGTGAATCTCATTTGTCTTTTTGATTTTGAAGTTTGAAAAACAAAAATTCGAATTTTTTTCACATTACCCTTCTTTTTTTCCCCTTGTTTTGAGCTTTTGGCGGGGAAAAAAACGAGGAAATTTCTAAAATTTGCGAGAAAAATCGCAATAATTTTTTTCTCTCTCGATTAGACGTTTAAAAAAATGGAAAATTACTAATTTTAAAAAAATTTTGGGAAAAAAATAGTTATTTTTTTCGTAGCCGAAAGGGAGTCTTTTTTTCATTTTTAGGACATTTTTCAAGAGAAAAAAACGATCTATTTTGGTTTAACCTGTATCAACTCAAATTTAAGGAAAATTTCAAAAAAAAAATCTCTTTTTTTATAAAGATATCCGAAGGCCAAAATCATAACTTTTCTTTCTCACTTTGACGTTTCAACTTTTGAAAACAGTTGAGCCTAATGAAAAAAAAAGGTCTTTATTTAATTTCCAGTGTTTATTCACCGTTTTAATTTGTTTGCCTTGTCTTCTTAGACGATCAGAAACGAATGTAATCTTGTGACCATTTTTTTCCGTCTCATCCCGAATCTCACCTTTACTGCTTCAAGTTTCATTCTAATAGTTGATTTGAGCGTTTTTTTATTACTAGAAAAAAATCAAATAAAAAGAATATTTTCAGAGAAAGTAAATTTTACCGCTTGATTCGAAGAAAAAAATTGAAGGAAACGCTGAAAAAAAGTCGCTCAAATAGTTGCAGCTCTTGCGCTTCAATGAGGAGAATTGAATAGTTGATTGGTTTGGGAGGTTGAAAAATTATCCTACTTTAAAAAGAAAAAAATTTGATAATTTGGAAAAAGCTTGTCGCTTGTGTGCTCCATGGCTAATAAGAGACATTTTATTTTTTCGATTTTTTCTTGATTTTTTTTGGGATCTTTAGGAATTTGAAATTAGATAGGACTATTAATTTGTGAGAAAAATTGAAAAAAAAATTAAAAGAAATTAGTCGGCAGAAAAAAAAAGACCATGAAAAACTGTGGATAAAAAATGAGAAACGGAAAAATTTCAGAAAAAAATTTTTTTGATTTTTTTATTTTGTCATTATTCTGCCTTTTTTTCATTCGGAATTTACCAATGACCATTTTTTTATGCTTTTTTTCAATATTTTTTTATATCTATATATTCAATACTTTTTTTCAAAAATCGTTGCTTTTCAATAATAATTTTTTTAAACTGATCGCTTAAATCTAAAAAGCTCATAAGTCAGATTTTTCGCGGTCATTTTTTTGATTTTTTTCGTAATTTATATTAGATCCTATTTTTTTCGAAAGAGATATCACTATCCAAAAAATCAAATTCGAAACTTTTCATTTTGCAAACTCTCAATCAATTCTTCTTTTTTGCTCTTTTCCAAATGAATTGCCAATTGTGGGGCGAAAAGACGCATGAGTAAAGAGCGGCTCTCGTTAATTATGCTCTCCAGCCGAGGAACTTCATTTCCTGAGTGAAACTGCCAATTTTGGGCCCGATCGGTCCCCCCAAATGGTCTTGTTTTTCGGCCCCTTTTTGTTGCGAAAAGTTCCCCTTTTCCCAACTTTTCCTCGATGCATTTCAAATTAAATTGAAGGAATTTTCAGATGAACGCTGAATCGGCCAAACAAGTGGAACTTCTGAAAGAAGAGCTCCAGGCGCTGAAAAAGGAAAACGAACAGGTCGAAGAATCGAAAAGGAGATTGGCCGTCGAGCTGTCTGCTGGTGGGCTTTCAAGGCTTTTTAGGGAAAATTGCAATTTTTTTTGGGTTTGAAAAATGGTTTTAGCATCGAAAAGTCAATTTTTTTGGCTAGCCTGGAAATTTACCAAAGAAAATCTCAAATGGTTGAACTCAGAAATCGGGAAAATAGTATCATTTTTCTGTTGATCGTTTATTGGCTGGCTTTTTGAAATTATCAGCCGAAAATTAGGTTTTTCGAGCTTAAAAAGCGTCGAAAACTTGATCAAAATATGTCTTTTTTGGAAATGGCTTGAAAAATAAGTTCTGAATATTGATAGCGAAAAATCCGCAAAACATCATTTTTCTGTTTCTTTTAAGAGTTTTGAGAGAGAAATCTTGAAAGTGATGATGATTCGAAGTTCATATTTTGAAAATATATTTATCCAAAAATAATTTTCAATCGACTTGGGTCCATGTGGATATAGCTGATTCACGGCTGGCTTGAGCCATCGAAAAAATGGTCCCGACACGATAATGCACGAGATAGCGCCTGGCTCGTGGAGAGCGCAGACATGACACGCCCCCTTAGCGTCCCAAGCTAGCCGTGAATCAGCTATAATCTCTTCCCCTCAAATCTTTGATTCTTTTTGAGAGAAAATTCGTTAAATCTAACGCTTATTTTTAAAAGATTAACATGATTTATTTCATTTTGGAATCAATAAGTTATCGATTTTCTTTTCAACAGAAACGACACGAAGATGTGCCTTGGAAACGGAGGTTACAGCGATGAGAGAACAACTGATGAGAAACGTGGACCTCTTCGAATCCGGAGCCTTCTCCCGAAACGGGAGCGTCCGGGCCCCGCGGGCCGACGACCAGGGCAGGACCTCCTCGAACTTGTCCTCCCTCACCTCAACTACCGACTTCGGCCCGCTGGCCACCATTCCCGCCCGACCTTCGGCTGGATCTCCCGAAGCCCAACTCGACGACGTCGCCTTGATCATCCGACAGCAGAATATGATCAATGAGATGCGACAGAGGTGCATGAAGTTCAAAAAGAAGCCCCTAAAGGGAAGGAGAAAGGGCTCCCTAGAGGGGAAGCTTCAGGGGATACTTAGGAACGCCAGAGTGGTCCCTAGAGGGGTTAAGGGGAAACAACAGCCTTCACGGGGGACAGAATAAGGCTTCCTAAAGGGCTGAATCTAAGTGTTTCCTATAGGAGTTGAAGGGCTGACTCCTAAAGCTCCTTAAGTGGCCACTGAAGGGGTTTTTCAAGTTTTCGTTTCTTCACTTTTTTAGAAGCTTTTTGCTTGAGTTTTAACCTTTTTTTGACACTTTTTACGGCACTTTTTCGATTTTCAACTTCTTTTCTATGTTATTTTCCGTTTTCTAGTAACTAGGCTTGAAGTATAAGGTCAGAAGAAGACACCTAACTTTTTATCTTTTGACATTTTCCTGCCAGGTGCGAAGAAGTACGAAGAAAACGAATATTTTTGAAAATATAAACAGAAATTTTGCCCCTATAGTGGCCACTAACTGAAAACCCTAGAGTGGCCATTTTTGCAAGCTTTAGTGCCTCTATATGAGCAGGTGGAGTGGCCCCTTGAGGGAAACCTACTAGAGCCCCTAAAGTTGCCACTCTAGGGGCTACTCTGGTGTTCTTGAATTTCTAAAATATATATTTGTTTTTGAGGAATTTAGGCAGTCTTACTTTTTCAAATACATTTTAGGGCCGAGCACAGCCAACGAGAAACGGCCCGAATGAAGGCGATCCTCGAGGCGAGCGCCATCGTCGAATCCCTCGACCGAAAAACGTCCCTTCGAGCCTTTGAAATCAACAAGATGCAGGTTTATCACCTGAAGAGTGATAAGAAAAGTTTCTGATGCCAGGACCTGGAAAGCGCGTACAATCGGATGAAGTTGGACGTGGAAAGAATGATTGCCGAAAAAGCCGATGGCGGATTCGAACAGATGAATGTCAAATGCATCTTTGACCGGATCATCGAGGAAAATGAGAGGTTGGTTTGGGATTTCCAAGAAAAATTGGAAGGGTGAATCGAAAAGAAGAGAAATAACATGATTATGTGAGATAGGTTCCAAAAATCACCCAGTAAAAAGGTTTTTCGGAGGATTCTGAAGCGTTTACTGACCACTTGAGTGTTTTTCGCGTCCCTCTAGGGCTCACTTGACAAATCGACAGTTTCAAGAAAAACTTTGAGTTTTGGGGGTTATGTTCTTCACTTGGAGGTTTTTTTTTCACTTTAGTGTTCACTTGAATCATATTTGTTCAATTAAAAAAGCTGAAATGCTCCTGAAAGGAGAAATTGTGTTTTTTTGAAGTTTCGTTCCAAAAAAAGGCGAAAAACCCTTGAAGAAAATAGATTAACTAAGGCGTGGCGTTCCGGACGATTCTGAGGCGTTTAATGATCACTTGCGTCCCTCTAGGGCTCACTTGACAAATCGACAGTTTCAAAAAAAGGAAAACTTTGTGTATTTTGAAAATTGACTGGATGGTACCGCATAGAAAAAAATTTTCCCGAAAAAATCGTGAAAAATCAGAACCAAAGTTGATTTTGTACTCTGTCAGCTTTCCAAAAGCTAAATACTTTGATTTGAGTTTTTCTCTGTTGAACCCATATTTAGCTCGGAACAATGAGAAGATCGAATGTTATAAAAAATTGGACTCGATTTTTTCTTCAGTGAACACAGTCGAAAAGACGGGCAAGTATGGATTTTTCAGGTACCGAGAAGAGTCGGCCGAGCTCCGAGCGATGCTCTCCAGCCATTTCGAACGCCAGTCGGTCTCTGGAAGCATGAGAAGGTCTCCCAGACCGGACTCGGGCCACTGCTCCGGCGCGGACTCCGAAGACGGAAGCAGCGCCGATCTGGAGGAGGAACTCTGCATCGAACGCCAGTGTCGTCATCTGAAGAACCTCGTCGAGTTCGTGGATTTTTTTTTCAAAGCTGAAAGAATCCTTTGCATGCTGGCCAGGTGTCCCATGGGTGTGCCCGTATCAAGCCCGTTTTTATCCAGCTTGAGTTATGCTGAAACGGGAGACAGTATAAGAAATAGGTAGCCCTAAAAAGAGACCCAACTGGGCTAAAACGGAGCCTCAGCTATGATAAAAAAGGGCAAGAGCTCTACCAGCAGTACTTATACGGTTTGAATGCGGGCACGCCCGCTGAGAGCCCATTTTAGAACAGCTATCAAACTTCAATAGGATGAGAGAGCTCTCCAGTGTCCGCGTGTTTCATCGTTAGCAAGCGTGCTTACCCGGGCTTTAGGCCTTTTTTTTGCAAAGTCTGCCCGGGCTTGCCCGAATTGAGGCTTTGAATAAATTTTTGAAAATTGGACGAAATAAAAATCTTGACTCAAAATTTTCAACTCTTTGGGCCAGCCCGATCGGCCTCGCTAAGGTCGAAGCTTACCGGCGATTTCAGAGAAAGAAAAGATAGCACGTCAACGTGAGAGACGAAGAGGGCGGAAAGAAGTTCAAGCCTCGAAAAAAAAGGCTGTCCGATCAATTTTTTGGGAGTTGATGTAAAAAAAAAATTTATAGCGATCATTAATGTTTTGATATTCAAAGATCCAATGATTCTGAACTGTAATTTTCGCGAAATTTGAATTTTATTCCTTCCAGTAGCCTCACCCAAATGGTCACTAATCAAAGCCGCGAAATCGAGCAACTTCGACAGCAAAGATCCTGCGAGTCGCAAGCCCAATTCGTTAGTTTCTTATTTTTTTTGTAGAGGGAAAAATGCAAGGAACGCTGGTGAAAATGGTCTCAGAAAAGCGTGAAAAATGCTCCAAATTGAGCCGAAAAGGTCAGAAGAGAGGGTCATGACCTTTGGGATTGATATGGTTTTATGGGAATGATAAAGGGAGTCTTTTCGATTTCAGGATCGTTTTTGTTATTTTTCTTCAATATTGACTTATTTTTATGTTTAGAATTCATCAATTAGTTGAGATTCGTTCAATTTCCTTCTGTAAAGTTAAAAATTGATGATTGTCAAAAATATTAAGTGAACCCAAAAAGTGATCTTTTTGATCCCAAACATATTTTTGACGTTCAAGTTATTTCAAGTTGAGAAAACTTGAATTCAAGTTGAAAAACTGCAGTTATTTTCCAAATAGGCATTTTTCCACATAACCGCCGTACTTCCAGACCTTTCATGCATGTTGGCTCTTCGCTCTTCGTATAGCAATTCGCGAACGGCTCATTAAGAAAAATCCACTGGATTTGGATACTGACTGTCCTTATTTTTTAAACATGCATGAAAAGTCCTTGAATGGAATGACGGCGGTTATGTGGAAATTGGAGAAAAGCTACAGTTCTTCATCTTTTATTCAAGCTTTCTAAACTAAAAATAACGTTGACCAAAAAAATATGCATAAACACTTTCTTCACCCTTTTTGCGGCCTCTCCCTTTTTTCGCCCTTTTATGACTCTTTTTAGCCCACCAAAAATCAAAGGCTCAATAAAGGCCGTAAAAAGGGACCCTTTTAGCCCCCATTTTGCAGTCACTCCCTTTGTGCACCCGTTTTCCGCACTTCCGATTTTGGCAGTGTGTTTAGGTTCAAAAATATCACATCAATTTTCAATTTTGCAGAAATAAATTAGAATTCGAATAGCCTTTTTAATTTTTTCTAGGAAGTTATAAGCTTGGAGGCGTCATAAACCGAATGAAAAGCTAAAAATTACAAAGCATCCCAAATTCTCAGCTTTCATTAAAAGAAGGTGTTCAGACCATTTTTCAAAAAATTCTGAACAAAAATTACCTTTTTCCGTACTGATTTCAACAGAAATTTGATGAACTTGTTTCCGATAACAAAAACATGAACCTCTAGAGAACATCAACTGTAAAAAGAAGCGGGCGACTACAGCCTGCCGTTCTGGGGCGGTTTATGAATCACGTGTGTGTGTGGATTTACAATGGCGAGTGGACGGCCGCTTCGGCTAACGGTTTCTGGTTCTCTTTTCGAGTTGTCTCCCTTCCCCATTCAACCTTCCTTTTTTGTCGTATAGTTTTGGCTTCAGAATATGTATAGCCCGTTCACGGCTAACTTGGGACAGCGAACGGGCGGTGTAATTTTCGCGGCGAAGGTAGATCATGGCGACTATCCATGCGCCTTCCTGAAAGCCCAATTTTATGACTTATTTATTTTTTTATTTTTTTATTTTATCGATTTAAAATAAATCTAAAAAAACCAATGAGATGGATTTAAATAAAAAAATATAGTCAACATAAACAGAATAATTCACCAAATAAGGCTCTTATTAAAGGCGCATGTACGAACGCCATGATCTATCACCGCCGCGCAAGTTAAACCGCCCGTTTGCTGTCCCAAGCGAGCCGTGAACGGGCTATACGATACCTCTGATTTACTGTTTCTCATGAACTTTTTTTTCTCATTGATCAATCAATAGATTCTTGTGGTAGACTCAAGGAAATTGAGAAGTGAGAATGTTTTCGAGAAGAAAGGCTATATAGCTGATTCACGGGGGTGTGGCCTGTCTGGGCTCTCCACGAGCCAGGCACTATCTCGCGCAGTATCGTGTCAAGACCCTTTTTTCCATGGCTCAGATCAGCTATACAGTTTTGCCAGAAAACCTTCATAATAGTTTAGATTAATCCACGGTTTCTCATAGACTTTTTTCCCGGTTTTTTGTCCATTATTCGCTTTACCGTCGTATTTGTGCTTGCTGTGGGAAACTGAGAAAATTTTCGCAAGGAATCAATATATTTTTGCAGAATAGTTTTCGAAATACAGTTCTTGGATATTATTCGCTACTATTTTCAAATAAAAAAAACGTAAGAAAGCCGTATTTTCTTAGGTAATATAGAGTGGTCACTAGAGGGGCAAGCTCCTGTATTTTCCCCTCAAGGGACCACCTCAACTCTCCCTTTAGAGTTTGCAAAAGTGGCCACTCTAGGGACCTCTATACTTCTTTTGCCTATCGAAAAAGTAGAAAAAAGGTAAATACCACTATAGGGGCCACTAGAGAGGCTTAGGGGTCAGTCCCTCAACTTCTACAAAGACAAATTAATTTCTAGTCCTTAGGGAACACTATTTTGTCCACTTTAGTGATTTTCTGTTTATCTGACCACTCTGGGACTTCTCAGTTCGTACTCCATTTCTTTGATAGATTTTTACTATATTTTCTAGATTTCAACTAAACACTGACTAAAAAAAACTTGGTAGAACAGGGTAAATAGTGACGCTGTGAATCTGTTGGAAGAAGTGAAAGCTGGAATTTTTAACGAGGGTCTTCTTTTTCTCATTGCCATGCTAATTTTACTGGTTTTTCTGGGTTATAAGGCTTGTCTTCAGAAGAATTTTGCACCATACTGACTTGAATCTTCTTAAAAAATTTTGTTTAGATTTTTAGCCTGAAGTTGGGGCGCGTCTTTAACTGATTTTTATAGCTGGAGTCATAGTTTTTACGGATTTTAACTAACTTTATTCATTACATCGCGTTGATGAGGCGAAGGTTATTAATTTGAGCGATCGTTTGAACTTATAAGAATAAAGTGAAACGAAAAAGTTGAGATTTTTTTTAAATTTTGAAATTCATGAACTCCATTCACAGTTGGTATTGGGATACAGAACCTGAAACTATAAATTTGCTGAATTTTTGAATTTTTTTCAAAATAAATTTTTATCTTAATTTGGATTGGTTTTCAGCGGATTCTGACCGTTTTTTTCAAAATTCCGAGTTCGAAAGTTTTTATTATATCAGAATATAGCTCCTTAACTCATCAATTTTTGAAATTCATGTATTTTTGTTCTCAAAATGAATTTTTCATCGAACTTTTCAACGTTTTTCTTTGAAAAGAAGCTTATTCTGACCGTTTTTTCGAGATTTCATTTATTTATTTCTCTAATAATCGGTCCTTGGACCTTAGATTTCGAAAATTGAACCTGGAAGTTTTCTGAAGCTGATTTGAAATATAATTCAAGCTGATTTTGAAAAATTTGCGTTTTCGTGGGAAATCAACACGAGTTTGAGGGCTACAGGAGTAAAAAATATTATTCCTGGATTTCATAGTTTTGTAATTTTTCTTGAAGATTATTCGAAGAAACTTTGAAAATTTCCATTTTCTTGGAAATTTCATCGATTTGAACTTTTAAAAACAATTTTCTAAGTCGAAAATAGTCTCGGGAACTCCCTCAACACGAAAATCTGCTTTTTGAAGTCCATCGAAGCGATTTCCGTCCGCATTTTCGCGATTTTCTCCTCGTGAGTTTATGTCGCTGGAAGCGGAAATGCGATGTGTCCTCTTCATGGGATGGAAACGCCCGCGGCATCGCCCGCCCGCCCGCGTGGAGGGATGACCCCGTTTCTCTTTTATTTTGTCGGCAATTTCCTGTTTTCCAATACTTTTCTAGCATCTCCTTCAGTTATTTGGCTCATTTTTAATTTTGAGAGGGTTTTTTGAAAGGTTTAGCTTTTTTATTAGGGTGTTTTATGGGGAAAAATAAATCTTGAACTTTAGAAAAATTTTAAATTTTAAAATTTAGTCTTTGATTTGATTGATTTTTTTCTGTTGGAAGTTTCACTAAGAAAAAAATGATTTTTTTCAATACATTTTCATAAATTTTGAGTTGGTTTTTGAAAGTTGTGTTTTCAAGGACTTCCTGGGGTTTGAGCCACCTTGAATAATAAAAATTAAACTTTTGCCCTTGAGAATCGTATGTTGATTTTTCGACTACTTTTTAGATTTTTTTCTGGTGATTTTTTTCATAATTGCAGCTATTTTTGAAGATACAAAATGAAAAATGTATTTTTTTCAAACAATTTGAACAAGTGGATTTATAAACAAAAATAATTATTTGATCCTTTTTGAAACCGTAATCTTATGATTTCTTAAAAAAACTTTTTTTCGAAATTAAAAAAATATTTTTTTAAATCATGGTTTTCGAAAAAAAGCCTTTTTTTCCGGTTATTTCTACGACTTCTTGGAAAAATGAAAACTGAGCTTTTTTTGCTATTCTTGTCAAATTTTTCAGTCGATACCGGAAAATATGTAATCGCTACCATTAATATTGAGTGAAAGTGGGTAAAAAGGAAGATCCCATCAAAAATCATCGTCGCGGACTTTTTTTCCTTCATTTTCATTTGGTTGTAACGATGGATCGTTCAGAAAGATATTTTTCCGAAGAAATGGCATGACGAATCGAATGAAAAGAGAAAATGAACGGCGGGCCGTTTTCGATGAGTCACTCTACCGGTTTTGAAAACAATACGTTGTCTAGGGACTCCAGAGTGTTCCCTAGAGGGGCTCTGAAGCTTGCAAAAGTGAAAACTATAGGGATTATAGATAGTGGTCATTATAGGAGACTTGCTGTTTTTTTTTAAATTTTCAAATTTTACCGAAAAATTGAAAGACCCCTATAGAGACCACTCAAGCTTCTGGAACTTAGTTTTCAGACAGTTTATCCCTATAGGGGCCACCTACATTCAACCCTACTCAGGGAGCTTTTTTTCTACTATAGAGTTTTTTTCCCCTCTAAACCCTATAGGGATCACTACGGCGTTCCTAAGTATGTTTCAAAAAAAAGAAAATAAAATTTTTCGATTTTTCCAAGGAGAAAACTTCGTCGTTTTTGGCTGTTGACTTTGACGCATTTGAAATTTATGGGCTTTTTGGAGACTGGGGCTTTCTTTGTCACTTTTTTCGGCTTCGACTACGCAGCTCCTTGACTTTTTTCGGGCTTTTGCTTTTTTTGGAAACTAAAAAAGTTGTATTTTTTGTAAAATCAAAATTCAATGAGAAAATGAGCCTTTTTTTCATCACTTTAATGTTTCGAGAGATGAAAAAAATGAATAGTTTTCAAGATTTTCCAGTTTTTTTGCCTTTCCTAAATGCTTAATAAGCTTAAATTTATTGAAAAATCTGATGAAATTTTAATAAATATAGGAATTTCCAATCTTCTATCCTATTCTGTTCGCCTGAATCAGTTTTTCTGATTTCGATGAAAAAAATTTTTGTTGATTTATTAATGTCAATGTGTGTCATTGTGGCGTTTTGAGACCCGAAAAATCCAAAAAAAAAAATTATGACATCACATAATCAAGTTGAAATTTCCTCGAGCCGTGTAGATCCCATAAAAAAAGCATTTTCCACGTTTTTTCTAAGTTTTTTTCCGATTTTTTTCTGTATCCTTAGTTATGTAGATCTATTCAAATATTAATCAAAAATTTTCACTTTTTTTGGATTTTTCCCTAGATTTTTTTCTATCTTTTTGAGGGTTCTCAATATGATAAATTTCATCACACCCATCCTCAAAAAAACAGAAATTTCAAACGGAATTTTCATAAATCTTTAATATTTTTTTAAAAAATAATTCTCCTGGAAAGATTAAAGAATATAAAAAAAGTAAAGTATCCAAGTTTTATGTTGAAATTTCCCATTATTATTGACAATTCCTGAACATTTTGGCTTTCTCCTGCCTTTCCAAACATGCCTGACGTTGGCCGTAGTGTTTGAGCAGCTTTTTGCCCTCGAGGCACCCACAAATGGCTATTATTATTCATCCCCGGGGCCTGCCGTCGCCTCGCAGAATTATCGATCCATTTTTGTCCTCCTCATCCTTTTCCCGTATTTCATTTTGATTTAACAGTAAAGAAGAAGAGAGAAAGAAGCTTGAGGCGGCAAGAAAAAGCGAGAAAAACAAGTTCTTCTTGTACCTCGCCTTCTTCTTCCCTTTTCCGACGTTCTTCTTTAAAAAAAAAATGTCCCGCTTATTTGATTAGATCAGATCAAGCTAATTCCAGTGATTTATTGGTGATAATCGATTTATCTTTAGTCAGAAGATTTTCAATTTTGTTTTTCATTTTTTCCAGGTTTTTCACTCCTATTTCTCATTTTAAAAAGCTACAAAAAAGATAATTATCTCGGGAGTTTCGAATTTTTCGACGCTGGGAACAATCTGGTCGCATTTGGAATGGCTCAAGCGTCAATTTTTGAAAGTTTGCAGCTGAAAAAGCGCAAGTCGCTTCTGGTCGGGCGCAATTTCTAAAAAGCCGTTAAGCGTTAAGACATTCCCATTGCGGCCGAATTTCGCAATTTTTAAATCAAATAAAGCCAATTGAGAAATTTTTCGAGAAAGTTGGAATTTATTATGTGAAAAAAATCGGTTTTTTTCCTGCATTTCTATGGGCAAGAAGCTGAATTTGAGGTCAGCAATTTTACTTTTTTTGGTTTTTCTGTTTTTTTGAAATGAAATGGTTTTTTTCAAAAAAAGAAAAATTTGATAAATTTCAAATTTAGTTTTTTTTTTTCTTTGACAAGGGAAAAACGAAAAAGATTTATCTTTTTTTTTTTTTTTTTCAAGTTTTTTTTGAATTTTTTTGGACTTTATTCCGTCTCTCAGAACATAAATCAATTCAAAGAATTGTTTTAATCTTAGAAATTTGAAAAAAAAGAGCCGTCTGCCTTTTTTTCAGAGTTCTCTACCCAAAAAAGGAGTACAGAGATCTTGGTTTCCTTTTTTTTTTCAACTTTCTTTTTTTTGAAAATTTAAGTTTTTAGCTATCTATTTGAACTTATAAAGGAGCACGGATTAGAGATTTTCCTTGTTTTTTATTTATTCCGACGCAGAAACCGAAAAAGGAGAAATGAGAAGAGAAAACGAAGCCGCCGTGTGTTGTGCCGGGCTGTTTACCTCGGACCAACCTTACTTCTCACACCTTTTTCCCCCTCCGCCCCCGAAATTTGATCCCCTTTTTTGGGACATCTCTTTTTCGTGGGTGTCAGTGAAATTGATAGCCTTCCTGTTCGTTTTTCTCTTTTTTTGATTTATTTTTTAGAGGTTTAACTAATGAGATAAGTGAATTTATGAGAAAGCTCAATTTTTTTGCGATTTTTTGAGGATTAAGCTATGTAAAAACGCTTGGAAAGAAGATTTTTACAGCTCGAAAATTGAATAACTTTATAATCAACTGGAAAAGTAGTTATTTGTGGCAGAAATTCATCAATTTTTGAGACATTTCTGCGAAAATTGAGGCAATTTTGAGGCATTTTTTGCAGAAATTAAGTCAATTTTGAGACATTTTTTGAGCAAATTGAGACATTTTTGTGGGATTTTTTGCACAATTTAAGGCATTTTGATGCACTTTTTGCGAAAATCAAGGCATTCCTATTTATTTTTTGCTAAAATTAAGGCATTTAGAGGCATTTTTTTCAGATTGAAGGAATTTTTTAGGCATTTTTTGTTGTAATCAACGCATTTTTGAAACGTTTTTTTGGCAAAAAAAGATGGGATTTTGAGGAATTTTTTTTTTTTCTCAGGCAGTTTTGAGACATTTTTTGATAAAGTCAACGCATTTCTATTTATTTTTTCTGAAATTAAGGCTTTTTTGAGATATTTTTGAGGCACTTTTTGCTGAAATTAAAACAGTTTTGAAGAAGTTTTTGTCATATTTCTCTAATTTTCAAGTGCTTTTCCTCCATCAATGTCAATTGGATGTAGACAACTAGTTCTGAAGTTTTCTTTTGAGGTAAAAATTTTGGAAAGGGCCTTTTCCGAAAAGAAGCAGTTTTTTTGTAGGGGTTTTTTTTTGCTTTTTCTTACAATTTTGAAACTCTTTCCTGTCTCGAATGAATCATTTCGGAACACAATTCAACAAGGCAACAATTACCTGGCCATTCCGAAATTAATTTTGGCGCCTTTTGGGAAACCTCCCACGGCCGTTTCCATGACGATAATCTTGACCACACCTGGTCATTTTTGCTTTCATTAGGGGTTATTTTTGGATACTCTAGTCGTTTTGGGCATAAATAACTACTGAAAAAGTTGCGAAATTCGTTGCTTTATCTCCATTTATCCAAAAATGGCATGAAAAGTTAGAATTTGTGAGCTCTAAGCGTCGAGTTTTGTTTTTTTGACCCGATTTTTCTCAAATTTGAGAGCCCCTGAGCTTCAAACTTCATTTTCATTGGTTTTTGGAGTTTCGGATCATTTATTTTCTCAAAATCGCGTTGATATTCAGATTATTCAGTACTAGAAAAAAATGAATTACTCTATTTTTTTATAAATTTCAACCGTTGAAGCAATTTTTCCCTGTTTTGTTCAAAAATTTATAATTAAAGTTCATAGACTAATCCAGTGTTTGAGATGTATGACTCTGTTTCCAGCATAAATAAGAAATATTTTCTTTAATTTGCAGATTTTTAAAGTTGTGTAGTTATACTTGAGCATGAGAGTGTTGAAATTCAGATTTAGGCTCTAGTGGCCCCTTGAGAGGTTCCGAAAGGACTACTTGGAGAGGACACTAAAGTGGTCAGTAGAACCACCTCTGGAGAAGCCACTGTTTCGCGTCTTAGTGACCACTATAGTAGTTTTATAGGCGTATTAGTGTAACTTAGACTTCTAGAGAGGTCAGTAAGAATTAGTCACTTAAGTGGCTACTACTAAAATCACTTAGAAGCCACTATTCTGCTTCTTAGTGACCACTTTAGTAGTTTTAGTAGTCTGGTAGTACGACTCAGACTTTAGAGGCTTACTTTTGGCCCTCAAGTGGTCACTAAGTCTGCTGTAGTGGCTACTAGAACGTCAAAACCCTAAAGTGGTAACTAAAACGTCAAAACCCTAGAGTGGCCACTAAAAACTCGCCCAGATAGTTATTCTTGTGCCCATTCTCTATTCAATTCCTTAGTTTTTTTATATTTTTTTAGTTAATCAAGGATATTATTCGACAAATTGAGTTGATTAACGAACTTGCCCATGTCTACTTTCCAATCCCTTCGTCTCTGATGAAACGAGTTTAATGAGAACCGCCGACGTAACAGAAGTACAAACACGTGTTGTTGTCCAACTTGGACCAACCCGACATTAAGCCCCTTCATAAACATTTCATGTTCGCATTTTCCACATTTCCTTCCTGTCTTCTCTTTCGTCTTGTTCCGGTGACCTTTTATTGGGTTTTTTGAGTGATTTTTTGAGTTTTTGATGATTTAAAGTGGAGAATTTAGATCTATTTTCAGATGAAGTAAGTTTTTTTGGAGGTAAAAAGGCTTTTGGTTGAAATTTTTTATGGAAATGGTGCTTTGAATGGTATTTGTATTGTGAAAAAGTCCAGCTTCCTTTTTTTATCTCAAGTACAGGGAAAACTGAAATGTTTACTATGGAAATAGAGGAATTGTAGAATTTAGCGCAATTTTTCGAAAAAGTTTTTTTAAAGAGTAAGCTTTTTGGTTGGATTTGTCTACGGAAAAAAATTTAAAAATTCACCTTCTCTATTTTTTTCTATTCCAAGTTCTTCCCTGTCTTTTATTTTGTCTTGTGGCCTTTTTTTCTAGCTGGTTTTTGAATTTTATTGGAGGAAAATGGAGAATTTGGGCTTATTTTCAGAAGAAATAAGTTTTTTGAAGGTAAAAAGGCTTTCAGTTGGAACTTTCAATGGAAATGGTGCTTTAAAAGGAAAATGTTTCTTATCTTTTCATTTAATCTTTGATTAAAGCTCAGTATTTAGAGTAGAGTAATGGATACATAATAATATTCAGAATTTTTTTGTTTTTTTGAAAAAAAGGAAAAAGTTTCGAAGCTTTTAACGCACCGATACCTCGAAAAAAAATTCAAAACAAAAAATTTTCTTTTTCCGGTTTTCGACCCTAATTAATTAATAGAACTTCAAAGTGAGAAACTCGTCAACATACTTAGAGACCGCAGATGTAGGGTTAATCGAGTTTTTTTTTCTTCTACTTTTTTTTTCCTCCCATCGAAAAGAGATGAAGCTGGGGCGGCTCATTTTCCTGTTGTCTTGGGCTCCATTTCCTTTTTTTCTGCTTCTAAGCATTTTTTTATGGTCTTTTTTTCTCTTTTTTTGGGCTTGTTTTCTCGGAAAGAAGTAAAAAGAAAAAAAGAAAAAGAAAAAAAGATCAGAAGGTGCTACGACAAGAGCGAGTTTTTCCATTTGCGAGCAGTACTGTATGCGGCAAAGCGCATTGCGTGCATGCACTCTGCGTGTTTACACTTTTTGTGGCGTGACGTCATCGCGCCGTACATCTGCGGGTTTTTTTGCTTGCGGGTTTTTCAATGTTTTTTTCGGAATTTTTTTGGATTTTTGGATTTTTGGTTTTTGATTGTGCGAATATTTTCGAAACAAAAAGAAAAACTTCTTTTTACCTTATAAGAAGGCTCCTTTTTGTCCTCAAAAAATCTTCGTGTTCTTCTTCTTCTCATATTTTTTTCTCTCGTTCAGATTTTGAAATGAAAAAAAGTGGTGCTATGAATGAAATTCAGGATGGAAAGTGACGATTATGTTAACGCCATTGTTTTCGACTCAATTTTAAAGCAACAAGAAATCACAAAGGAAGTTTTGGCGAAAAAAGATGTCCCTGCTCCTCCACCCTCAACACCGGCATTGTACAAGAAACCAATTTTTCGTAAAATTTCTGACAAGTCCCTTCAAATCTCTCAATGTACATTCAAAAATATCTTGAAGATTTTCTGGGAAAAATGACTTTTTGTTTGATATGATGGTTCTGTAAAATTTGTTATTTTTCTTATTTTTCTTATTTTTTTGATATAACTTATTTCAATTACTGGTATTTTGTTTATGATGCAATTTTTTTGATATTTTCCTCTTTGAAATATCAATATTAGCTTACTTCTTTTTCCATATTTGTGGAGTTGACCTAATAGCTATCTATAAAGAAACATTTTCCTAAGCTGCCCCCTTGACAAACAGAGTTTTTCATCAATTAAAAAAGTTTTTCTTTTTGTTTCGAAAAAAATAAATAAGCCGGAAAAAAATTCGAAAAACATCTGAAAAACCCGCAAAGCAAAAACCCGCAGATGTACGGCGCGATGACGTCACGCCACAAAAAGTGTAAACACGCAGAGTGCATGCACGCAATGCGCTTTACCGCATACAGTACTGCTCGCAAATGGAAAACTCGCTCTTGTCGTAGCACCGATCAGAAAGGTTTTTGTTCGATTTTTAAACTCATTTTACTGTTATTCAACTTTTTGAAAAAATTTAAAATGTTGAAATTTTGTTCTATTATGCATGATCGAAAAGCTTCAAGATTTTTTATTTTCAAGTTTTTGAATTATAAAACGATTTCCAGTGAAAATTCTGAGTTTATCCGCTTTTTTGAACCTTTTCCTGAGCTTGAAACTGTGTAAAATAAATTTTTCAAAGTATTTGAATCTATTTTTCTCAAAAATAGTCCACTTCGCGATCTCAATTCTCAATGAAACCCGTCAATAAATGCCCGAAAGCTCAACTATTTGTCAAATCGCCAAAATAGGCTCGGATTTTCGCGTCTTTGTCCGATTTGACACCACTTTTAGGGGGCCAATTTCGCCTCGGATGACGCCATTTCCTCCATGTGGACCTCAATTTCCATGCCCTTTTGTTAATGAAGCCCTTTCGGGGCCTTTGAGGATCGAAAATTAACTTTTCCAGTTATTTTGGACCCATTCTCCACTCTTCATTTTCAAAAATGCCAAGAAAGGATTTTTTAGGCCTTGACAAAGGGAAAAATGATTGAGAAGCGTATTGGAAACATGATAAATTGTTTTTTCCGTCGAGATTTCTATGGGGACTTTTTTTTGCTCATTTTCCTTTTTTGGAAATCTTGAAGCTGTCCATGCTTGGACTGGGCTTATCTTGGACTTTTCTCTTCTTTTTGAGTTTTATTTTTGAATTTGGGGTTTTCGGGCATTTCTTTATGAAAGTCAGTTTTCTTGCTCATTTTTTCTCGTTTTTTTAATTTTGTGCACCTTTTTCAAGTTGGATTCTTTCGATTGATTCTTTTCATCGAAATTTTTCAATGGCTTTCTCATTTTTGTCAAGGTTTTTTCTTCGTTTCTTGAAGGCCTGAACTTTTTTGAACTTTCAATAGAAGTTTTTTTCTCAAGTTTTTTTGAGGTTTACAAGATATTTTTTTATTTTTTTTCATTGGTTGTTAGGCTGACTAGGGAACACTTCAATAGCTCAAAATAGCGCTAAAATTTTCCCTAGTGAGTGAAATGTTTTTTTTTTCCTTTTTTTTATATCCGTCCGTTTCAAAAAATCATTTTTTGTTTTTTTGTGCGTCAGGATCATGTCGAAACGGAGAAAAATTACAGATTCTGTTCTGACCTTTTTGACCTCGGCCAAGACGTTTTTGTCTGGTCCAAAATTGAATTGATCCGGTGATGGGTGAGGCGACGGCGATTATGAACCACACGAATCGGAGCTCATCCGTCTCGGCGGACTACTATTGCATGACTTTCGGCGACGACGAATTCGAGGACGATGAGCCTCTCAGCAGCGCTGCCAACAGCAAGGTCGCTCCGTTGAGAAGTGCAGACAAAAATTTGAAAAGTCGGACCTCGTAACGCGAATCGGACGTGTCGGGACATTTCTAGTGACCATTTTAGTAGCGTCAGCTCTCTTAAGTGATTCCTAGAATCACCCAGAAACGTCCTGAGCAGTTTCAGAACCCTTAAGTGATCCCTAGAATCGCCCGGGAAGGCCCGGAGCACGTCCGTTTCGCGCTACCAACGTCCGAGAATTTTGAATCTCGCGAAAGCAAGGTCATAGAGTATTATCGGTCCAGGGAACAGCGTTGAATGAGAAAAATTTTGAGAATAAAGGTTTGAAAATGAGTTTAGAGTCAAGGGAGCTTTTGGTAGTAATACGGATATGGAGTTTTAATCTCAAAAAGGTGGGGTTGACTTTAATTTTAGAACCAGCGATTCCTGCATTTTTTCCTGTAGATCTCACACCAATGAACTTATTTGATTTTTAATTTTTCAGAGACCTTCGGACTGTTCACTGGAAGAAGCTGTTCGAGGCGTTCATAAACATGTTCAACGGCTTGCGTCGGAGAATATGGTTCGTTTTAGTGATTTTTGAGGGTTTTATCAGGAAATTTTGCACGGACACTGAAAGAAACAAAAATTTTATGGGAAAAAAAAGAGAAAAAAGAGTCAAAAAATACAAGGAAAAAAATTCGACTGAAAAAAACCAGTTTTCAAAGACAATTTTTCTTTTTAGTGACGTCACCTTTTGTATGACGTCATTTCACATTTGGTATGACGTCATTTCAACTTTGTATGACGTCATTTTAAATTGGTTTGACGTCATTTCAAATTGGTATGACGTCATTTCATTTTTTTTTATGACGTCATTTCACATTAGTATGATGTCATTTCACATTGGTATGACGTCATTTCACATTGGTATGACGTCATTTCAAATCCCATGAATAGTTTCCTTATCACGGATTTAGTCGCAAAATAGGCGCAGTTTCATCCAAATCCCTGCTTCAGGACCTGAACGAGAAGCTGACCCGACAATCGGAAGAGCTGACGGAGGCGCGATCGCAGCTGCGCGGCTACGGCGGCCCCATCGGCCTAGGTGAGGAATCGACGCCACGAGCGTCCACCGTAACCCCGTACCGTACTCCCGCACCACTTCTCCGCACGAGAGTCTCTGTGACGACGGACCGGACTCGCTACGAATCGCTGTCCTCCTCGTCCTCGATGACCACCTGCACCTGGTCCGACGCCGCCTCCACCACCACCACCGTCATGGACTCGGCCCCCCTGACGCCGTCCCATTGGTGGTGGAAGCACCGTCGGGAATCCACCGCCCCGCCAGCGACAGAAGACGTCGTCGACGGCCCCACGACGTCGACGACGTCTTCCGCCTGGCGCACCGCCTTCGCCACCATAATCGCCTCTTTTGCACGCTCATTGCACATCCGTGTCCCCCTGCCTGATGACGACGATATCGATGTCTAACGCTTCTCCTGCACCTTTTTAGTTTCTCCCTTTGTGTTTCTGGGTCTTGGTTATGTTAGAAATATGTTCAGTTAGACTCGAAATTGAACTTTTTCTGGTTCTGGTTATGTTGAGCCTTGGATGGCTCAAAATTCAGCTTTATGCGATTTTTCAGCTTTTCAATCAGCTTGATTATAAAAAAATTGATCTTAAACCAGTTTCTTAGCCTAAATTATTAAGAGTACCTTCAGACTTTGGGAAATTTAAGATTTTTTTGAAGCTGAAGAAGTTTCTTCAATACATGAAAGGCCTGTTTCCAGATGCTTATATAAACTCAACAAAAGCCGAACATATATTTCAGTCTTGCATAAGCCAATTAAACTTTTTTTTTCTCATAATTGAAGTTTTTTGAAAAGTTAGTTTTGATCAGAAATTTTCTCGGAACAATTCCATTTTTCCAATATTTTCAAAGATTCACTAACTGGCTTAAAACTACACTGTAGTCTGTTCAAAAATCCTTGTTGAGGTACTTAAAGAAGCATAGACAGAAGGTCTCGAAGCGTAAAGTCGTTTTTAGGTTTTTTGCGTCCTTAATATGGCCAGAAACGGTTTCAAACAGACTATAACTTCGAATTCGTCCTAACCATTGGTTTCTGAACCCTTTGAACCATTAACCGATATAACCTCGCCCCAGATTCACCACAATTTGCTTCGTTGACTGACAAAAGGAAGAGAAAAACGTTCAGCCGAGATCTTTTCATCTTCAAAACAATCGGCCGTTTTTCTTCTCCTTCGCTTTTCCTCCTTTTTCCCGTTTGTGTACTGCTTTTTAATGGTTTTTGTCCTTTTTTTACGCTTTTTTCGTGATTTTTCTCGCCCCACGTGTGTGTGACTGAACTTGATTGCAACTGATTTGAGTGATTATTACTGGAAGACTCGTCTATTTATTAATATATATATTTTAGAGATATAAAGGTTTTATAGTTGGAGAAAGGGCTTGGTTTTTTTGAGTTTTATCGGGTTTTATGCGGTTTTACTTTTTTTGAAATAGGCTGTGGGAATTTTGGAGGGACCCAGACACATGGGAACATATTGTATGTCTGAGACTCTCCACTTTTTCAGTGATCTCTCTTTTTATTCTACCATTAAAAATGAATCTAGAGACTGTGAGAAAGTTGGAGAGGGCCAGACACATTGAGAAAATGAGTGTCTGGGTCTCTCCACTTTTTCAGTGATCTCTCTATTTTTATTCTTCCATCAAAAATGAAGCTAGAGACTGTGAGGAAGTTGGAGAGCACCAGACACATTGAGAAAGTCAAAAATGTCTGGGTCTCTCCACTTTTTCAGTGATCTCTCTATTTTTATTCTTCCATCAAAAATGAAGCTAGAGATTGTGAGAAAGTTGGAGAGGACCAGGCACATCGAGAAAATAAGGTGTGTCTGGCTCTCTCCTCTTTTGCAGTGATCTCTAACTTTTCAGTCTCTCGTTCAAAAGGAAGCTAGAGACTGTGAGAAGGTTGGAGAATCAGACACATTGAAAAAGTCAGATATGTCGGGGTCTCTCCACTTTTTCAGTGGTCTCTAATTATAGAGATTTTTTTTAAATGCTCAAAAATAGTATTTTTCAAAAGTTCTGCTTTTCAATTCAATTTGAAACTTATTTCCAAGTTTCCATCTCGAATTGATTTTTCTCCCCTCGGGAATCGAAAAATCTATTTAGCATATCAAGTTGAGGATGCAAAAGTGACAGCTTCTCGACTTTTTTCTGCAGAGTGTAGAATTTCTTTTTCTGATGAAATGAGGGCAACGATCTTTTTTCGCCTTTTATGGCGTTGGAAAATCCTCTCTGATTCGTGTCGTTCCTTTTTTTCTGCACAGTTCAATCGAAATCTACTTTTTTTCTGGTCAGTGTTTAGTTCCGCTTCAGTTTTGGATAGTTTTTGAAGCGATTTTTCGATTTTAATATTTTAAAACTTTGAAATCAACCTTAGGAGTCAGTAATTTTTGTTTCAGAAGAGTTTTTTAGAGGAAATTCGAAGATTTTTTTCAGTTTTCCATTCATTTTTGATTATTTTTTTGGAGGATAGTGTGGGTTTTGGATGTCTTTTTGAATTAAAAAAATTTTTTTTTCTATTTTTTTGGTTAGAGATTGGTTTTATTCGGTTCCGTTTGAGTGTTGGATAGTGTTTAGAGCAATTTTTTTCGATTTTGGAATCTTTTTATTTTTTTAAAAAAATTATAAATTAGTATCAGCAGTAAGTGTTTCTTATTTAAAAATCCGACTTTGAAATTTTTTTAATTTCTCAATTTTTTTGTTTTTTTAAACTTGTAATTCAACCTAAGAAGCTAGTATTTGTTGTTTAAAAAGGAGTTTTGGATGAATTTCGAAGATTTTTCTGAAATTCTCAAGTAATTTTTCATTGTTTTTTGTCGGATATTATTCATTCTGTATGTCTATCCTTCAAAAAAATATATATTTTTTTCAGAAATTTTCAATAATCCTCCTTAAAACGGATCATATGAAGCTTAAAAAAATACTTCCTGATTCCCTTTTTGGTTTAAAAACTTTGTTTTTGAAAAATGAACGTTTGAACTAGACCATAATTTGATTAGATTTTTAAGTCTCACTTAGAAATTTAACAGGAAAAACCTTGAAAATGTAATCGTATTAGTGGAAAAGTAGGAGTTTCGGAACGGAAAAAATTCCCTTTTTTCGTTTCTTTTGTTGTGAAGATGTTGGTTATGAGAATAATGTCATAACCGGTTTGTTTTTGAATAATAAAATGAAAAAGAAAAAGCCGAGAAAAAGTCGGTGAATAGGTTGGAATTTCCGCAAGGGAATAACAAAATGATGATATTTTCAGCTGTTGGTTTTTTTCTTTTTTTCTATTTTTTTCTGATGTTCTTTACTGACCCTTGACTTGATAATTTCGGAAATTTCCCCCTTAAAATAGCCGTTTTTTTCTAGAAAGATTAACATTGTGAAAAAAATTTCTGAAGAGATAAAAGTTCAAATTTTTCAAAATTCTTGGATTTTTTTTTGATTTCGTTTTTTTTCCGTTTTTCTTGAATGTTCTTGATCATTTTTCTGACCTTTGATTTGATAATTTCAGAAATTTTTCCATTCAAAATAGCCGTTCTTCTAGAAAAAAATTAACATTTTGAAAAAAATATGAATTAAAAAAAGTTTATATTTTTGAAATTGCTTAGGTTTTTTTATGGGTTTTATCTTTTCTCGATTTTTTTCTGTTGATCTTGATCGTTATTTACATTTCATTTGATAATTTCAAAAAGTTCCTCCTCAAAATGGCCTTTTTTTCTAGGAAAGTCATCACTGTGAAAAAAATTCTAAAAAAATTTTTTTTTAATTTTAAACTTTTCTAATTTTTTTGAATTATAAAGGATGAATTGAAAGAATATCTAATCAGAAAAAGTTGTAAAAAAATTCAGATTTGACCCAGAAAAAAACATTGTTTCAATCAAAAAAATACCGAAAATTGTCCAGAAAAATCTTGTAAATTTAGATTTTTTTGAAGTTTTTTTGAAGAGTTCTTTTTTTCCATTTTTTTCCATTTCCGAGTTTTTTTAAATTTTTTTCCGAATAGAAATAGCTTGTTTTTTTAAGGGAGATAAGCCGTTTTGAAAAAAACTCCATAATAAAAATTTCAAAAATTTTTTTTTCGTTTTTTTCAAAGGTTGATCTTGAGATTTTCCAGTGGGAGAAGTTTTTGGACAATGATTTTTTTCTTAACTAAAAAAAGCCTGAAATCGTCAAGAAGCTCTTTTGAATTGGAGTATATTTTCTTAGGTTTTGGTCCTTTTTATTACTTTTTTTATTTTTGAAAAAAACGGCATGAAGGACTCTCAAATCAACCTTCTTATAAAAAAATTCTTCGAAACCCGGTTCCCGACCGAGTAGAATCACTTTTTCCTGTGTCAATAAAAAAATGAGAACATCACAAGCTACGAGGAAAAACTGGAAACTTCTTTTCTTTTCAACCGACAAATTGTCATTTTTCGAGATCAGTTCACTGTTTCAAATTTCTTTGATGAGGAATGGATTTGAAGTATTACCATTTTATTTAGATCTTATTCGAATTTTTAGAACTTTTTTATGGATTTTTTTGGCATCTCAATAGAAAACTGCTTGAAAATGCGAACATTTTTGAGTTTTGAAATTTCGAATTTTTTTTTTGGAGACCTTAGTGATTTTTGTGAAGAATTGAATTTTAAAGCGAAGTTTTTTTAGTCATTTTTTTTAAAGTATGGATTTCTTTTGTACAAAAATCAAGTTATAAATCTAAAAAAAGCTTCGAAAAAAATCAATAATTTCCTTTTTTTCTCGACATTTCCTACTTTCAAATGGTTGTAAGACCATTATAAAATTTTATCAGAACTCTAAAAAAATATGTATAAATTTTTCCAAATTTTAACTATATCTGAAAAAAATTCAACTGATCAGATTCATGTCGTTTTTCTTCTCAAGTTTCAATTCCACTTTTGGAAACTTCCTTTTTTGGAATTGGAAAAGAATCAATTTGATCAGAAAAAAGCGGTTATTTTTGGACAAAACCCACTAAAACACTAACCCTTTTATGGCATTACAATGTTCCTTTTTTCCTTATTTTTCGTCCACTTTCTCTTTTTTGTCTTTTGGTAGAACTTACTGAGTCCATTAGAAGAAAAAATTCGAATTTAACCACTTTTTCGAAAATTCCAACAGTGATTTGTAGTTGGAAACTACTGGAATTTTAAAAAAATGTAGTTTTTTTGAAAGTTTTTTTCATTGTTGTGTAAAGATCTATTAATTTAAAAAAATGATGTTGAAACATTAAGAAAACTTTTGAAAAAAAGCAAAGTCATTTATTTCAACTCGATGGTACATCACAAATCGGTTTCAAACTTGTTTTTTATAAAGTCGCTGAATTATGTTTTCTACTGTAAAACAAAGTGCGAAGGATGGAAAGGGGTTCATAGAAATTTTCCCTTTTGTTGCCTTTTTGTGCCGTTTCATCGGCCATTATGCACCGTTTTTGCTGCCTCTCCCTTTTCCACCATTTCTTGAGCCTTCAAGATCCCAAAAAAATTGGAAGGGTCCATAAAGGGAATCATTTTGTTCTTATTCTGCAGCTTTTTTGCAGCCTTTCTGATGCTTTTTTTGAGCTTCTCCCTTTTAGCAGCCATTAACCACCATCCCGAGTCATAACTCCACGAATTTTGGAGACGTAAATATTTTTTAGACATAAAAAACTTCGAAAACTTTCAAAAATAGTCATCATAAAAAATCGATCGAACCTATACCTTTTTTCATTTGTAGATGAAAACACGCACGATCAAAATAACATTGAAGCTTCAATTTAAAGCGAACTTTTGAAAAAGTAATGTCGTTTATTTTGACTCGAGGATTTCTCACAAATCGGTTTCAAAAATGGTTTTTATAAAATCCCTTCGAGAAACTGATTTTTTGGCTCTCACAGCTTCATGTATTCAAATTTTGCACCTTAGGGGCAAACAATTGGAGAATTTCGTGGCTTTTTTTGACCATTTTGCATAATTTTGTTATGATTGTTGTTATTTACAGAACTTTCAGGCTTTTAACAATTCATTTTTGATTTTTATTGACATTTAAATTCCATTATTTTTTATTATTAAGTGCAGAAAACGAGAAGAAAAAGCGGTGATTTTGAAAATTAGTGGTTTTTTTGGTCCTTTCGCATGCTTTTTTATGTTTTTTGTGATTAACTGAACTTTCAGGCTTCATTATGATATCCTTGATTTTTTATTGATTTTTTAAAATCAATACTATCGATTTTTCATTGCAGAGAACACGTCGGACGCGGATATAATTCGCTTGGAAGCGTTCCAAAAGGAGAATATCCCCCACGGCGGCCTTCTGGAGGTCTACAACGTGCCCGAATTCGCCAGAATCATCGTTTGTGGTCAGTTTTTGATCATAAGGCCGGCTTGATCCATCGAAAATGGGTCCTGACACGAATTTCAAAAAAAAAAAAGAAAGAGATATTATGTGGTTGATGGAGAGGGCAGACAGGCCACGCCCATAAGTATCCGTTAAATTTGATTTTGAGGAGTTAGAAATTATTTTAATTTAAAAAGCTTATGAAAAATTTTTTTCAAAGTGTGATCAAAATGGAATTGATTGCTCGAACTCATTTTGAGAAATTTTCAAAGATATCGTGAAACAGGAATGATCGCTATTTTTGGAGGAGTTATTTTGATGAAAAATTTCTTGTGAATAACTATAATTTTTGGCTTCCTTGGGCCATTATTAGAGCGGGGCAGGGGGCGGGACGCGTAGCGTGTGCGTTCGCGGTTATTGGCACGAGTTCAACTCAACCGACATCGACTCTTTGAAAAGCCCGTTTTTCGCTTTTTTCATTCCTTTTTCAATTATTTATTGATTATGTTCATGAGTGCATCAAAAAATAGTAGAGAACATTGAAAAAGAGCGGTTGCCGAGCTTTTTAAATAGTCGGCGACAATTGTATTGAACTCGCGCCAAGAACCGCGAACGCACACGCTACGCGTCCCGCCCCTTGCCCCGCCTTCTTCGCCTATTAAGTCGATAAACATTGACTATAGAAGTTTAAATTGGACTGAACTAAAAACACCCATTTTTCCCATCAAATGCAGTTTATTCCAGAACTGAAGCCCCGACTGGCCCGTCTTCTGACCAAAAACCTGCCGGCCTACCTGGTCCTGGCCGCGTTCCGACTTCACGATGAGAAACGCGACGAGGCGTCGCTCACCAGCCTTTTTTCTGCGGTCCATCTTGTCCTCAAAGATACGCTCAGCGTTCGTTTTCTTCTTTTTTCCTAACTAACTAGGGTTGTCTCTGTAGAAACCACTATCACTCTGTGGATGGCTCGCTCTCTGATTGGTTTATCGCACCATTATGGGCGGAGCTTGAGCGACGACTTGACATTCAAAATCTGAACAGACTATAAACCCCTCAGAAACCGAGAAAAAGCTCGTCGAAAGCTTCCCAGCGCGTATATACCCTCACTCGCAGCCTTTGACTAGCAACTGGCCGCGTGGTGTAGTGGTAGTGGTCGTGCACTGTCAATATTGAGACCAGGGTTCGAATCCTTCCCCCGGATGTCATTTTTGCCGACTTGTAACTTTCCTGAAATGCACTTCAGGACCTTCGGATACTATAACAAAAATCAAAATTCTCACAATTTTCAGTTAAGAAGCTTTAAAGTACTGGGGAATATGGAAGTGCTCCTTCTAGGGAGACTTATTTTATTGGGGGCGTTCCTTAGTCAGATTCAGTACACTTTTTTCCACTAAACTTAATTTAAATATCGATTTACAGCGTTCGCATGATCTCGACGTACTGTCGCTATGGTTAGTGAACACTTGGCGGCTGTTCAATCTTCTTCGCCAATATGGGGGCGACGATCGGAACCCGGTAATTATGGCAAATATTTGAAAACCAAGCATGGCTAGTGGAAAATAAGTATTTGAAAAAGAAGTTTCCACTTTTTGAACAAAAATCATTTCAAGAAAAAACGAAAAAAAAAATCTGTACACAAGGCATTGTGCGGAAAAAGTTGCTCTATGGACAAAAATTTTTTTTCTTGTTTCATTTCATTTTTTTCTGTTTTTTTCTCATGAAAATTTCTTTGTCCTGGTCAGAAAAAAAGGATCTGAAATAATTTCTACAAAAATTTTTTTGGAAAAAAATTATTACGGTAAGGAATTTAGTGTACACCGATTCTTGTCGCAGAATCATTATTGATTTTTTTCCCTCAAATTGCATTTTTTTCGTTCCTATATTTGAGATTTTCGTGAAATATAGATTTTTTTAAAATCTCTCGTTTTATTGCGTTGAAAAAAAGTGAATGAAAAAAATTAAAAAAATTTTTTTTTAATGAATTTTTTTCGGTTTTTTTATCTGGAAAAATTTCCATAAACCCTTGAAATTTCAAAGTTTTTTTCCTATTTTCATAAGTGAATTATTTGTTGAGGCAACAAATTTTGCGTTTTGAATTCGAATTGATCATTTTGCAGGAATGGCAAGCGGCCAACACGGAGCAGCAGAACTCGTACCGATTCAAGTCCTATGATGTCACGCCGATCAGAGATCAGTTGAAATTGAGAGTCGAAGAGAGCTATACGGCTCTGATGAAACGGGCCGTCGAACACGTCCTCAGCCCCAAAATTGGTGAGTTTATTCGAAAAAAAAAATTAGAATTCCGTGTAAAATCTTCATTCCGTGTAAAATCTTCACTCGAAGTGGTCGCTCTCCTTCTGAGGCTTCCACCTAGAGCACGGTCTCCGGGCTCCAGCTCAACATCCACTACATTCCGAGCTCGTCAAGGCGCAACTGGATGGACTACGCGCAGAAGGACAAGACGAAGGACCGTAAGAACATGCTTTCAACTCTTTCGACTACACGTTTGGACTTCTAGCTCGCCAAAGGCGGTTGTTCGTTATAGCTTTTTAAAGTTCTTGTTCACCGTCTAGTCGATTACATCGGACTAAAACAACAAAATAAATGATTTGATTGATTTGATTGATTGAGAATCAAGAAAAATAGAGTTTTCACAGCGTCAATCAAATATTCTGAACTTTTTTTCTCAAGAAACAAGCTTGAAACTGCTTTGTGAGGAATCATGGGGTCGAGATAAATAACATTACCTTTTCAAGAGTTTAATATTACAATATTACTTTGATGAAGTGGATATTCGTGTGAATAATTATATACTTTCAAAGAAAGACCTTCATATATACAGTGTTTGAAGTCACTTTACGGCTTCTTCAAACCTTCTTCTTGAATCAGATCGTGTTTTCTGAAGTAACAAAGCAGTTCGCTCTTCAGTTTCAAAAGAAATAAGAAATTTCCTTCGAGAGATCAAATGATGTCCCATTTTTCAGAAACAGAACAAGGGGAAGTCGAAAAATTAATCAAAACGACCAAATATATCTGAAAATTAAGTAGATGATCCTCTGTTGTATTTATTCACTTGTTTTGCTTCGAGATGAGTTTTTAAAACATAGGCAAAGTCGGAAAGACTCGATAAAGGTCCAGAAAAAATGTTCCATTTAGGGTGATGAAGGCTCCTTTTTGCGCCATTTTCTCAGCCCATATGCACCATTTTTGCTGCCTTTCCCTTTTCCAACATTTCTCGAGCCTTTAAAGTCCCAGAAAAAATGGAAGGCTCGATAAAGGGACCCTTTTTGCAGCCTTTTTGCAGCCTTTTTGCTGCCTTTCACCGGCTTTTTTTGAGCCTCTCCCTATTAGCGGCCATTATCCACCATTCCGGCTTTGCCCGAAAAGGAAAAAAAAGTCTTCCGGTTTCCTTTCATAATTTATAAGACTTCTACTTCAAGTACTGGCCGTTTTTTGCTTTCGTTTTCTACTTCTGTAAGCTGAAAGAGAGCTATTCGGTTGGTTTTTATTTGAAAATTACAGTTTTTTTTGTTTCGATATGAGATTTACAAGCAAAAAGAGAGTTTGCCAGTTGGCTTTCAGGTAATTTATATTTTTCTCAGTACCGGCCGTCTTGCAACACGAGAGCAGCAGTGATCTGATGACCAGCGGCCGCGAAAGAGACGTTTCGCGAGTTTCCAACGGCGACACTCCCAGACGCGGTCTCGACGATTTGCTCCAATTCGTGAGTTGAAAATGATATCTTTTTTTTTCAACATTAATATGACAATAAGCCAAATATTCTGTAATCTATTGCAAAAAACGTTGTTTAATTTTTTTTTCTGATTCATTAACTTTGTTCGAAATTTTTTCTCAAAACGACATGAAATAATTAATTTCAAAGTTTTGCGTGGTATTCTTTGTACTATCTACAAAAATTCATCAAATTTTCCGCAGAAAATAAAATGGCAAAAAAAGTTCACCGAAAAGGATTCGAACCTGCTTCATGCGTTCCACAGTGCAAGCCTGCTAGCCACTACACCACGCCACCGGCTGGCAGGCGAAGTTAGCCGCCGCGACATATTCCCTCCTCCATATGATGCATTTTTCGCGCGCAAACTTTGAGATGCCATAACTCTACTAGAACCGAAAAAGCGCACCTTTTTTCAACTTTATTGGAATCAGGGTATCATAAAGTTTAAAATACCTGAGAAAAAAGACGAAAAAAATCTTAATTTTTTTCTTTTTTCCAGTTGGATCTGGTCCACACGAAGCTCGTCACCTATGGCGCTGATAATATTGTCGTCGGACAGGTAAAAATTGATTTATATAACATGCCTAATTTGGAATATTTCCAGGTAATCGGCCAAATGACCAACTGGATGTGCGCCCTATCGCTAAATCACTTGATGTTCCGCAAGGAACTCTGCAATTTCGAAAAGGCCATTCAGATCAAGTTAGTATGAGAGAAAATATGCATCGAAAATCAATGATGAATGATCAAGTTGTTTATTGAAGTAGTAATAGCGAAACAGGAAAGTTTTGTATTTTTTTCCCAAAAAGTTCGCTACTTTTTATGGACTTGGCAGCACGCAGAATGGCTCTGAAAATGGAAATATGGCTTGAATTGAACCGCGTCGCGTCCGCAACGCGTTGATTCATTCCAAATGCGTCCAGATGATTTTTTTCGGAATTTTTCAAAACCATCGAGATAACCACTTTGCACGAAAAATCATCGACTTTTTTTCACGAAATTATTGATTTTTTTGAGAATTTTTTTGGTTTTTCGAAAAAAAGCTTATTTTAATTTGTTTAAAAATCTTCTTTTCATCAAAAAAAGCCGTTTTCTAAATTTTTAAACAAAAATTAATGAATTTTTTTCTTTTATTTTTGGACTTTGTTTGAGTGTAAAACAACAAAAAAATACGGATATTTTTTTGAAAAATTTTGAAAATAAATTTTTCTATCTCATTTTCCTGTTTCAGACACAACGTGACCGAGATCCAGAACTGGCTCCATTCCAAGGGCCTCGGAGAATTCCGAGAAGCTCTGGAGCCGCTTGTCCAGGCTTGTCATCTGTTGCAGGTTCCTTATTTTCCTAAAAATCCATTTTTCTAGATATTAAGTGAAATTACCGTTTCAATGAGCAAATGAATAATTTACAATGCGGAAAAGAGCAATTTTCAATTGCAATTTATTAGAAAAATGATTCGGAAATCTTTTTTAAAGTGATTTTTTTTAATTGATTGAATTTTTTCAGTAGTTTTAACTCTATATAATTACCAAATATAAAGAATTCACGGCGATTTTTCGACGAAGCCACGCCCACTTTTTCTCCGTAAATTGTCGTGTGTCTTGTGCATACACTGCGTCGCTTTCGCGCAGAAAATTGCGTTTATCTAGAGAAATTTCGATTCGTCTCAAAGATCTCTGGCAATACGACGGCCTGCGCCTTTAATGTGCCCTGTTATTTACGCTCCTAAAGTCGAAATCTCTGCCGTTCCCATGACGTCACGTGAGAACGGCGGATATCTTGGCTTCGCCCCCTATTTTTTTGGTTTCGAATTTTCTTCCTTTAACAAAAACGCCGTGAACTCCTATCTTCAAAAAAATATTTTCAAACCCTTTGGAAAAGTTTGAAAATATATTATTATCTCCTTAGAGGCCTTTTTTTTGGCTTTCTGTTCCCTCATATTTCTGAAACTTATCCTGAAAAAAATCATCCTAAAAATGCGTATTTTGAATGTCGTTTTAAAGGAAAATTGGTCCAAAAACTTTTTTTGGTTGAAGTTTTTCGATCATTTTAGCCCTATTTTCCTATAAATTTTGAAGATACACGGTTTCTGAGCTGAAAAAAGGTTTTTAAGGAAATTTGAAATTTCGAAAATCTTTTACCATTTTTTTTTTCCCTGCTCTTTAGTCCGTTACTTCGAAAAAAAAGCAAAATATTCAAAAAATTATAATTGTGGTGTAGATGATAACCCCGTTTCAACGAGAATATCAATATTTTATAGTGTCAAAAAGGGCAATTGGTGAGTGTCATCCATTAAACAAAATTGGCCCGAAATTACTTTTTAAAAGCTTTTTTTGATTTTTTTGAAGTGTTTTATTATTCTATTAACGCATAATTTTTTTATAAGGTGTGGATTTGTTAACTGAGAGCGATTTTTTTGGAAAGCCCTTTAAAAATAAGTATTTTTTTATCTTATAAAAATTCGAAAAAAATTCCCTTTTTTTGCATTTTCTCGAGAACTTTTCCCGTCCTTTTTTTGTTCCTCAGATTTTTCAGAACCTTTTTTTCAAGCTTTCAAACAAATATTTTCTGCTCAGTTTTGAGGACTTGATCGATTTTGAAGAATTTTTGATGCCCAAGTTGCGATTTTTTGAATAAAATCTCAGATTGAAGTTTCAATTGATTTTTGAGCGGTTCATAGTTGACACAGAGCTTCTTTGGAAACCAGTCATTTTTTCAAAAATTCAATTTCAGAGCCGAAAAGACGAGTCGAACTTGGACACGCTCTGCGGGGAGATGACCAGCAAGCTGAAGCCCCGCCAGGTTTTCTGAAAAGAAGATTTTGTCATTCTAATCTGTGGAGTTTGCAGGTCGTGGCGATCCTGCAGCACTACGACCCCTCGGACGACATGGAGGAGGGCATCACGCCGCAGTTCCTCGTCGCCGTCCAGAGGAAACTCAACGAGAGGGCCGCCAAGAACAACGATCCCGTTGAGGACAAGGTCAGCTTCGAAAAATCATATCTGGCCCTCAAAATTCGACTATATTGTCGATTCACCGATAGCTGGGGGGCGTGGCCTGTCTGCACTCTCCACCAAATAGACACTATCTCTTCTATCATCGTGTCAGGACCCTTTTTTGATGGCTCAAGCTAGTCGTGAATTTTTCCCAAGCCGCGAGGCAGTTTCTGAGGGCAGAATTTTTTTAAATCTAAAAAACTGGTCTCAAGTCCCACTTCGAACTAAGAAGCTTCCCTATATTTTTTGAAGGGAAAACAATTTTTCGTAAAAAAGCACAAATTGAACAAATTTGGAATGTTTTGTCATCGATGGAATGATGATAAAAGAACGGACGCTTTTAAACTTCGAAGCTTTTCCGAACCTTCTTCAATTATTGCTTTAGGAAACTTCTGAAGTTAATTATTTATCAAGTTTCGAAGCTAGAAACCTGATGAAAGTAAAATCAGGTTTTTTTTTCGGTCGATTTCATATAAGATAAACCAAAAAAAAAATCGAAATTAATCAGCTTGAGAAAGTGCGCTCCCTTGATAAAGTATGTAATTCATATTTGACTCCCCTCAGTACGATCCTGAGCAGTTATAGGGGTCCCTTAAGAGTTCTGACGGCGCTATAGTGATCACTTAACACTCAGAAATATACAGGGCGCCGTAAGCCCCCTTAAGTGATCCCTAGAAAGGCTCGGAAACTTCTGGTGGACTTAACCAAGCTCCGAGTCGGTAATAGAACCTAAGGTCTTTGAGCATTTCTAGGGATCACTTAAGGGATCTCAGGGCGCTATAGTGGTCCCTTGAAATGCTCAGAAGTCTGAAAAAGCGTCAGCACCCTTAAGGGGTCCCTAGAAAGGCTCAGAAACTTCAAGGGCGCGTTACCGAGTTCCGAGTCTGAAACTGAACGTTTCTGAGCTTTTCTAGGGGTCACTTAAGGGCGCTCACGGCGCTATAGGGGTCATTTGAAATGATCAGAAGTCTAGAGCGGCGTCAGCACCCCTAAGTGATCCCTAGAGCGGTCCAATAATTTTGTTTTCGTTATTATTTGGCTTTAAAAGATGTTTTTTCCATGAAAGTGAAATTAATAATTTTCGAATTCCCTTAGAATTTTTCAGATTTGAACGCTAGATTTTTTTGTTCTCCTCAAGAAATTCTATTTTTTCAGGACGCTCTGATCATGATGGGCACCTACCTGCCGCCGTTCGACACTCGCTCCTTCTCCTACAGTGATTTTCCACTCGAGACCCTCAGTCTTCCCAGTTGTCTCCATTTGAACAATGTCTGTCGTCTTGTATAATTTCCTTCTCAAAAAAAAACCAATTTTCCCTCCAAAAAACAGCTATTTTGTCCTTGAATACCGGTACCTTTCCCCCTGTGCTCCATGGAGCGCACTTTCCCCTGGCCATTTAAATTATTTTCTCGGAAATGCCTTGATCCATTCGCCTCCTAGTCACTTTGTTACGCACCTCTTTCCCTCATTTTTTCATTTTTTTTATCGCATAATTTTGGGGTTTTCCCATGGGTATTCTATGTACCTTTAATAATTCTTGCAAAAAAGTTGGACCCATTTTTTTTTTGACATATCAATCGATTCTTCCTGTGAAATAATAAAGAATACAACGTTTTTAGCGTGAAATCATCGTCATTTTGATAGATTTGCTTGGAGCGAAATGGAGGGCCACGCGATTATGCATGAAGCGGTGATTACTGTTTCACTTTTTGTTTAAAACATAATTTTTCGAGTCATTTTTTGGTAGACGTAGAAGTAAAGTATTACACTACTTTTTGATGTACTTTTTACCTTTTCAAAAAGAAGTTGAAAATTTTTTAGTGGCCACTTCAGAGATTCCACGTTTTGGTGCCCCCTAGTGGTCTTTTTAGTGACCACTTAAGGGATTAATACTTAGTCAGTCCAGAAGTCTAAGTGGTACCACGAGACTACAAAAACTACTGTAGGGGCCACTGGGACGCAAAATTATGGCTTCTATAAAGAAAATTTTAGAAAATTCAAGCGGTCCTTGAGAAACCTCTTCAGTGGTCACTAGAGCTTTTTTCCAATCTGAAAAAGGAATTTATGGTTTATTGATTCTTTTTCCGAGAGATTTTGAAATGAATAATAGAAAGTTTTCGAATTGTCTACGCATGTTTATTAATTTTTAATTTTTTCCTCGATTATATCTCCCATATGAAACAGCAAACCTGTAGATGTGAAGTTTTTCAAAAATGTTTGCTCCGACCTCCTACAGAACTCGAACTTTGGTCATTTGATTGATGAACGAAATGCTTAGCCATTTGACTAAAATGTAATTTTATCATACTCTTTTCATTAAGAATCCTTTGTCGACAACCGAAGTCCCGATGGAACGTGAGAAGCATATAAAAGAACGAAGGACCGGGTTTGGGATTTTATTTCTCTGCGCTCTCTCGTTTTCGCGTGCTATTTTCAACTTCGCGTTAAATCGCAAACCGCTACTCCCTGACGTCATCCCTATGACATCATCTTCATTTGCAAAATTCGCACGCGCAGCCATATCATTTTATTCATTTTTTACGTTCCAATTTATAAAATTAGATTTTAAGTGAAAACTTTTCCGGTCACATGAGAAACAGAAAGATATCACACTTGAAAATCCCCTTTTGATCGGAAAACTTTTTCATTCTTTTATTTTCTTACTTTTTTTTAGAAACCTTTTAAAGGTTTGGAATAATCCGAGGCGTCGAGGCCCACGCTTACGCATAGAATGCTCCTTTAAAATTTTTAAGTAATGCATGAATCTGTAGGCGCAGTTTTAATGCAAAGGCGCAATTCAGGCTCCTCCCATTCTTCAATTTTTTCAATTTCAATTTCAATTCAATTCAATTTATTCAGTCTTCAGAGTAAGATGAAGAAAATCTCTGCTAAATCATGGTATAATCGAAGAGTTAGTCGTCGGCGCGGGTTACGGTCCACAATCTTTGTCCAATACGTCCCGGAGTGACAGCTAGCGTTGGGAAATAATGTGGGCCCCTTGGTAGTACCAACGAATAAACTGCTTCACCATGTTGGAACAGTACAGCGCCCAGCTTGTCCAGGGCTGACGGGCGTCGGAATATTATCCCATGAGAGAGCGGCAAAGAGACCGACCAGTCGACGTGATGAAATGAGATAATAATAATCTGCTGAATCACGTTCACGTGAAAGAAATGAATATATAGCCAAATATTTCGATTACGCTTATTTCTAGTGTTACGAATGGTGTCATGAAATGACGTCAGGGAGTAGCGGTTTGCGATTTAACGAAAACTCTATTTTCATCTTTCATGGTGAGGGAAAAGAGAGCGCAGACGGGTTAGACTTTTCAAGCCTCAGAAAATTCACGAAATTCCATTTTGGTGTCATTTATTAAAGATCTTAATGTAGCTCAAAGGAACTAGTCCAAAAAAACTTTGAAGATTTAAAAATTAGGCTGAAACGGTAATAGTATATAAAAATTTCATTTTTTTCTAATTTTTTTCAAAAAAACAGAAAAACTTTTTTTGAGCTATGAGTACCGGGTGGTCACTATCCTTCTCAAAGCCTCGTTAAAGTTCGGCCTCGGCGTGAAAACCGTCAATCGGACCGTTTTCGTCAACAAAGTTGATCCTGGTGAGTGAAAAATGGGAAAAAATAGGATTATTCAAGAATTTTTGGGATTATATGAATAATTCTCACGAAAATGACTTGATATAAAGTACGGGTGTTTCCAAATGCGACTAGTGCGAACGCCTATAAAATGCGACCACTTTTTTTTTGTGCTTCACTGAAAATTAGTAAAATACGGGCGTTTCTTAATCTTATCTTTTTCGCCTTTTCTGGCACTTTTTTTCCAATTTTTGTATTTTTTCCTAACTTTTCTTTTGAAGAAAACTATTCAAAAATATACTGCGACGAAATTAATGAATTCATTATGGTAAATTTTTTTTTAATTGCTCAAAAAACTTATTATTAGGAGATTTTAAAAACGATTTTCTACAGGTCATGAATCTGTATTGAATCGGAAATCAGATGAAAAATTGAAAATGGGACAAAATAAGTCTTGAAAAATAGTTTTAAATAAGATACAGTTGGAAATAAAAAATTGGCATCGCTATAATGATCATAAAGCTATCGAAAAAATCAAAATTTTGTTGTATTTTGAAAGAAAAAATTAAAAGAACAGCCGTATTTCAATAATTCGCAATGGAGCACAAAAAAAGCGGTCGCATTTTGTAAACTACCGTTGTTTATAGCATGCCAGAAATACAGAAAAAAACAGGATCTTTGATCCAAAAATTATTATGAAAACCGAATGAAACTGGAATCAGATTTAGTGGAATATTTTCAAGATTCAAAATTTTCGACGATATTTGCGATACCTTTCTCCATGATAAAGCCTTCTGAAATTGAGCCTTTGATAAAAAATTTGACCCGGAATGTAAATAGAAAAAAAGAAAAAAACATTCTACAAAAAGTCATTTTCAGAAAAAAATCAGAACTGAACTTTTTTTGCGCATTTTTCTTCCGAGTAAGGCTTTTTTACCGTGTGAAAAAATAATTTTCGTGACTTCTTTATGATAAAAAAATTGAGATCGATGATGATACTTTCATAAGAAGGAATGTTATTAATAAACTTTGATACAATATCATACAAAATCTTCTTGAAACAGGGAAATGAAACAGCGGAAAAAAAATCGCTCTTTTTTTCAATTTCGATGATTTTTCAATGAAAATGATGCCTGTGATTCCGCGAAAATTGAAATAGCCGTCAGAGAAAGAAAAAGATAACAAAACTTAAGAGAATCAGAGAAAAATTTCGATTTTACAAAAATGACATCAACATGAATATTAAAATACCTAATTTTATTATTTTTTTTTCTGAACTGATTAGATCTGATCCCTGTTTCTAGAAACGATGGTATCGGAAGTTCTGGAATTTGGCGACAAAATAATCGATGTCGAGGGAACCTGCGTGATAGATAATAATGAATGTCGACGGCTTTTTGATCAAAAAAATATCAAGGTTTGAAAAAAAGGATCGGTCAAAAATTACTGAGACACTTTCCGAAAAATATCATAAATGAGGTTCATTTAATTAAATTTTTTTGAAGGAATATTCTCACAAAATTAAAATTTTTCTATTTTTTTGTATAAAAAAATAGACCAGGAAATCAAAAAATAAGTGATTCAAAAATAAAATTTGATCTAAGAAAAATCGGATTATTTGCGTATTTCAGTCGGGTTTTTTTACATGATATTACGGCTTCAAGAGGAGTATAAAACTTGTTTTTTTCATTTTGAACTGTTCATGCAAGTTGCTCAAGCTTTAATTTGAAATTTTGGACTTTTTTTCAGAAATTTTATTGAATTTTAGATTTTTGGTCCACTTTAAAGATTCAAAAGTTCATTTGACAATAATAAGTAACAAAATTTCACCCTCAAGTACCTAAAAACAGAATTTTTGTACAGTTTTTTGGTAGTTTCAAGATATTTCTGTGAGAATTTTGCGAAATTATCTCATAATGACCCGATCGTGGAGTTCATAGAAGAGAAAATTCAATCCTTTTCTGAAATTTTTCTGGAATTTTTTAAGGCGAACAAAAAAGTGAGCGTTCTGGTGGAACGGGCCGTCACTGAGGACACTAAAAGAACCGTGGCTGTGAGTTTTTTTTTCTTTTATTCAATAAAAATCTATATTTGTACTGAAAATGATCCCGTATTCTTATTTTTGGTATCAAAACTGAGCTTTTCGAAAAGTTTATTGTGACATAATTTTCATTTCAGAATGATATGGATGAGGAAAATGAGAAGACGGTTTCAATGGCGGCCGATGTGAAGGATATTTTACGCAGGGGTCAAACGCATCTCAATGAAAAGGCTAAGGTAAGAAAAAAAATGTTTTCAAAAATTCTCCCCCGTCTGGCGCGACTTTGCGGCGAGAGATTTAAGTTCCGCAGGCTTGCGCCAAGAAAAACCCAGCGCTAAAATTTGCGCGAACCTCGCGCAATACAGGGCGCAAGCTTGCGCTACGGGAGGGCTGCTTTAGAGCTCACAAACTCATTTACAGTAATTCCGAAACTGTTCCGTCTATGTTTTCTATTTTCCTAAATTATGTTTTCTTTTTTTATATATATTTTTCTGGTTTTTTATAAATGAAATTTTATCACCATCGTTTTTAGTTGACTTCATATTTGTATGCGACGCGTCGAAACGTATCTTTTTCGAGAGATTCGATGTGTTGGTTTATCCGATTATACTTTGAGAAAGGTAATTATTTTGTTTTTCTTCCTAGCGAAGACGTTTTTTTGATTATTTTTTTTCTTAAAAAAATTAACTCCAGAAATTACAAAAAAAGTGAGTTCGATATTCTTTTGTACTAGCTGTAATACTGAATTTTTTTCAGGTCTAATGAAGAGAGAGTTCAACAAATAAGATTCTCATGGAGTGGTGAACATGATATATGGAAGTTTGCAATGTTGAGGTTTGTAGTTTTCGAATAACATTTCATTATTTCTCTTATGTTCTTGTTACAATCCAAAGCTGTACACTACGTCTATAATAAGGATATCCGGATAGGACACCCTTGATTTCGGACCTCTGGCGAATCTAGAAAAGATATCAAAAATCGGTGAGCGCGATTCGATTAATCGTACAAAATGACATGTGGAACCAAATTTTCATCACCCATCTTTTAGTTTTCAGTTTTAAACATCCTGTTTCAAGCTTTTGGTCATGGAAATTTTCTTTTCATAAAATTAGAAGAAAGTGGCTTTTTTGAGTTCAATATTGAATAAATTATCTTTTATAATGAAATTTATTGAACATTAGAGGTCCTCTGTAATACAGAAAACTTGAAGAGATTTCGAAAAAAGTTTATCAGAGTCAAAAAGACGATTTTGTGATGGATTAATATTAATAAAATGGCTATTATGATGAAACTTCGGTTCCATAGGTAATTCTTTACGCTCAATCGGATGGCTTTAACAGATTTTTGATATATTTTCTGCATTCGCCGAAAAGTCCATAATCGAGGGTGGTCCTATTCTTATTGGACGCAGTGTACCAGATATAATATCTGTTCATATAAAAAAATTAAAGGGACCCTGAAAAATCATGTGATTGTTTAACAAAAAAATATGTTTTTTTATTTTAACAAAAAAATCGTATAAAGTGAAAAAAAGCAACTATAAAACTTCAGCTATGATACGCCGAATTTTTCGACACGATGATGGTCAAAAAGAAAGAGGTTCCTCCACCCTGGTTCGAAATATGCGAATAAAAAGTAATTTTGATTATTTTTTTTATCTTTGAAAAAAAGTTTTTTTAGATGAGAGCGATGGAACGTTTGCTGCGTAACGTCCCAAGCCATCGATTCGCCGGCCCTTATTGAAGACTTTTTCCGAGGCTAATGGATGAATCAAGGAAGAAATTGTGTTCAACACTATCGAGAATCTGCTAGCGCAACTGTACACATCTTTATATTGTTGAAAACCCACTTGCAAGAATATGAACATCATAATTTCATGTAGTTTTCTGAAAAGTCGAGACTATACTGGAAATCGTTATGCGCGATCAATTATTCAAGTTACTTGTAATTATATTTTACCTAGTCCTTACCAGGTAACTACGCAGGCACTTGTTTGCAAGTTGAGTTGCAACATTTTTAGTTGATAGACCTGGATAGGGATGCTTGAAAACAAAAAAAAGTTTATCTACTGGGTTTCAAAATTTGCAGAAAAATAGGCTCACTAAACTGCACAGAAAAGACTTGAAAAATACTTTTATAATACTACTTTTCATTAGATTGAACAAGTATCAGAACTCTTGCAAGTGGAAATTTTTTATTGTATGGCATGATGTATTTTTGATATTTCTGCGTTTCGAAATTGTTCCATGTTTCACTTTTTTTTTCACTGTTTCTGAACTTCTGGGTCTTCTGAATCTTACTATTTTGCAAAAAAAAAAAAAACCCCCCGGTTGTTTTATTACTGGAAATAATTCGAGTCATTGTAATTATTAAACATAGCTTAAATTTTTACCATTCTCACGTTATCTTTTTCCTTTCATTATTGATTGATACCATGAAATCCAATGCATCTTAAAGACTTCAATTGTTGTAAAGTGTAAAATTAGTTCATTTTAGAAATAAATATAGTTTTTTTCCAAGTTTTCTGTGTTTGTTCAGCCTCTTTTGAGCTGCGACACTCACAGGTTGCTTGTATTTTTTTGTTTAAATCAAGCTGAAAAATTCAATTCTATGGATAAAAAAAGAAAAAAAGCTTGAGTTAAATAAAAATACAGGCGACCTTTGAGCGTTGTAACTCAAAAAGAGGAAAAATAAGAGGAAGGACGAGGAGGAGAGAGGAAAAGGATATCACGAATGCGTGCTCCATGGATAATTCGCGCAACCCTTGCGCCTCTACGCGCAAGCTTGCGGCTAACATGTGCACATACTCGCGAAATTCACGGCGCAAGCCTGCGAAATCCTCGCCGCAAAGTCGCGCCAGCCAGGGGAGTTGTTAAAACTTCAGTAAATGTGCTCTAATGAGAACGTCAGTTCCGAAAAAATTATTTTTTTCAAAAAATGGCCACAAAAAAATGGCTTCGTTAAATGTGCTCCAATGATAAAAAAATGTCAATAGAATCAAGTCATGGTTAGAACACATCAACAAATATATCTTAGTCCATAAGTCGTTTAGAAAAAAACCTTGAAACATGAGTAATAGATTATAAAAAAGAATCATTTTTTAACGAAAAAAATTGGTAATCATTTTTTTTTATTATACGCTTTCAAAGTATTTCGGGTAATTCTTTGAAATCTCGAAAAAGGAGCATAAATCTTGAATTTTTGAAAGTTTTCCTCAAGAAATATGTTTCTTTTTCATTCAAAATAGCATTTTTCAGGTCGGAATCTTATCAACAGACGCTCATCGGGAAATTCCAAGAGATCGTGTCGTGAAAGTCGACGAAGAAAGGCATCAATCAATGATGATTGGCATGGACAATGAACACTTGGCCAATAATCTCAGGGTTCTTTTCCCGCCATTTTTCCTCCATTTCTCAATTATTTCCATTCAGAAAGTCAAAAAAGACGACAAAGACGCCAAATAACCGAAAAAATTTGATGTAAATAAACGATTGTACTCTTTGCCTCGGTGTGTTGTTTGCGCGCGTGGAGAGACGTCTTGTGGGGAGGGAGCGCCTTGCCACGACGTGGCCGCGTGGCCTAATGGATAAGGCACCAGACTTCGGATCTGGGGATTGTAGGTTCGAGTCCTGCCGTGGTCGAAAATCTTTTGCATTTTTTGTTCGACGGGTTTTTTGCATTGATGACACCGATTTATGAGTTTTCAAGTGTTTTTAAATAAAACTTGACCTAATTTTTTCAAATCCTACATTTTTGAAAAAAAAAAATACATCAGAGAAAAATTTTGTTGAGCCGCATATTTGTATTCAACACTGGGAAAAATTCCCTTGAAGTTTTTTCTTTTCACAGTATTCAAAGTATATCGTTTTGAAGCTTTTCTGCACGCCTTTTAGAACATATAATTCAGAATTGTGATAATGTTCCTTTAAAAATACTTCTAAAAAAATAGTTTTCTAGAGATTCAGTCACTTCGTTTTGATTTATTTTCTTTCTTAGATTGTTTTTTTCTCATTTTTTTTAATACTTATGATTATCTTTTTAACAATTTTAAATTGCTCACTTTAAAAAAAAAAGAAAAAATGTTCCTGAAACGTGCTGCTACACCCCTTTTGCAAAGCGCACGCGACATTTGTGCAATCTCGTCATGGTCTGTCTTCGTAAATCGCACCGTTTTTTTCATTGCTATTTTGACGTGTTTATTTCAAACAAGTTCTCCATCATATAAACTCAACTTAACACTTTATTAAAGGCCTGTGATGTAGCGTTCAGTGGATTTTAGGTTCCTTCTTAGTCGTTATTGAAAATTTCTTGAATTTCGGTGTTTTTATCGCTTTTTCTCTCTTAGTTTATTTCTCAAACGGATAGCCTTTATTTTCAAGGTTTCCGAGCAATGAGCAATATCCAGCACGTGTTTATTGTCAGCCGCGCTGGAAGTTTGATTTACGATTGGGAATCGAAATCGGATCCGGTTAGTTTATAAATATCTTTTTTTGAAATTTATATTTCATAGTCGATTACCTCTATTACGAAAACTAAACAGTGAATGATTGATTGATATTACAGATAGAAGTAGAGCGAACCTACGACTACCCAATCGACGTGATCCTGGAAGAAGTTGATCAAAAAAAGCGGTCGTTGTTTTCGGCGAAAAAGATGGGGTTAAATTGAGGTTTTGATTTGATTTTATAACCTTTAAAATTGGTCGTTTTTACAGGTATTATGTGAAAATGATCAACGAGTATCCAGTGACGGGGACGCGATTTTCGATCGAAGAGGAAATGCACACGGTTTTTGACTATATTCAGAAGCCTGAGAATTTTCCGGTTGGTTTTTTTTTGAAATTCAGAGTTTATATAGTTTTTTTTTGTTAAGGTGACATTGAGGTTTGTGGCGCCGACGATTTCGACAAACGAAAAAATTATTTTGTCCTCAATGTTTCATTCTTTATTCACTATTGCTGTACAGCTGAGCCCGGCCCCGAAAAGTTCCGGAATCGAGGTTTTTTTTTTGGATTTTTTACAGTGTTCTAGAACAGGCAGGTGAAAAGTACACAGATGAATAAAAAATGAAAACGCAAGTTTTTTTCCAACGCAAGGCGGTGCGGCGCGTGTCGAAATTTCGTTCGCTTCAAATTGAAATTTTCCCTTTTTTTCAGTTTTTTTCTCAGATTTTTTTCGTGTCGTTTCACTTTTTTTTAAGTGTTATATAATCTTCTTTGCTTTGCTTTGAAGGAACTTGAGTTTTTGAATTTTGGCCGAGATTGTTCCAAAAAAATTCGACGAAATTGACATTTTGAAAAAAATAATTTTTTTCCAGAAATTTATGACTTTCCCTGTTCCAAAAACATTCACAATAAGTTTCATGTGAGAAAGTCCGATATTTTGTTTTTTTCTAAAAACTTTTTTTAGACTTTTTCCCAAGAAACGACATTTTTTTGAGAAAAAAACTGTCTTATAAAGGCTATTTTCTGTATTTTTTTTCATTATAATAGTTTCATTGTGAGTTAAAAATACATCCAAGCTCTCCTGAAAATTGACAAAAATCATTGAAATTTTTTCCATCCAGTAAATCAAAAACAGTCGGCTCTCATTACCGCGCCCCGATTGCAATAATACCGCGCCTCCATTGCATTAAGCCACACCGCCTGTTCATGAACTCCGGATTTCATGTTTTTTTAGTGTTAAATTTAGTGTACAGTATAAATTTTATTTTTTTAATTGTGATTTTTTTGAATTTTTCCAGCTCCTCGAAACGACGAATTTCAAGCTGTACTGCCTACAAACCAGAACTGGTTGGTTTGAATTTTCTGGAAGTTTTTAGGATTAGATAGAGTTTTCCGTCGTTTTTACAGGGGTTTTACGCTTTTTTTTCTTTTGGTTTTCAAAAAAAATTTTAAAGGAAGTTATATTTTACAATAAAAATAAAATGAAAAATTGAGTTCTAGGGGTGAAATTTGTCGTGGTGACGTCATCGAACGCCGTTTTGTCCGCAGACACGCTCCTCTCGAAAAATGTACGAATTGTATGCGGATTTCGCCTTGAAGAACCCTTTCTACTCGATCGATATGCCCATAAGGTTGGATTTGGATTTGGCTTTTTTCTGAGGGTTCAAAAAAAAAGGAATTGACAGGTTTTTTTAGAAGGGTTTTGGGTTTTTTGAAGGTTTTGAGGAGAAAAAAAAATGAAATTGGAAGATTTTTGTTTGGTGAATTATGACCGATTTAAAATTTTTTTACATAAAAGAGGAAACGAAAAAAATTCGACGAAAGAATTTTTTTCAAGGGTTTAGAAAACTGTAAAGTGAAAAAGAAATCTCTTCAAATTTTCAGAGAAATCCTGAATTTTGGGTCTTTTTTTCGAAGAATTATTTTTTTAACGAAGATTTTTGATAGTAAAAAAAGAATTCCAAGAATGATCTGATAACAAATTTTTTTGAGTTCCTGTAGTTTTTTTCTCCATTTATTATCATGTTTTTTTTATCCTATTGATTTAAATCTGAATTTTTGAAGAAAAAAATCGAAAAAAACGTTTTGATTTTTTTCTATATCGTTTCCTTTTCTATTAGCAATTTTTTTAAAAAACCTGACGTAACAAAAAATTTTTTTTGATAGCAAAGCTTCTTTTTTTGGAATTTTCTCTTGGAAAAATGTATGCGATTTTTTTAATTTTAGGGATTGATAATTTTTACAGGGAGGTTTTTTTAAACTTAAAAAGGCTGTTTTTCTGAAAAAAATCGAATTTTCTCCAGAAATTCATAGAATCTTGAAAAAGGTTGATTTTTTTCTAAAAAAATGTCGATTTTTGCTTTAAATATATGAAACCTCAAAAAAAGGTTGTGGAAAGTTCAATTTTATCTTGAAAAAAATCTGGAATTTTTGTAGCGAATTCGAATTTTTTTTGCAGATCCCAAAAGATTCGAAGACGGCCTCCGATCATTATTGGAACGAGCGGAAAAGAGCAACGGCGCCGTCATTTTCTAACTTTACTGTATCAAATATTATATTTTTTTGAATTTTTTTCTTTTTTTGCGATATTATCAATATTAAATGATATTTTCATAACGGGTAAAGTTAGGGTTTTCCGGAGAAAAAAATTAGAATTTATTGCATGAATTCGTTATCATTGTGTAAAGTTTGCTCTACGGATAAACTTTTCTGAAAAAATTTTTTTTAGATTTCTAAGTGCGCTCCAATGAGAATTTGGGCTTGATAAACAATAGTAATTAATTTGAAGTTATTTATTGTTAGAAATATGAAAAAAATAAGGAAAAATCTATCAGATTTATTGCATGAAACCCTTATCATTATAGGAAATTCGCTCTTTGGATAAAATTTTATGTTAACCTGAGGCTGTTTTTAGATTTTTAAGTATGCTCCAATGAGAATTTTAGAGTTAATTGTGGCTATTTTTATTGTTGAAAATATGCTCTAATGATAATTTTTTGTTAGATATTGAATTGTGTTGCATGATACGGTGAATTCATAGAGGATAAATATGAACTGCTTGAAATTTTCTATAAAAACTTCTTTATGAATGAAAATTGACTATTGCACGTCTCATTTGAAAGAAAGAAAATGGAAGGACGAAAAAAAATTTTCAAAAAAAAATTTCAAACGTTGCGTGTTCCCTCCGTAAAAAAGATCCCATTGCCAGTCTTCGACTTCAAGAAGCTTGGAAGATGCCTGAAAAGCAAGAAAAGTCGGGCGGCGAGCTGAACAAGAAGTCGTCGAACGAGGTTTTGTCCATTGATTCCATATAATACGAACATTTGATACTTCAAATCAAACCTAATTTCATCAAAATTATCAAATTTGAGTCATAGAAACGGTAATAGAGTGATAGCTACATGAAAAACAACGGAAATTTCAAAAATCTTTTTTTCTTGAGTTTCTAGGAACTCGGGTTAAGTCGGAAAATAGTAAATTACGGCCACTAAAAAGAAAAAAAAGGCCGCAAAAAGGCAGCAAAAAGGTCGCAAAAAGGCTGAAAAAAGGTTGAAAAAAGGCCGCAAAAAGGCAGCAAAAAGGCAGCAAAAATGCCGCAAAAAGGCTGCAAAAAGGCTGCAAAAAGACAGCAAAAAGGCTGAAAAAAGGCCGCAAAAAGGCCTCAAAAAGGATGCAAAAAGGCTGCAAAAAGGCTGCAAAAAGGCTGCAAAAAGACCGCAAAAAGGGTCCCTTTATCGACCCTTGCATTTTTTTCTGAGATTTTTAAGGCTTAAGAAATGGTGGAAAAAGGGAGAGGCAGCAAAAAGGGTGCATAACAGCCGACATAATGGCGCAAAAAGGCAGGAAAATAGGAGCCTTTTTTCACTCTTCCACAATTTTTCTATGAATATTCTGCACGTTTTGACCCAGGTTAAAGCTTTAAATTGAAACAGAGTTGTTGCATTTGAAGAAAAGACAAAATTTAGCCGCAAAACCTTGAAAAAAAAAATTCAAAACAGACAGATTTTGCGAGAATTTCCAATCTAAATAAGGCTGGTTTTTAAAGAAAATCAAATATATTTTAAATTTGATATCACTTTTTGGAATTTAAAGATGGTTTTTTTAGAACAATTTTTCTCACTTATATTTTTTTTCAGGGCATCGAAAAAAACCGAAACCAGTCCTAAAAAAACGCCTTCGAAAGGTTCCCAGGAGGCTAAAAATAGCTGAATCCAAGGTATTTTTCTAAAAATTTGATAGCGAATATGTCACTTGAAAAAATTGAAAAAAGCCTACAGTATACAGAGCTTTTTTGCACTCTTCGCTTCGAGACCTGTATTTTATGTTATACGGCAATTTAGCCAATGGTTTATGGTATTCTGGGTTTTACGGTATACGGTATTTCAGCCAATAAAAAACGGGACAAGCTATATATTATCAATTTTGGTTGATTTCAATAAAAAAAGTTTTTCAGATTCTGAAAAGTCCCGAAAAGATTATCAAGTCGGAAGTTCATGACGCGCTGAACAAGAAGAAACCAAGCAGAGGTGAATAACCACTCAGGAACTCCAGAGTGGTCCCTATAGGGGTGACCAGAGGGGCCATTGAAGGACCCTCTTTAAAGGCATAGGGGCAGTAAAAAACGGTGTTTCAGTTCAAAGCAGTATTTTGTAGAGCTTTCCATTGCAAATTGAACGGTGAACTTGGAAACGTACAGCAATTCCTAGTTTTGGAGAAAAAATAATTCAAAGTCGGAGAAAAGAAAGCTTGAGTTCCCGCGAAAAGAAACGCCTTGCAGTAAAGTTGCTCTATGGACAACAGGGTTCGCCATCTTCCGGATTTTCGCTTTTTTCTTCGTTTCTTTTAATTTTCAATTTTTTCTGTTGTCACCAGAGTTTTTTTCGTCACCAAAGCCTTCGATTCATGCATAATTTGCAAACTTTGATCGCAAAAAAGCTTTTCTGGTGAAAAATGATGATTTTACACAGGTTTCGATTGGGATAGCGATTATTTGTGTTTTCTTTATTATCACTGTGTTTTTCGGTTTTCTTAATCAATTTTTCAGAGAAGAAATCCTTAATTTGAAGCAGATAGCCGGTTATTTCATACAAAATGCGAGTCTAATAAGACGTCCGCAACATCGCGTGCACAGCTACTGTAAACATTTGTCCGCATCCCGATCCAAAGCTTTTTTCAAAATTAAAGGCGGGAAAGTGAAATCGCGTTTTTCTTCTAAAGTTTTCACATCTGTAATTTTTTCGAGTACACCATTCGATTCGCAAAGAAAAACTATATAAGATACTTCTTTCACCTAAAACCTCATTTTTTACTGCCCCTATGCCTTTAAGGACCAGTTCACCTTCCTCTATGGAATCCACTAAAGCTTGCAAAAGTGGCCACTCAAGGGGTCATGTTAGTCGATTATTGTTATAAATTCTATGGGAAGGAGCATTTCCAGGCGAAAAACTACTTAAAAAAATATTAGAAGAACCCTACAGGGATCCCTTGAGCCTTAGGGGCCAGAACAATAGTACCACCAAATGTTAACCCTACAGTGGGTACTTGTTTGTTCCCTATTAGGTCCGCTTTTTCCATCAACCCCTAGAGTGACCACTCTGATGTTTTTTAGCATTTTATGTTTTTTTTTTTGGATTTCTTTCTGAAATCGCCATGGACTTGTTTTTATGGGGTAAATTTTAAATTTCATCCAAAAAAATTATTTTTTTCGATTTTAAGTCTTTTTTTATAATGAAGCTGGTTTTTTAAACCTTTTAAAGCTTTTACTAGTAACAAAAATGTTTTTTTTTTCTACAGTAAGCGTGAATACGGGCGCAACAGCGGGAACTGCAAATACCTCCGTTGCAAAATCGGATACCGACAAGTTACCCCCCGAGAAAAAATCCAAGGCTTCGAGTCGAGGTTTTTTTCTTCAAAAGTTCTCTTTTTTCAAACTTTGGACAAAAAAGCGTAATTCCAAAAAATTTCAGATCCGCCAGCTGTCAATCCGAAGATTGGCGCCGCCGTGATGCTCCACAAACCCAACGAGTACGTTTGAAAGAACAGCAAAAAAGTCTCGCTCCCGGGTGGGCTCGAACCACCAACCTTTCGGTTAACAGCCGAACGCGCTGCCTATTGCGCCACGGAAGCAGCCGCTTGCCGCCGTGTCCATTTGCCATGAAGTCCCTGTTGCAGGCTGGCCGAATTGAAGGAGCTCGGCATCGATGAGAAACTTTTCGAGGCTTGTCTCGTCTGCGAGGATTATGAGGTTTCGAAATGTTGAAATACAAAAAAACCAGTAAAATATGAGTTTTGAGCTAAAAATGCAATAATGTAAGGCTTCTTTCCTGTACATGAAATTGCGAACAAAAAAGTTGTATTTTTTGAGAAAAAAACTAAATTTTTTGCTTAGTGATGTGTTTCATATTACGCTCTATGCTCTGCGGAAGCGTCCATGATAAAATTTTTTATGAAAAACGAACAATTTGAATCGGAAAAAAAGGAAAAAAGTTTTATCCATGGAGCAACTTTGTTGCGAAGAGCACTTTTGGCAAGAATTTGAGATTTTCTTTGTTTCTACCTTTAAAATTTTTCTCAATGAACTTTTTAACAATTTCGAGCGGACCTGTTGGAAAAAAGAAGTAGATTATTTTGATATTCGAAATTCAAATTCAAATTTCCATTTTAACTATGATCGAAAAAATTTAGATTGCTCTTCGGCAAGTTTACAACATCCTTCTGAACCTCATGCAACGAGGAAATGGAACTCATCGAAATCCCATTTTAACTGCCGATGTTTCGAAATTCGCCTTTCGGGACACATTTTTATCCATTTTCAGCCAAATATCGTCAGTCCGAAGCATATGGCAGGCCCCGAGGTTCTCTACAAATCCGTTTCCAGCGGAAAAGAGTTTTGGGAGATTTGCAAGGTTTCTTTGGAATTTTTTACGAACCTTTTGGAAAATCAGTAGCCACTTAAGAGGTTGCTCGAGGAATATTTGGAAGGGGCACTGTAGTGGCCTCTAAAATCACCTCTTTAGAAGCTACTATTTTGCTTCTTAGTGGCTACTATAGCAGTTTCAGTGGTCTAGCAGTGCCCCTCGGACTTCTAAAGAGGCCCCTAAGTTTTAGTCACTTAAGTGGCCACTAATTCGACCACTATAGTGGCCACTAAAGCCTGAAAACCCTAAAGTGTCCACTTTTTTTGTTTTTTTCAAAGCCTTTTTTTGTATTTTTTTATAATATTAAGGAACTCCAACCAGCTCTGAAAAACTCGCTGAAAGCGAATTCTACACATTTGGCGGCCGCTGAACGTCACATGCAGGAAGTCGGCCCAAAGGCGCTTCGACACTTGAGAAAATTCATCTTTGACCAGTTCCCCAAGGTTCGGAGTCTTAGAAGTTGTCATATTGGAAAGCTAAAAAATCATTTAAGTCCTGTAGAATTGAAATTTTTTCCATTTTCTTAAAAATTCTACCAATTTTAGTCTTCGGAAGTAGAAAATATTACATGAACTTAGGAACTTAGGTGTTTATTAAACTTGATTGACTATACCTCTGTTAACTTTTTTATTTATTCAAAAAAACGCTAAATTATTAATTTTTTCGCATGGAAATGCTTCTTCTCATAGAGTTACAATGCTCCCCTAGAGTGGCCACTTTTGCAAGCTTTATTACCATTATAGGAGGAAGTAAGGAGCTTCCTTAAGGTGACCCTACAAGAGCTTTTAAAATTGCCTCTCGAATGTTTTTGGAAAAAAACTGGAAAAAGTGACCAAAAAGGTTGCTAAAAAAACCCGAAGAAACCTCTTCGAGCAACTGCGCTCCACGGATAAATAGGTTGAAGTTTTATCTAAATTATTTAAAAATTCCAGTTTCAACTTTGTTTTCTCTTTTTTTAACAGTTTTATTAAATTAATTTCAAGTTTTTTTCTAATTTTTTTCAGGGTAACCAAAAATCTTTTTCGATTTTTTTCTTTTTCCCTGAAAAATTTCGAAAAACTTATACTTCCGTCATTCAAACTCCTTCCATTTGCCTGAATTCTTCAAATATTTGCCCACTTTTTATTTGATATGGAGAGTAATTGTTGTTTGGTGCAGATTTTTTTAATGAGAAAAATGTTAGTCAATGATTTTTTTGGTGCTCATTTTGTCATATGATTCGTTTTTTTGAAAAAGTTTTTTTGGAGGGTAAAAAAATTAATAATAATGGGTTTTTGATATTATTAGAGAAGAAGAAGCCGTGCGATGGACATTTTGAGCATTTTTTTGGGGGGTTTAAGCAATATTTTATGAGGAGTTTAACTTGAATTTCAATCAATAATTCATTTTTTTGAAGAAGTGGATTTTTTTCTTCAAAAAGTCAACCCCAAAAAAATTATTTTTTTACGGAATTCGGGAAAGAAAAAAATAGGGTTTTTCGTAAAAATTTGGTCGGAAAAATGCTTAATTTGACACACTTGACACACTTTGATTAAAAAAATTTTTTTATATTTTTTTAGTACGCGGAAGCCAAAAGACGCTTGCTTCTTCCGGAAATAATGCGGAAGAAGGCAAAAATGGCTTCCAAATCCGGAAAGCTCTGTTCCAGGACGACGGCGATAAGAAGCGCAAGGAGAGCCTTCATTTTGTTCGTACAATTTTCATTTGTTTATGAAAAAAGAATACTGGGAAGATTTTCTAGTGGTTACTTTAGGGTTGTGACGTTCTAGTGGCCACTATAGTAGTCGAATTAGTGACCACTTAAGTGACCAAAAATCAGTCTGCTCTTTAGAAGTCGGATTGGTACTACTAGACCACTAAAACTACTATAGTGGCCACTTAGACGCAAAATGAATAGTGGGTTCTCTAGAAGTGGTTCTAGTGGACACTTTAGAGCCCTTGATGAACCACTTAAAGGACCACTAGATCATACTTTTGAGAACCTTTAATTCATTCGGAACCTTTTTTTGAAGACTCTAGAAGCCCAGAAATCTAGAAAAATATAGAAAAAACCCAAGAATTTTCGCCTCGAAACCTCCTTAATGCTTCTTTAAACACTACAAAGACATTTATTCAGATCCAAAGCTTTATCACGAAAAAGTTGCCCGAATGGAAGAAGCAGCACATTTTGGAGATTGAGAACGCGATCATGGAAATTGCGGTAAGATTTTGGAATGGGTCAGAAAAAGGGTGAGAGATCACTGGTGGAGTGGAGGGTGTAGAGAAACGAGAGAGATCTTTTTCTCTAGCGTCTCTTCAGACCAACGGTGATCTCTTCCTTTTTTTTCTATTCATGTCTGGAAAAAAGACTCGACAATGTCTGCGTCTCCACCGATCAAACGCTATTTTTCAAATCGTTGCAAGACCCTTTTTTTGATCGACGCTAGTAGTTCATTCAAAGGCTGTCACCGATTTCGCATTTTTCTAGGCGCGCCATCGCGATTCTCCCGCGGTTCTCACGCACTCAAAAGTTTATTTAAAACTAGCAAAAATGCGATATCGCGCCAAGGAAAATGCAACACCGGCGCGGCTACATAGAATTACTTTCGCGATATCGCGTTTCTCTCGCAATTTCACTCACTGAAAAACTTTTGGAATTAGCAAAAACGCGAGACCGGCGCGGCTAGATAGCAGTACTTTTGCGATATCGCGCCAAAGAAAATGCAACACCGGCGCTACTACATAGCAGTACTCTCGCGATATGGCGTTTCTCTCGCGATTCTCACGTACTCAAAGATGTTTTGAAATTAGCAAAAGTGCGATATCGCGCCAAGAAAAACGCGAGAACTGCGCGGCTACATAGCAGTAATTTCGCGATATCTTCAATGTACCGCCAGCGATATCGCTTTTGTCCCGCAGTTCTACTTTCTACAAACGGAAAATTTTCAGACCTACCACAAACATAGCGAGGTCCTCTGGCAGAACATTGCCGACCGGAAAGAGCCAACGGGTCCGTTTGTTCCGGAACAACCGGAATATCTCGTTTATCGAACACCCTAATCATCTTGAAACATAAAAAAAGGGATAGGTTCGTTTTTCTCAGTAGAGCAACTTTGTAGTAGTAGAATTTAACAAAAAGTATATGATTTATTGAAATTTGATTTCTCAGCTTCGAAACCAACCTAACTTGAAAATTTGTTCATTTTTGCATTCTCATACATTCTTAGGAACGCCAGAGTGGCCACTATAGGGGTTAGGAGAAAAAACAGCCCCTACAGGGAACAAGGAAGTGTTCCCTAGAGGGGTGAAGTTTAGGTGGTCAGAAGTGAACCCAACAAACGACTAGCTTGCTCCCTATAGGGACCACTTTTGCAAGAATAAGTGGTCCCTAGAGTGGATCCTTCAAGGGCTCTTAAGATTGCCCCTATAGGGACCATTCTGGCGATCCCAAGTTTTCCAGCCTTAAAAAAAACGTCTGATTTCTCTGCGCTCTCTTCTATCTCGACAGCACTCTTTTTTTTTCTCTGGCCTCTCCGACGAGGGAAGAGAGAGCGCAGACAGGTCAGACTGTTTTAATAGAAGCATTGTCAAAAATAGCCGCAAAAATAAAACTTTTGAGAATGACCGAAAAATGTTTGCATTTTAAAAACGTCCGCATATTTTTTTACAGACACACAAGACGTCATTTAATTCTAAGTTTTCCCGGGTATTTGCAACATTTCTTCGCTTTTTTTTTGTTGCAAATAAACGATTTATTGAGAATTTTCATTGTTTCGAAAAAAAAATAAATACAGAGATCAGAAAAAAAATACATGGGTTTCGACCCGTAGGTGCAATAAATATGGAATATTTGTTGAAATTTGAAAAAAAAAGGAATGTAAAATTAGAAAAATGAGAAAAGTAATGAGTACCCGGGTAAGAGTGAGAGAAGGGATCAAATGGAGAGATCACAGAGAAACAGAGAAAAAATGGGGAACCGCGACGCAGAGCCGCAACGCGTCGCTCTCGTTTCAAGGGGTCACTTGAGCGTTTTTTGATCAAAAAATGTTTTTTAAAGGTTTTTGGCTGTGAGGGACCACTTAAGGGGCATTTTTGAAAACCAAAAAATTTTGTTAGGAGCCGCGACGCGTCTGTCTATGCGTCGCGGTAAGGTTTTATTATTCCAATCATTTTTTCTGGATTTTATGAAGGCTTGAGAGGATAAAAAATTTTGCTTATGCGTCCGTGTCCGCATTTGGAATGTCTAAGCATACAGATGATTTTAAAAAAAAAGACGACCGCTGCGCGTGGACCGGTGCGTCGCGGTCAGGCCTTTTTCTAGTTGATTTTTGATTCTTGAAAGACTGAGAAGCTCTAAAAAATATCTGCATCTGGTGCCGTGTTCATGTCCGCGTTTGGAATGACTAAAACTGATTTCCCTGGAAATCCGAAAAATTGTCACGAATTCCGATAAAAAATTTTCGCGGTTTTTCTGATGCGCGTTGTGTATTTAAGATTCCTGTTTCAATGAAAAGAGGGCTGAAGCATTGAATAGGGTCGACCGCGACGCATGGGTGCGCGTCGCGGTTTTTTAAGTAAATGGCAAAAATTGATCAGATATGATTAGCTTCGATGGTTCCATTGGCCGGGGCGACGACGTCGATCCCGTTCGGGATCACCCTCATTTCCATTACTTCGGAGATTGTCGAGTCTTTCTTGACCGGAGTGGCGTGCTGGAAATGTCAATTGGTTGTTTTTTAAAAGTTTTTGGCTGATACGCGCGACTTTTCGAGTGTCTGCGTCTCTCTGTTCCCTCACCAGCGAGGGCAGAGAAACATGAAAATAGCACGTTAATGTGACAAAAAAACGAATTGAAAAATGATGAAAATTGAAAAAAATTTGAATAATAGTAGAATCGGTCAAAAAGTTGTAAAATGAATCTTTTTTCAGAAAAATTAAATTTTTTTATAATTTTGGCAAGTATCGTGAAGAAATATTGAACGAAGAAAATTTTCAAAAATAGGTTTTCGAAAAATCCCAAAAAGTACGTAGTAAACGCGCTCTATCGCCAAAAACTTGAAAAAGTCTGATTTCTCTGCGCTCTCTTCTCTTTCGGCGACACTCTCTTGTTTATGTGCTATTTTCTTGTTTATTCGCCCTAGCCGGTGAGAGAAAAGAGAGCACAGACAAGTCAGACTTTTTCAAAACTTGGTAGGCGATATGCAACTTTACTGTTTCACCGAAACCATTAAATTTTGGATTAGCGGCTCTATAATTTTGTAAAATGGAATTAAAATTTTTTTTGTCTTCAATAAAAAATGTCTGACCGGTCTGCACTCTCTTTTCAATGCCCGTTGTAGAAAAAAAAATAATGGAAATAGCACGTGAGATTGGAGGGTCGGTTAGAGAGAGCAAAGAAATTGGACTTTTCCATGTTTTATGATTTTTTTTTCTCGGCGGGGTTACAGAAAACAAATCGAAAGAGCACGCAAATATGAGAGTGTCGGTTAGAGAAAAAAAAGGAGCAGAGAAATCGGATTTTTTGGATTTTTTCGCGAATCTTGAAACTTTTTTCACAAATGAAACTTTAATGGATGCTTGAAAAAGGAACCTGCGCGAAATCATTGCCGTAGGTCCGGAAACGGATCGATTCCCCACGTGTCCAGGCGTGCGTTGGCGATCTTTCGCTTCTCGCCTTCAAATTGATTATTTTTACCCCATAAAAAAACACAAAACAAATTGAGTTTACGGTTTCACTGGAGGAGTTTGAAATTTATCTTCCAAGTTCACTTCGATCCGAACAATGCCAAATGGGCGGAAATGAATTTTCTAATTGCGTAAAGGGGAACCCCCTTCGGTAAATAACTTTGTTCAAAGATTTTCACGGTCAAATACGATTTTTTTGTAATAATCATTTTTCCTACAGCTTCAGGCTGCGAAATTTCAAAATTGTAAGATTTTTTCCAACTTTAAAGCCCATGGTTGAATGGCTTGAAGCGTAGCGGTCGCTTTGAAATGTGCCGGACCTAAACCGACTTCCGCAGCATGGAAAATCACCAGAGTTTCATATCCGAAACCAACCGCGTTTCTACGTGTGACCAAGTCGGCCGATTGCATAATCACTTCCAAAAAAAATTGGCTCATGATAATTTGACTTTACTGTTTCATCCAATAGACTTTCACTATTATTTTTTCTTGATTTTGTTCACACCTTTGCAACAAGTCAAAAACCACATTTTCTGTGTAAAATTTCCTTTTTCTGTCTAACCCCTATTTCTAAAACTAAAATCTCTTTAAGCGCAGCTTTTCCTGAGTGGAAACATGGCTGCACGTAGAAAGACCGCTTGGGCCAAATGCGCCAGACTTGAAACGACTTGTTCGTGGTGGCATAGAAAAGCATTATTAGAAAAAGTTGCTGGTTTCCAGTCAGATCTCAACCGCAACGCGACCGCGTCGCTTCGAGCTATTCTACATGCGGTTATCTTAATCGAAGTTGGAAAAAGGAATACTTTTCAAAATTTCAGAACGGTTTTCTAGAACGATATTAGAAACATACACTAAAACACTAATTCTGCTAAGGAAGTTTTTGGTCTTAAATTTATCAAGTGAAAATGTAAAATGAGGTACTTACCGGGGTGACTTCGCCGTCCTTCAGAAGCGGGCAATTTGGGTCGAAGGGCTCGACGCCGTTTTCTTCTTCTCGAACTGCCGATCGGGTGTTCGCTGAACCTGAGTTGTTTCGAAATTCGATTTTTTTTCATTTTGTGCAAAGTTTGAAGCTTTTAAAAAATTTTCAGAGTAGAAAATTCAGTTCAACCCGTACCTATTTCCTTGAGAAATCCTTGAAAAAGACTGAATTTTACCCCTATAGGGACCACTTTTTTGTCCTCTACATGGGCTATTTTTTTCCCTAACCCCTATAGGAACCACTCTGCCGCTCCTAGGGATATCAGTATCACTAAAAATTTGAAAAAAATGGCATTTTTTCGTGGAAAAGTCTTCAAATCAGTATATTTTTTTTCCATTTTTTCGTCTTTTTCGAGATTTTCGGCTTATTAGACAAGCTATTTTGGAATGTTTATAGAATCCAATTTTTTTTTCGATTTACGAAACGCAAAAATTAGTTGAACCTGTGCTTATTCCCTTGAAAAAACCCCTTCAAATCGTCAAAGTATATCAATTTTTTTTCGGAAATTCGAAAAAAGCGGCCTTTTTTTCGTGTCTCATTCTTGAAATTCCGATCTTTACCCTTTTCTTTGAAATACGATTACTTGAAAACGATAGGTTTCAAATTCCATCTACAAAATTCACTTTACAAATCTACAAATTTTAATTTGGCTTATGGGACGCAACGCATTACAAATAAGGTTTCCCAAAATATTATGAAGATGTTTTGAAACAGGAAAACTGGCTAACCAAAGCTTTTGTTCATCTGGGAGAAGCTTTTGGTTCGGTTCCACGGACGTCTCGGATTGCAGCAGGCGAGGCGTCGGAATTCCGTCATTCGGAAATAACAGAGGGGTTGGCAGACCGAATGGACTCCGATCAGTACCTGGAACTCCTTTTTTTTTTTTCGAAAAAGTGATTTTCGAGATTTTTATTTGAAACCAGCGTTATATCCATTTTTCGCTACTTGAAACTGCGGTTTTTCTCTTCCTACCCTCTCATTTTGACGTGCTATTTTCACGTTTCTCTGACCTTGCCGGCGAGGGAACAGAGAGACGCAGACACTGTCAAGCCGCGGCGAATGGACTATATAATGGTGATTTAAAAATCAAATTTTTTATAGAAAATGACCAATAAAAACGGCAAATTCCGTCCTTCATATGTTAGAGCTTCACATTTAATTTGAAAAAACTACTCGGTAAATAAAAAAATTCCGGAAAAAACAGGGAAAATGAACAAAAATCACGCCAAAAAAGGACAAACACAAAGTTGCTCTACTGATAACTCGGACGGACGTGTCAGGGCATTTCTAGTGACCACTTTGGCAGCGTTAAACTTCTTAAGTGACCCCTAGAATTGCTCATAAACGTCCGGGACATTTCCGGCTTTAGTTACCGTTTTTTGAGAAAGGGTTCTCAAATTTGTCCCCTTTAGGAGGTCTTTATGAATTCCCTATAGGGCCCACTAAATTTCAAACTCCCTTTAGGGCCCACTTAAGCTTCTTCCAGTATCGCTTTTCATTCAGTTTTTCAATTTTTTAATTTCTCTGTCATGAAAGCTTCAAACTCACATAGAAATGTAAAAAATTGGTCAGAACTTAAAATCCGTAAAAAAAAAATTTCGGTAGACAACTTTGTGTACACACAATCTAGTATATTTTGAAGCGAAGTTGAAATTTTCTTTTTCTCTAAAAATTTAAGTCTTTTTGCAGTTTCAAGTAAACGATGAAAAAGCTCTAAAAAAATAGCTCTATAATTTTTAAAAAATAAACTACAGTAACATCAATAAAGGTGTACTGTATAACCTGAAGCCACCACCGAATCAAAGTCGATCCATGGGTGATCTCGATGAGATTGTTGATGTGGAGGAAGGCGACGAGTTGGATCCCCGAGTAGGGACATAGAAAGAGCAAATCGACAATCAGAACCGATCCTATCACGTAGATGTACTTGTGGCGGCTCATCGCTTGGACGCCGCGCCATCTGAATTTCGGAATTGCAGAAATCACAGATCACAGAACTCATTCCACCCGGGAGGAGGGATGTAACTCAAAATAATAGGTATAAAATTGATTTTCAACCTCAGGGAGATTATTTTGGCCAAAAAATACAAGTTTCAGTCTCAGGGAGGTAGTATCAATTTTAATTTAGGAAATATTGGGAGGAGGGGTCGGCCACCTCTAAAAAAATCTGTCCATGTAAGGGAGGAATTCTTTCAAAATAGTGATTTTGGGACTTTTTCCCCGTAAAGTGTCGTGTGTCGTGTGCAAACACCGCGGCGCTCTCGCGCATTATTTTTTTTGTTTTTGAGAAAATTCGATTCGTTTCAAAGATCTCTAGCAATACGGCGGCTTGCGCCTTTAATATGCCCTGTTATTTTGACTCCGCCCACCTTTTTTTTTGGTTTCACATTTTCTTTCACTAACAAAAACACCGCGTTGGGGCAATTTTCAAAGTCATTTTTTGATATTTTTCAAACTTTAAAATTTTCTAGAATCCTGAACACAAATTCAAGTTGAAAAGGTTGACATGAAATTCAATGAAAAAATCACAGAATCTCCTATTTTGGGCCGTCAATTTTTTGTTTTTCGAAACTTTCCAACTAATCGAAATTTGGAGTGTCCGCATTTTGGACAAAAGTTTTGAATTTCGAAAAAAAAACCCATTAAAAAAAACGACTGAAAGTTTTCCAGCAGGCCCTATCATACCAAAAAGATTAGACTTGTGTATTGAGGATTCGAAGGTATTTTGGGATTTTAGGCGTTCGAATGAAACATGAAAGTCATTTTAATGTAAAAACTGGTTTTTTTTAAACATAAAATGCAAGTTTCGAGCTTTTTTGCAGGATTTTTAGAACTTTATGGGCGCGTTTTACTATTAATTCCGCTGTAAATTATCTTCCAAATTTTTCAGGATTTTTTTTTGGGAACTTCGTAGCCCCTGCATATTACTCCTGCAGCTCCAAACAGCTTCAAGCTGAAGGTTCTACTACTTTTCCTATTTTTTAAGACCCATATTTTGCGATTTTTCATTTGAAACATTTCCTATGGCTATGGGTTTCTGCAAAATTTAGGAAAACCGGAGAAAAATCTACTTTTTTGGCACTTTTTCTCTGAAAACTGACCGACTGCCACTGGAACAGTTGGAATTCTGATTATTGACTTGTCGATGGAGCGATCGATTATGAATGCGATGGCTTTCCTCGTTGTTCAGCGTTCCCGATTCGTCCTTGAACCTTCGAATCGTCCGCAATATGAAGGCGTAGCAGACCTGGAAGAGAAACAAATTCCCTTTTGAAAATTATTTTTGCTCAAAATCAGTTCCCTGTTTCAGAAAGCATCAAAATGAGAATGAATAACATTTTTAGTTCATTTGATCATTGTGGTATTGTGATATTATTCAGGATTTGGGGACATTTTGGCGTTTCGGAAAGTTCTTGAAAAATTCATAAACTTATTTTTCGAAACTTTCCTGGCTGCCGTATCGGAGCATATGTCATTTAAGTCAATTTTTTTCAAAAAGTTTCTAAAAATCCCTTTTCAAAGCATAATGTTTTCTTCAAGTTTTTTTCTGAAATCTTAAAAACTAACGACGACGACTCCGAGGACCAAAAAAACACAAAACGGAGATCATCAACAAGCTTAGCGTGGCCAGATCGATTTGCCAGTCCCCGTCTGAAAAAAATTTTTACTTTTTTTCTATTTAATTTTTTTATTTTATAAAATTACCATGTTCCCTTCTCATCGTTGGATTCGAAGCAGAAGATGGGATAAGGAGCCCGCAACCCATCACGATACTGACTATCCAACTGAAAAAGCCACAACTTAAAGGGAGGAAAGGATAACATTCAAAAAGCGTCTTTATATCAATGAAAAAGAATGAAAAAGAAAACTTTTGATAAAAAACTTCAATATCAATGGCATAGCAAGGCGTGCAGGTCTCGAAGCGCAACTTGAAGGGCAGACCTAAGGTTACGGTAGCCTCTCCCTCTCCGATTTCTCGTGCGATTCAAGTGCTTTAGCTTTTGTTTTTAAATAAGAAAAATAAAACAAATATTGATGAAATTTTTGATCATGATGTTAAATTGAACATCTTGATCGAACAAGAATTCTCTTTTTACCGATAAAAATTACGAGAAGTGAGAAAAAATGAGCAGAAATCCATATTTTGCACTACAAAATCTGGTTTTCGTAAATTCTCTCATTTTTTTCTTTGTAAACTTCAAACAAATTCATTTGTAGAGTTTTTAAAACCAAAAAGAAACACCGAAGTCTTTGGAAAGTATAGATTAATGTGATTATATTCACAAAAGCGACTTTTTAATGGCTGAAAATATGAATTTCTTAGAAATATCTGAAAGCATTGCATAGAGAATTCCAACATCTAAACATCTCAATGAAAAAATGTCAGAAAATCTCAAGACTGTCCTTATAATAATCCAAAACAAAAAGCCATCGAGGTTTGCGGGTCTCGCAACGCAAATATAGAGGGAAACTTGTGGGTACCGTAGGCTTCCTTTTTCTAGAATGAACGTCGCGTTTCATGTTTGTTTTAAAATAAGAAAACTACAAGGTATTTCCGGGAATTTTTTGTCAATATTTGCTCATGAAACTTTAAGGAATGATAATAATTAGCCTTTGTTTGAAAATAATGACTACACACGAACAATAATAGCAACAACGGCAATTTTTAAACATTTTTTTGGCTATGTTTACGAATTATTATCCTATTTTTTTCTCAAGCGAGACAATCAAATAATGAAATTGAACTTCAAATAACGGACAAATACCTTAAGAAAAACTTTGAAAGCCTGAAAATTTATGATAAAATTAAGTTAAAAGCCTATTTTGTGTAGAAAAATGAATTATTAGCTATTTTCCTTTAAAGAATCTTTTATAAGCGGATAATATCTATCAGATTCAAAGAAAAAAGCGCAAAAAAGCGCAAGTATATTGTTATAATAATCAGAAAACAATAAGAAAAGAAAAAAGGGTGGGTCTCGCAACGAAAAGGCGAGAGAAAGCTTGGGTGTACGGTGGGCTCTCTTTCCTCCATTTTCTAGTGCGTAGTTCATTGTATAAAAATAAGGAAACTAAAAGTGATTTAACGGAATTTCTTGCATAAATGTTTAATTTCAGCTTTGTGAAGTATTAAAAAATTAGCGTTTTATTGGAAATAATAGCTAGAAATTGTGAAAAATGACACGAAACAGTAATTTTTAGGCGTTTCCAGCTTATTTTAGAGGTCTATGTACTTTTTTTCAAGCCAATCGCTTTAATGTTCACCTTATCACTGGGAAAAAAAGCATCATTTATCTCAAGATCTGAAAAGTCTGAAAAAAAGCAAGTAAATCCCGTGAAAGGCCGAAAATATGTTTAAAAACCCCTTACTAGCAAATTTCCTTCAAAGAAGCCTTTATAAACAGATAATATCTATCAGATTCAATGAAAAAAGCGCAAAGAACTGCAATTATTTTCTTATAATAATTAGAAAACAATATGAAAAGAAAAAGGATCGGTCTCGCAACGAAAAGGCGAGAGAAGGTTTGAGTGTACGGTAGTCTATCTTTCCTCTAATTTCTAGTGCGTACTTCAAATTATAAAAATAAGAAAACTAAACCTAATTAAACGGATTTTCTTGCATAAATGAGTAGTTTCAGCTTTGGGAAGTATTAAAAATTAGCGTTTTACTGGAAAAAATGACTAGAAATTGCGAAAAATGACACGAAACAGTAATTTTTAGGCGTTTCCAGCTTATTTTTATGGTCTATGTATTTTTTTTCAAGCCAATTCATCTACTGTTTATTTCGCTTTATAGAAACTAGAAAAGTTTATCTAAAAATCTGAAAAGTCTGAAAAAAAGGTAAGTAAATTCTGTGAAAAGCCGATATGACTTTGAAAAAAACCTTATTAGCAAATTTTTCGCAAAGTTTTGTTCGAAAATTGTTGAATCACTTCCGTTTCGATGAGGAAAAGGGCAAAATAAGCTCGGGTGTTCTTATAATAATCCAAAAACTATGCGAAAGGAAGTTGATGGGTCTCGAAGCGCAAACGGAACGCGGGCTTGGGAGTACGGTAAAGCTTTCTTTTCTTAATTTTTTTCATATTCCGCATTAAAATAAGAAAACTAAAGGTGGATTCGTTTGGTTTTTTACCTGATCGTGTTCACGGGACATTGGGAAACGATAATAATTCGCCTTTTTTTCAAATCAAATTTTTTATGTGTAGGAAAAAGGGGAAAATATGTGCTTTAAAGTAAAAAAATAAAAGAAAAAAAGCTTATTTTGAAAAAAACCCATAAAATCAACTTTTTTTAAAAATCTTGTACCGGCTCTGACTGAATATTATCCGCGCACTATTAAGATAAATATCTGAAACAGTAAGTTCATCTTGATAATTTGCAAAAAAAGATGACATAATTTTTTTCATAAATTTCTTCAAAGAGCTCACTTCGGACTGAAATTTGAGAGAAGTCCGATCGAAAAATTAGATGCTCCAAAGTTATTTTTTTAAATTAATCGATCCCAAAAATATTAAAAATGCTGCTTTCTCAACGCAATTTCTTTTTCTCTGAAACCAGTTACTCTACAGTCAACTTTAAACTCTGAAAAAAATATCTAAACTCATCAGAAACTTTCAAAAAAATTTGTAAAAAAATAAAAACCATATTGTGAAAATGACATTTTGAAAGCTTTTTGTACCTATTCTACTATTTTTTTAATGCAAAAACGAAAGAAACCAGTACAGAATTTGAAAAAAAGAATAGGAGCGGAAAATGAGCTTTTTAAATAGGTTGACTATAAATAGGGGGCGCAAAGCCCTCGCCCCTTCCCGCCACCAAAAATGACGATTTTTTTGTTGCAAAAAAACGGTTTTGAGGCGTTTATACTAGCTAAAGTCCCACTTTAAAAAATGAACTGTTTCTGTTAATCTATGTAATCGACAACGCTCTACAAGACTGAATATTTTAAAAAAACTATGTTTTTTTCAAAAAAATAAGCGAAAAAAAGTAAGATTTAACACGAAAAAAACTGACAAGTTTCACAAAAATCGTCGCGTTTCAGAAAATGCAAGTGAGGATCGCTTCCAAATTTTGAGTATGTTACTTATTAACACTTTCTTTATTTTTTTGAGTGGAAATTTTAAAAAAATCTAACGACGCGAAAAATCGAAGCTTGTAAAGTGACACCAAACTTTGAAGTTGAAATGCGAAAAAAATTTCAGCGACATGGTATACTTCTTATTTGATTTTAAAAACTAACAGTGTGTCCAAAAAAATAAAAAAATTCAAAATGAAAAATAATTATTGGGACAGCGAATCAAATTATATTTGAGTTTTACCAAAACCTCCTTTTTTTCGTCTGCCTCGTTGACGCATGAGAGAATAGGATCGCGTCTATACTTTTTGATCAGGTTATTAAGCGTTCAAAACTCTATCAATGAGAAAATTATGAAAAAAATCGATCGACGCGAAAAAAATAACGGCTTTGAAAACCTCGAAAAAATGGCAATTTTTTTTGAAATTTTGGAAGAATTCGTGCAAGCATTCGTAGCTGTGTTTGCGTCAAACACACCGATGCGCACTTTTAAATGTTGCAGGAGCCGTTTTTTTGGAGTCAAATTGCACATTTTTCCTGTTTTATTTCGAAATAACATTATTTTTTTCATTTTTTTTCTTTCTTCCAAATCGAATGATAATAATTTTTTTCTGATTAGAAAAAAAGAAAAAAATAAGCTGAAAAATTCCTTCTGACCTTTTTTTCTAAGTAGTTTTTTTGATATTTTATCAAAAAAATTCTTATGAGGATTGTACAAAAAGATTCATACCAAAAACATGAGGCTCAAGTCGGACAACCTCTCAGAACAGAAAACCAATTTGAAAACGGTCCAGAAACGCGCAAAAACATTTAAAAAGAAAGCGTGCGGCAGCGGGTAAACCGTGAGATTTTGCCTCCAGTTGTACGCCGCGCGCGCTCGTTTTTTGGCCATAACTTTTTTCTTAGTGGACCTTTTTTCAAAAACTAAACGGATTATGAAAATGGACAGTCTCCTCTATCGAACAATGTGAAAAACATATTTTTTTGAATCGTTCTGAAGAAATGGCTTGCGGACCCTAACTATAAAATCCTTTTTTTTTTAATCGGGGGCGGAAACAGAATATACATTATCGTTGTTTCGCAAATTATTACGGCAATTATTTGAAACAGTAACTTTAACCTAGATAATTTGCGAAAAAGATTATTTTGTTTGAAAAATAAAAGAAATCCAAATAATTTGCTTGTAGCATAAAAAAACATCTATGAAAAATAGCAAATTTCAGGCTTTTTAATGCTGTTTTTTTTTTCTGGAACCAGTTACTCTACCGTCAATTTCGAAATTTGAAAAGAATCTAAACTCATCTGGAACTTCCAAAAATTGAAATAAACAAATCTATTCAGTCAATGACTTCTTAACCTACAAAGATTAATCAGTATCAATAATTTTTTTAAAGCAACATTTTCAAAATATAAAAAAATCTTTCAGATTTTGGTAGAAAAAAACCTGAAAGTATGGATACATATCCTTATAATAATTTAGAAACCATGAGAAGAGAAAACATGAGGGTCTCGCAGCGCAAATGAACAACAGGGCTTAAGATTACGGTAGCCTCCGCTTTCTCGTTTTTCGTTCAGTGAACGCCGCGCTTTATATATTGCATTAAAATAAGAAAACTAGACGTTATTTTGCCGAATTTTTTCTAACAATGCATCAATCAAGCATAGGGGGATCACAAAAATTAACGTTTTCTTGAAAATAATGCCCAAAAGTGGAGAAAAATGGCAAAATCGACGCTTTTCAGCAGTTTTCGGCTACTTTTTCGAACCTAATATACTTTTTTGCAAAATGAAACGTTCAACTGTTAATTTAAAACTTGAGTGACTACCAAAAAAGACCAGGAGATTCTGAAATTTAAGAATAGAAATTTTACATTCACTGAAACGTCATTAGAACTTGAAAAAATCAATTATTACCAACTTTTCCTCAAAACAGCTTCTATAATCAGTTAGTATCTATCAAATCAGAAGAAGAAGCCTTAAAAATATGCAGAGATTTTCTTAAAATAATCCAAGAAGAGTGCGAAATATGGGGCAGTGGGTCTCGTAGCGCAAACGGAGAGGGTGACTTGGGGTTACGGTAGGTTCTCTGTTCTTATTTAAATGCCGCGTTGTGTTTATCTTATTATAATAAGGGAATCAAACGTGATTTCTTCGGGTTTTTTGGAGTTAAATATTGATTGAACGTTGGGCTACAAGGTAAATTAACTATTTATGGAAAAAATGGTCAAAATAGTGTTTTTTGAGCTTTTAAAGCTTTCGCTACTTTTTTCTTATGAAGAGACTCTAAAGATCATTCTCCCGTTTCGGCTTAGTTTTATAAATTAAGGTCTGAAAAGGTTCATTTCGATAATAGTTACCAGCAAGTCAAAATGACGAGAACGGCCCGACGTCGAAAATACCGTCGATAGTGCAGCGGATACCGTATCACGATGAACTCGTTCGTTGTGAAAACCAACAAATTGAAAATCGTGAGGAGGTTGCAGATCCGTAGCACGACCAAGGCGAATGTGGAGCCCTGAAATAATCTTCTCAAAAAAAAAATCCTGCTTTTAAAATGATATCGGTCGCACTTGGAATGGCTCAGAGTGCGGTTCGCGTTGCGATGTGAACTTTAGAGGTCACTATAGCGGTCGATTTAGTGGTCATTTAAGTGGCTTAAAAATAGTGGCCTCTTCAGAAGCTTGAGTGGTACTACTAGACCGCTAAAAACTACTATAATGGTCACTAAGACGCAAAATAGAAGCTTGTTTATAAGTGGTTCTAGTGGCCGTGTCCTCTCTAAGTAGCCCTTAAGGAAACTCTTAAGTGGCTACTAGATATTTCCCCAGTTGCGTCGGTGTCGAAGGGCGCAAGTCGTTTTAAGTCGGGGGATTTTTATTTTTTTAAATTTCCTTTTTTCATTACTGTTTAATGGACGAAAATCAAACTTCCATATAATGTAATCTACATATAAATTTTCAGAAACAGTGAAGTCATTTATAAAAAAAAAATTGTTCAACTTGGAATAAATTAACTGCCCGACTATCTATGACTTTTCTTTCATTTCTAACAGTCTTTTCTCTCACTACTGAACGAAAAGCCGTAAAAAGTCGAGCGCACTAGAGAAAAATTGGAAAATTACCCGAAATAAAGCGATTCTCGTTGTAATCGACAAATTCAACTTGTAGATTGTGTTGGCAAAGTGCGGCAACCCGTAGACCTGAAAAAATATGAATATAGGCATAGTTCATTGACCACTGGCTTAGTAAACGAGTGAAATAGTGTGCGAAAATGAGAGGTTTAGACGTCATTTCCGGCTAAATTTAGCGTTGAAAAAGGTGTGGGTGGGAGATATTGAACCAGGTTAATGATTAGTTAGGTAAGATAATTAATGAACGAACAATAAGGCAAACTCCTCGAGCGACGTCCAAAATGGCACAGTGCAGGACGATGACGTAGAAAACGTTGGACAGGACCCGATGTCGGTGTCTGGAAAAAGTGTTCGGTTTTTGATGTCATTACTGTTTCAGAGAAACCATATAGTCAAGAAAATGATAAATTGACTATTAAGTTGGCTAAACTTTCTACTAGCTGGGAAAAATCTAGCGGCCACTAGAAAGTCAAAACCCTCGAGGGACCACTAGAAATTTTCGAACATCCACGAAAAAAAATCATGGAAGGCGGAAAAAACCTCTGTTTTCGGTTTTTGATTTCGTCCAATGAAAAAAAAAGCTAAAAAAAAAAAATTCAAGTTCAAAATTTTCACAATACAGTCTGGTCTGAATCTGACGGCTTTTTTTAAAAATTTTTAGATCTTTTTGAAGAGTTTCGATAAAAAAACTTATAGAAAGTTGGTAAATTTGGAATGTATAATGACTGCAAAATGGTTTTTTTATACTGAGTTTGGATGAACATTCAATTTGACCGTTAAATACTTTGATATTCCAACTTCAAGGTTTATATCCTCAACCTGAAACAGGAAAACCGAGTAAAAACCTCAACAGGGCGGAAATGACGAACAAATTGAGGACGACGGACATGCCGCCGAGGGATCCGCACAGGAAAACAGCCGTCGAGGCCATCTGAACATTTATTTTTGAATAAAGAAAAAAAAATGAACGAAAAGGATCCAATTCAACACAAAATTGCAACGAAAAACTTTATAAACCCTCAAATTTTTAAATTAAAGTGTTAAAATAATTTTTTGCAGAGGTTTTAGGCGAATTAAACATTACGAAAAATAGAGAAGAAGTTCTAAAATATTCGAAAATTTTCAAATTTTCAAACTTTTTCATTGTAGCGGCTTGAGACATGAAGAACATGAAAAAGACCTAGATGAAGAATTTCGAAAAAATGGAAATTTCCCGAATTTTCTATGAAATTTTCCGCATTTTTCACCTTTTCCCGATCGAATCCAATAACCCAAGGCTTCCAAAAATATATATGTTCTCATTTTTCAACCCCAAACGACGCCTCGAACAATAAAACAAGCCGAAAAAGGGCTATTCTCGATTCTCTGGCCCAGACGTCCGTTATTTACAGAATAATTCATTCGAAAAGAACACGTAATCCGAATTCCGTGTGGCTTTTCCCGTTACAAAATGTTTGCGGTTGTTTGATAGCGCCCGGTGAATAATTCAGGCGGGGACATGTTGCGATTCGCGGCCCCTGAACACCACGAGCCTCATTGGCTCAGTGGCAGAGCGTCTGTCTAGTAAACAGAAGGTCGCTGGTTCGATTCCAGCATGAGGCACCACAACTTTTTTGCCGTTTTTTCAAGCAACAAGAATTAGAGAACGACATCAGGAACTGAGAAATGAAGCGGAAAAGGCAGGTTTTTTTTTGGATTTCCTGCTCACTGAGCAAACGCCCACTTACACAAGGTTTTGAGATTGGGTTTATGACGGAATAAAAAAGGCGCGAAAAATAGCTGGGTCAGTTGGAATGAATGGAAAAAGGACCAAAAAGGTGGAACTCTATCTTCCTGGGGCTCGTATTTGGGAAATGAATGGAAATGACATGATAAGGAGCTGTTAAAAGTTGAAATTTCTATCCAAGTAAGAGAAAAATTGGAAAAAATTCATTTTTATCAGTGGAGCGAACTTTCTACTTTGTTATTTATTTAAATCGGCTGTTTTGTAGCATAACTTAAAATGAATTCAAAATTCTTTGAACGTTTAGACATCCTCAAAAAAACATCAGAAAGACGAAAAAAATGTATCATTTTTCTAGTAACTGGCCAAAAAGGTGAGTTTTATCAATGGAGCGCAAACTACTTCTTACACTAGCTATTTTCGGCGGCTATTTTGTACTAGATACTTTCGGATATATGAAAGAAGAAGGAGAAACAAGGAAGATGTTTTTCCGGCGATGAGCTGGATGCCTACGTAGGAGGAGAAGAACTCTCCTGATTTAATCAAACACGTCGGCTTGCAACTCCATCGCAACACTTTCGCCAATCTCCCCGAGGCGTTTGAGAACTGTGGAAAACAAGTCAGTATATATCCTTCTTCTATGAATCTGTTATTTTTTAGTTTTATGTTGCAGTATGAGTCATGCGAAACTTGAAAAAAACGCGATTTTTTTCAAAAAAATTCAGTATTTTTGAATTTTCAAGGCTTGAAAGGGTGAAGTTTCTGGGATGCAAAAAAATCAAAAAAAGATTAAATTTGACAAAAATTAGTTTATTCTAACAAAAATGAAAAAAATTTTTAAAAAAATTTCGAAGATATTTTATTTTTTTCATCACTCGTTCATTTCACGGGATTATTATATTTTTTTAGAAAAAGTTGAAATCTCAAAAAAATTCTTGTTGATTGAACTCAGAGCTTTCTACAAGTCTTATCTATGAAAAAAATTGGAAAAAAATGAAAAACAGGAAAAAAATTAGAGGAGAAAAATTGGCATGAACCTGATGTTTCAATATTTATGACGCAGTCGAAAAAAATGGGCATTTTTTTCAAATTTTTTTCAATTTTTGAATAAAGTGTATTTTTTTAGTAGTTAAAATGTCTTTATATAATTAAAAAAATTTGAGAAAAAGTCCGAAAAAAAGAAAAAAATTCTACCTCGAAAATTTTTTTATCAAGCTTCTTTGGAACATTTTAAAGTTTCAAACGTTGGACCAACACAAAGAAAACAACAAAAAGAAACCTCGAAATCCTAGTTTTCGTGCTAAAACATGAGAAACCAAAAAAAAAGGTGCCTCCGGACTTTTAACGACCCTTAAACTGGCTAGGAAACCACCAAGGGTCAGGAATCTTGAAGAATTATAAGCCGAGGTGTCGAATTATCGCAAAAATTGATAATTTTGAACTTTTTGGTAATTTCCAAGTTTTCGAAACGCTTTTCTTGGAAATCGTCTCACAGTTGGTCTTTTAAGAAAGAAACATTTGAAATATTTGTTTTTTTAAAAATAAAAAAATTTGACCTTTGAGGTTCAAAAATTGTGTTATAAGTTGTTCTAATTGAAGCCCAAGTACGATTAAATTGGTTATTTTGATAAAATGAGCCAAAAAAATTTCTTTTTTTGAGCACATTTTTGTGAGCTCATTTGTCAGGAAAAAAACTTCAAAAAAACATAAAATTCAAATTAAAAAAATACGAATCTGAGCTCAAAACCTGGCGAAAAAATTTAAAAAAATATTTTTTCACTAACTAGGGAACTTTTTTTACCCCCCGGTTGAACTTTTGCTGAAACTTTGCTAAAGTGTCCTTTAGGACCTTCTGATTCTAGAACAAGAAGAAAATTTCTCGCAATAGATCTCGTTTTCGAGTTAGGACACTTTAAAAACCCGAAATAGCGCTTTTTTGGCCTAATTTGCGTATTTTGCACACTTTGAAGCTCCATAACTCGGAAACAAGATCTATTGCGAGAAATTTTCTTCCTGTTCTGCAATCAGGAGGTCCTGAAGTACACTTAAGCAAAGTGTCAGCAAAAGTTCAACCGGGGGGTAAAAAACGTTCCCTGGTAAGTTAAAAAAAATAACGTTTCATCTGTGTCTTGAACCACTGAGGAGTTTAATAAAAAATTATTTTGGCTTGGAAATTTTGAAAAAAAAATGAATTATACTAAAAAGAGCTCAAATAACCTTTTCTTCACAATTTTGAGCCCTTTTTTGGAATTTTTCAAGCCCAGATGCGGGATCAGCTCAAAAAATCGCATCTAAACTCATACTTATTAAAAAGTCTAAAAATGATTTTGTATCCAGGAAAAACTTTTCTAAAACTTAAGAATTTGACAAAAAACCCGTCTTTTTGTTCAAAAAGTCAACAAAAAGGTTGACTCGGAACGCTTCCAGACACGGAAAAAAGTTCAAAAAGCCAACGAATAATTAAGAGAAGAGCAGGAAACCAACGAGGACTTTCCATTAGGCTCTCAACATTTTATTGCATTAGAAGGGTGGCTTCAAAAAAATAGAAAAAGGAAAAAGCCTGTAGTGTGACGTAGGAGCAGGAGAAGCTCAATTTTTCGGGTGAGAAATGGGCGGAGCCTATCGCCTGGGGGTTCGTTCGGTGATGAGCTCTTTGAGTGTAATCCAATGCAATTTGAAAAAAGAAAAATGAGACAATATTTTGGAAGGTTTTTTCGAATAATCTCTAGTTGAACCAAGGTTTGTTGCTGGTTTTTGAAGAGATTTTGAAAAAATTGGGTTTTTTGACAATAATTTTTCATCTCCAATTCTGAAAGTTGTGTTCAGAAAAACCAAAGAAAATGAAGAAAAATGAAAAAAAGTCTAATTTCCGATTTTGAAAAAAATAAAAAAATTTTTTTGTTTTCAATGATTTTCCGTCCGAAAAAAACAGCTTTTTTTGAAGTTTACGCTTTTAATCGAAAAAAAGAACCTTCTAAATTGAAATTTTTTTGAAATCCTCAAAAAAAGGATGGGCTTTTTGACTGTAAAAAAATTTTTTTAATCCAACCAAAATTTGAAAAACTTTGAAAAAAAGTTATTTGAACATTTATTCGAAAAATTTTGGATTATTCAAAGTTTTTTTGAGCGATTTTTTTCTATTTATATGTGTTTCATTGGATTTATTCATTTTTTTAAATTAGCTTTTTTTATATTTTTCATCGAAAAAAAGTAACCTTAAACTTTTTTTCCAAAAAGTTCTTTGATTACAAGGTTACTCCGATCCAGTATTATAATTATTTTTTTAATCATTAAGAACCACTGAAAGACTTATTTAAATGAACCTTCGTGGGGAGAAGCATTTTAAATTAAGCAAAACGAAAACTAGAATTGATCAAGATCATGAAGACTTATAAATAATTTCAACTCGTATTGTTACAGTAATGTCATTTAAATGAGGAGGCTACATTACTGGCTTTTTAAATTTCAAGTTGTATTCAAAAATGAACTGGAAAATGAGTTATTGAATAACTCGATGGTTGAGAAAATAATGAACACTTGAATATATAGGTAAAGTCGAACAGGGGTCGAAAAAGACTCCATAGAAATGTCTCTTTTTTGCTGCCTTTTTGTGCCATTTTTTGGGCTTTTATGCACCATTTTTGCTGCCTGAGCCTTTGAAATCTCAGAAAAAATGGAAGGGTCGATAAAGGGACTCTTTTTGCTGCTTTTTTGCTGCCTTTTCGCTGCCTTTTTTGATCCTTTCCCGTTTAGCGGCCATCATCCACCATCCCGACTTTGCCCGAGTAACTTGAGCCTAAATAAAGGCGAAAAATGCTCCGATCTTCAATTTTTTCCGTGAAAGATCATTTTTTCTTGGAATCATCCCTAAAGTAATACATTATGAATAACTAATGAGAATATTCATGTAATGATGCCATGGAAAGAGGTTTCTTTTCAGAGAAATTTACACTAAAAAGCTGAAAAACCCAAGCGAAAAAAAGAGAAAAAGCCGGAAAATAATTAATTATCTTTCAATAAAACTTCTCGCAGCAATTATTCTCGTAACCTTGACCTTTCTATAGACTTCCAAAAATAGAATCATACTTTCCCAATCAAAAAACGTAGGAAAAGAGCTTGGCGAACGCGAAAAATGCCAAAAATGGACGAAAAACTAGAGTTCGGCGACCGGAAACGCCGGCCCACTACGGGAAGAGTTCACCTGATTGCTCCGAAATTCTCTTGGTTTCGAAAACAAAACATAAAAACTAGAAGTAAGCCGAAATAAAGCAAAATTTACAATTTTTATGACTCGTAAAGCCCTTTGTACGACTCGTGAAGGTTGAAAACGGCGAAACTCCCACAAAAAAGTCATAAACACAAGTTCCCAGGCATGAGCAAAGAAACTCCACGAAAAACAGTTGAAAATCGTCATTTTCAGCTTCAATACGTTTTGATATATTCAAAAACAATATATTCACTGGTTTTGATCAATAAACATGACTAGTAAAAATTGGCAAAAAGAACTCCGTCGAGCCGGATTCGAACCAGCGACCTAAGGATACCCACTGCTCTACAGTCCTCCGCTCTACCAACTGAGCTATCGACGGCACATCTGGCGAGACGCCCTCCGCGCCACTTGTCACCTCGCATCCTCGCGCCAAAGCATTGCCGAGATATTTTCTTTTTCGCTGTTTTTGAGGACGCGAGTCAAACTTCGTTAGAGCGACCTTCTAGGGGAGAAAAAAGAAAAAAACGAAGAAAAAAGGTTCATCGCGTTGGAACGTGATGAGAAAGGGACAGCCAAAACGGATTTGGCCTAAAAGGATCACTTTGTCCGTGGTGAACAGGCTTTCAGGCTCAAGGCTCCGAATCCGTGGGCGTCAATGTCGTTTTTTTCGCCAGTTTGATTTGCATCTAAAAGCCGGGATTGAGTTTGAAGTCATGGGAAGGTCAGAAAACTCGGATTTCGTTGGAAAAATCGGATTTGACGAAGTTGAGACAGAGGAATGAAGTCCTTGGCAACCAATAAAAAATATTAGATTTTTATTGGGAGATCGTATGAGATTTTAAATGGACGATGAAGCGTTTTACGACTTGGAAAAGAGAAAAAGATCTAAAAACAGAACTTCGTATCGTGCAAAAGAGAGGGTTCTAATTACCAGAAAAAGAGTTAATTATACCCAAAACGACCTTTAAAATGGATGGGTCATTCATAAGGACGTGAACATCATTAGGAGGAGCTTAAAAAAAGGAAATTAATTATTATGACACTAAGAAAAGCTCAGAAATCTTCGAAAATTTCCCTGAAACCCGCCAAAATCGACTTATTTTTTTCATTCAAAAATCAATTTTAAAAAAATGAAATTTCAACTGAAATGATACATTTCCTGTTTCCAAAACGTCAAAAAAATCGAAATTTTCCAAAAAATTTTCAGGATACGTACCAACAAATACGCCTGAACGCACTTGGATTTGTATACAAAGTCGTTTTTTGACCCCTGAGAGGTTGGAAAAACATTTTTTAAGAAAAATTGAAACGGAAAAGCTATGGAAAGCTGAAAAAAATGTCGCGATGTCGCATGTTGACGCGATATCGCTCATAATCAGTACGAAAATGGCAAAAATCGAAAATTCAGCTTCAAATTTTGAGCCTAGTTCAAATAATTCTTCCAATTTATCGAAAAAGGAAGAAAATCCACGAAAAACCCCGGGAATCTTCGAAGAAATGGGGAAGAACCTTCAGAAAAAGAGGTGGCAAATAATCTTCGCCGAGTAGTTTTTGAGTGAGGGGACAAAAAATCCAATAAGGACTGCCAAAATGGGAGATCTCCGAATGGCGTCTTATTGAAATATGTAGGTTGCTGGAAGATTTATTAGTACAGAAATGAAGTTTTTGAGATTCTTCTTTGAAAAAATGAAAAGATGGGAAAATTTCTGGGATTTTTATTACTTTTGAGCGTCAGAGTGATCTCTATAGGGGTTGGGAGGAAAATAACGCCTGCAGGGGACAAAATAGTGGTCCCTATAGGGGTTGAGACTCTGACCCCTAAACTCGTAAATGTTAAGTGATCCCTTCAGGGTTCTCAACTTCTTTCAGATTTAAAAACCACTGCTTTTTCTCATAGAGTTCATAGCGACTATTCTTTTCCCCTATAGAGGCCACTTTGCGTGCATTAGCCCCTATAAGGGAGAAAAAGTGGTCACTAGAAGGAAAGAACAACTAAAAGTACAGCTCTCAACTGTAGGATTTTTCAAGTTCATTGTGATTTCTAGAAAGAAAATATAAAACTTCAGAAGATCTCTAAAAAAATAATCTAGAAAAAAACGGCCAGAATTCCAAATTCGGAAGCCAAAAAAACTCTCATTCATAATTCATTATTTTTTTGATATGATATGAGAATAATTCTTGTTTTGATTAACGCGATTTGAATCAAATAAATTGAATTGAAAAAAAGAAAAATAATTATGTTAAGCTTATTATTTTGGTGAGAATGAGGAAGCAAATCATATGAAATTCGGAAAAAGAACGTTTTTTTGAATTGATTTCGGGAAATTCGAGTTTTCGGACTCAATTTATGCGAAAAACGATCTCATATGACGTCATTACTCTCGAGAACAAAGAGGAAAAATTTTGAATTGAAAAAAAAGCTAAAATTAGAATGAGCTTTCCGAAAATCCAGTTGAAAAAAACAGATTCTCAAGAAAAATGACGAAAAAGGCATCGAAAAACACTTCAATTGGCGGTTTTGAAGCATCAACGAATGAAATAATTACATAGCATGAAAGTTGCCTTTTCCCTAAAGATTTTTGAAATAACCACCAACAAAAGTCCAAAGCCCGCAAACGAAAAAATTATAGGTTTGTTCAGCTTTCCTTTGAAAACACCCGAAAAATTTGCCTTTAAAACGTCCTAATCCATTCAAAAACAACATATTTACCACCTTCGATCAGAAACCATAACTAGCAAAAATGGGCAAAAAGAACTCCGTCGAGCCGGATTCGAACCAGCGACCTAAGGATACCCACTGCTCTACAGTCCTCCGCTCTACCAACTGAGCTATCGACGGCACGCTGGCCCAGTGGCGGCATTTGAGACATGTGCCTGCGGGGAAGTTTGCACGTGCATTCCCCTACAGAAAATTTTCTTTTTTCTTGAGAAATAGTATAATACTAGCAAGAGTTTAAAAAAACGAAAAAAATAAAGATTTTAAAAAAATTAAATTTGAAAAATTAGCACGTTTTTTTGCAATTAAATAATTTGAAATTTTGAAAAAAATTGAGTTATAGTTAGACAAAATTTGAGAAGAAGAAACTTATTTCCAAGCAAGAAAAATGCAAACGTAACATGAAATAGAAAATCGACTGCTAAAAAATTAAAAATATCTGTTTCCTGGCAAAAAATCCTGTTTTCTCTCGAAAAAAACATCAAAAATCTACTAGAACATTTTTTTAAAGCTGAATAGATGCCCCAAAAAAATCATCATGGATGAAAAGGAAAAAAATCAAGAACTGGAGGTTATTGAAAGCCAAAAAAATGGGATGAAAAAAATGCGACAGAGAATCAAAATTCCGTGGCTTTTAAAAAAATTACATTTTGTAAAAAAATAGATGACGATTTTTTTATAAAATGTTCAATTTTGCTGAAATATGATTGCAACAATGGAAAAACTGGAAAAAAAAAGAAAAAGAACTGAAAAAAATTTTTGGAAAAACGCCTCAGGCACTGGTGCGCGCACGCGCGGGGGTACTGATTCTTTTTTTCGCCTTTTTCCACTGAAATACGGTTTTGAAATATATTTTTTATATTTTTGTGATACTACCCAGTGCTCCTGCTCACGTTTTAAAGTTGTCCCGAGCACTTTCAAACAAATTTATGAAAAAAAATTGCCAAGTGAAACTTTGATATTTCAAATTTTTGTGCAATCTAATTGTTATAAACTGGTGCAGAGCAATGTTAAGAGATGAACAGACATGAAAAATATCAAATTTATAATTTTTCAATTAGTTAAAAAGCTAAAAAATAAAAGAGACACCCCGCGCGTGCGCGCAGCAGGCGGCGCGCATGCGCACTTTTGGCAACAAACACGCGCCGTCAGTGCCTGAGGCCAAAAAAATAAGGCGCGCGTAAAGTTAAATGTTATTGGTGCATACACTAGACTCTACACCATACGAAAATTCGCATGATGTTACCTTTTCTCCTTTTTTCCTTCGTTTCTCTCATATTTTTTTTTGCTTTCACGTTTTTTTTTAAATCATATCGAGCGAATTCATTTCCGACCTGTCCTTGATAGTTCTCGTAGTATGGGACATGAGTCCGGTTCCAGTCGGTCGAATTGTTGTCCTAAAAATATATACTTTGAATGAAAAATAATCGAAAGAAAAAAACTCACAAAACTGTCGTTCCAATTTTTTTAATCAGTTCGTTAATTTCTGGGTTCGTGATGGCCTGAATTCTTTTTTTATTATTATTTTTTTCTTCGTGTATTTTTTTAAAATTGTGATTCAATTTAGTTCTATATTATATAAAGGATGAAAATTGAGATTTTTTCTTTCAAATTCCTCCGAAAGCAGAAAATGAAAATTATAAAAAAAATTTTATGTTCATTTTAGTTTTCTGGTCGTTTTTATGAAGGAAATTTCAAATATTGGCGATTTTTTTCATTGAACTTTTTGATGGATTTTGATGAAAAATTTATAATTAAAAAAAATTTAACCGATTCTTCAGATTTTTTTATTTTGGAAGGCAAATGATTTTTTTCACTGGTTCTACAGTGTTCAAATAGTTTGATCCAAATAAAAAATCCTCAAGAATCAAGAATTTTCAAACCTCCTGCAAAGTGATGTTGGCCAAGTAGCTAGTGTCCATCTCCGGCCGAAAAAAAAACAGGAAAAAAGTTGGAAATCAGGAAGAATCCTCGGTTAGATGTGCAGGCGGCGGGTTTACGGTAGACGTGTCATCGGATCCCCGCCCGAGGCTATTTTTTGGGCCTCTGAAAAATTTGATTTTCGTCCCGGAAAGAGAGTGCCGAGATTGCGTGTTAATTTACGAGAAATATGAAGTTTTTCGACTATTTTTGAGGGATTTTTTTATTTTTCCATTTTAATGGAGCTTGAAATTCTCATGAAAAGGAGAAAAAAAGTAAATTTTTTTGACGTTTCAAGGCGTTTTTAATGGAGCCATAACTCAAAGAGAAAAATTTCTTGGTGATTTTTTTCGAAGGAAATTTGTAAATAAAGTTTTTTTGGATGGCAAAAAGGGGTTTTTGGAACTTCTGAGAGCTTAAAAAAATAATCAATTTTGTAGATTTTCAAAGCGAATATAGAGTTTTTCGGTCCATATTTCCCTAATTTTAGTAAATTTTGATAAAAAAAGGATTTTTACCCGGAAATAAGATAACCAGAAGCCCGTGGCTTTTTTTCTTAGGTAAAAAAATTTTTGAAAAAAAGGTCGTTCTTTCCAGATTTTGGGGACACTTTAGTAGGGGAAAAATCAAAAAAAGTTCGATTTTTAAAAATTTTTTTCATGTGTTTCGGCGAAGGAGGTGTAGGAGTAAAATAAGAAATTATGTAAAAAAATTCGATTCTTCAATTGGATGAGCCTATAAGAAAAAAAGTTTCAACGAGAAAAATAAAAAGTTCAAATTTTGAGTCAAAAAAATACACTGATTTTTCAAAATAGCTCAAAAAAAGTTCAATTTTTTTCGATTTTTTTCAATTTTTGAACAAGATGTGTAGGTGTAAAATGAGAAATCCACTGCAAAAATTTGAATATATCTAAAAGATTTTTTTCAATATTAATAGGACAGCTTTCAACATGAGAAAATCTTGAAAAAAATTGATTTTTGAGCCGAAAAATACACGGATGGGGGAGGGAGGGCTTTCATTTAAGCAAAAAAGTTAAAATTTTTCAAACTTTCAAAGTTTTGGCGAAGGATAAGGTGAGAATTCCGCTGCAAAATCTGAATATTCAAAATAAAGTAATCAAAATAGACATTTATCAACCCAAAAAATCGCGAAAAATTCAAACTTTGAGCCAAAAAAAGACGGAACCAGACCAACTTGTCCCAGCCGTTCCAACCCAATAGATCTGCAAAATTTCAGACGAATCTAATTTCCCGAAAAAAAAGGAGTAGACATCCAGAAAACCAAGAAAAAGCGATGCGGTAGGTCTGTCTGTGGCGATTTGATTAGGGTACCCGGAAACTTGAGAAAAAAAAAAACTTTGCCTTTTAGACAGATGGACGGCGAACCTCTCAACGCTCCTCTAATATTGCCGGAAAGTTGTAAAAAGGGCTTTTTTGAGGAAAATTTGTCTTTTTTCTTGCAAATTTGAGCAAAATTTACGAAAATTTCCGACTCAAAATGAGGCAGTTAATTCAAGTTGAGATTTTCAACCAATTTCTCGAATTAAAATCACAATCCATGTTATTTTCGAGCAAAGTCGGTTCGAAAATACTTTAATAACCACAAAGGGCACAGAAAAGAGATCTTCGCTCCAAGACCTTTTATTGAAACTTGGCCATGCTCCTTTAAATCATTGTTTTCTCACTTCACTGTTTCTTATCAAACTCAGGTGATCGAACTTTACGCTATGATTTGCAACCAATTTTTGAATTAAAATCATAATTCAGGTTATTTTCAAACGAAGTCTGTTCGAAAATACGTTTTTAATCCAAAAAACACTGAAAATAAATTTTCGCTTCGAAACATTATTTGGAACCTGCTTATGCTCCTTTAAACTTTTTTTAAAAACTCACTTCACTGTTTCTTCTCAAACTCAGGTGATCGAATAGAACTTTTTCACCTATTTTTCATTCTTCCCGTTTTCAGCTCTTTAAAAAATACTTTTTTTCATTTTAAAAACTCAGGGAATTTTTCTTCGATGATGGGAAAAATTTGAAAATTGGAGCTGACATGATTTTACTTTTTCAACAAAATGATAAAAGTATCCTTTTATTTAAGTATGTGATTAATGTATCGACCCCTTATAAACATTATTTCAATATCAAACTGAGTGGTCCCTACAGGGCAGAGATGGGCGGAAATCCGCGTTTTACGATATTATTTCTTAAAAATATACTTTGATACTTTTCCAAATTCTTAAAGCCCAATAATTTTTCCTCATCCGCTAGCTGTCTAAAAATACATAAAAAACACCTTTAAAGTTCAAAAATTGTGTTTGAATTTGGAGTAAAAATTTAAAAATTCAGTTCCGCCCAGGTTGTCTACAAAGTGAGCCAGCGAGATTCAATGAAAATCAGAAACTTTGAAAAATTCTGCCGAAAAACGTGGAATAAAAAAATAAGAGCCTCTTTAGGGGCCACTCTGACCTTTTTTTTGGTCGCACGGGGAATGGCTCAACACCTAACGACTGCGAAACGTTTGTAGAAGCGCATTTCGAATTTTTTTAGCGAACCGCAGCGCGACCGCAACGCGTCAAGCCATTACAAACACGATCGAATCTTTTTTTCTTTGGATTTTTTTGTTGAAATAAAGTTTCAGGGAAGTTCTATGCGTAATCGAAAAAAATCAAAAAAATTTCTTAAAAATTTCTTTTTATCATCGAATCGCCGAAACGGTGAAATCAAAAGAACTGAATTTTTGACATTTGGATCAATAATTAGCAGCTTTTTTTCTTGTCAATTAACTTAGGTAAAATGATTGGAGTAAAAAAATATTTACTTCCTATTTTTTTGTTTTTTTGTCTGAAAAACACTATAAATTTTGCTCAATACAATCACCTAAAAAAACACTGAGCTGTCTGCACCCTCTTCTCTCTCATCGGAGAGGTAATAAATAAAAATAATGGAAACAGTATTGGAACATTAGAGAGAGCAGAGAAATCAGACTAAGTGTGGCAAAAAAAGAAAAACTTACGGAAAAAATTTTATGTAAAAAGTTTGAAACAGGAAGTCGAGATAGGAGCAAAAAAAAAAGAAAATGAAGATTTTTGAGAGTTTCGAAACGCGAAAATGGAGGAATGAAATAAGAAAAACAGGAGATTTCCGGTCGGAAATGCGCAAAAATGGGGCCGTCCGAATCCCTTTTGCTTTTAATGAAGTTGTTGGGCAGCTCTTTCATCTTTCCTTTTTTCTTATTTGCTCGTTTTCATTTTCCTACTCATCTAAATCGCAAATTTTTGATCTCTGGAGGAGTAAAAGGGCTCTTTTTTCGACGATTATTGCAAATTTATTCTAAACTTTAGGTGGTCTGACAAGTCTGAGAGAAGAAATAGTAGATGGGAGAGAAAGAGGAGGAAATTGTCATTCTTAAGGGGTCTGACCTGTCTGGGCTCTCTTCTCTCTCATCCGAGAGGTAAGAACCGATTTTCAAGTTTTTGAACTTTCAAATGAATTTTTTAGTATTTTTACTTTCTTCAGCTCTCAGTTTTTCATTTTTTTATTATCATTTATTTTTTTCGATTCAAAATGAATATAAAGTTGGAGACTCGCCTTCAAACAGAAAAAAACAGAAAAAAATCCGTGTTTTTTTGAGGATTTTTTTCAAGAGCTGTATTTTAAGAAAAAAAGTGAGAGAAGTAAGAAAAAAAGTCATAAACTATAGAAATTCTACTTCGATTAAAAAAATGTAGTTATTCTATTTTTTTGTTCATGAGAAATGGAATTAAAAAAATGGACGATCACATAAAGAGACATTCCCGTTTCAAACTCTTGGTGAATAACTTTCACGAGGTTTTCTGATGATGTGTGAATTAACTTGCTCTTTAAACTCAAAAGAAAAAGGCATTCTGGAGAAAACGGTCGGTTTTTAAAGATGCCTATATTTTCAATTTTTTTCGAAAAATAAAAAAGACCGAATTTTTCAAAAGAAGGAAACTTTGAAAAACGTAGCAAAATGAACGACAAAAACTGAAACGATGCTGGAAAAGTTCACACGGCGAAATGCACTCGACGAAACTTTTCAAGCGCCAAAACCGAGCTTTTGCCTATTCTGGAGGGCCTATTTTCGGAAATTGTTCATTCGTGAACAACTTGGACTGAAAAAGTATTTCTGGTTGTGAAATATTTCTATTTATTTAGGAAAATCAGAGGAAATAACACTAAAAGTGAGACAAGGACAGGTGATAAGTGGGCTTCAAAAAACAAGGAAATTTTTAAAAGTTATTTCTAGGTGCAACCGACCAAAAACGACTTCGCATCGAGACATTTCAAAGTATTAGAACAGGATTTTTGAGTCATTCAAAGCTTTAAATCGCCTTTGAAACGGCTAAATGTGTAGAAATTGATTCTAAGTGCAGCCGACCAGAAACGACTTGCGCAGGACGACATTTTAAAGGGTTCGACCAGGTTTTTGAGGTCTCCCAAAGCTCTAATTCCTTTTGAAGCGGCTGAATGTGTAGAAATTGATTCCAAGTGCAGCCGACCAAAAACGACTTGCGCCAAGGAACTTTTTAAAGCATTCAAACAGTCAACCGAAGCTCTAATTTGAACCGGAACGCGACCGCAACGCTTTTAACCATTCTAATTGCGACCACCGAGCTAAACATTTAGGCTAATCGATACAAATTAGTGCAAAAGCTCAACAGAACATAAAAAAATACTGAATAAAGAAGAAAAAAAACAGACATTTTAAAAAGCAGCTGTGAGGTGTAAACTCGTGTTTTTTTCAGTTTTTCGGAATGAAAACAAAATTTTTTTGAGATTTCGGGTTGTTTTGAGCTGGAAAACTTAATCTTTCTCTGAGAAAATGATAAATTCTGAGGAATGTGTTGAAAAAAACAGCTGATGACATGAAATCTTGTCGTTTTTTGAGTTGGAAGTTGCGAAAATTAGGGTTTTTTGATCAATTTTTTTGAAAAAACGAGAATATTTGAACGAATTTTTCAGAAATTGAAGCTTTAACTTGAAAAAACGCTAATTTTCAAGGAAAGAAGCTTAAAAGTCGTAGAAAACCCAGTAAATCCGTTCAAACCGACCGTTTTTTCACTTTTTCTCGAAAACTAGAAAGTTTTGAAGGTTGAGACTTTTAGAAACTCTATTTTTACTGGGATACAAGTATCCTAGCCAAATTTCAGAAAGTTTGAAAATGATAAAAAATAACCTTCTTATGAAAAACCATCCATAAAAAAATTCATATTTAAAAAATAACGCTAACTGTCGATATTTCCATTGAAAATTTAATTTATAGAAGTTTTTAAATTTAGATTATAATGAAAAAAATAATGGAAAAAGCTGACTGATTTGATTCAAATTGAAAGTTTCAAAAAGCTTTTTTTCTTTTTTTTGGAGGTTGTCAAGTTTTTTCTCTATACTTTCAAAAAATTTCAATTTTTCTTTGACCAAAATCTACACGAAATGCGATTTGATCTCATTTTGACTCAAATTTAAAGTTCATCCGCACTTTTTCCTGCAATCCGTATGATTATATTGATTGATAAGGCTTCCAACTTGATTGATGACCAGGAAAATTGATTGATAGCTTGGTTTTTTTTCTGGTCTGAGAAAGAGGAAGGGAATTTTCCAAGTTTCAAGTGCTGAAAAAAATTGACACTAGGCCAAGAAAAATAAAGCAAAAATCAGATTTTTTTTTTTGGATTATGCTCTAAACTTCCATAGGGGCCACTTGAAGTTCAGAGTTCTAAAATCAATATTTCTACAAAAAGTTTTACATTTCAGGATTCTTATGAACGCCAGAGTGGTCACTAGAGGGGCTCTTGTAGGTTCCCCTCAAGGGATCACTTTACTCCAATTTGAAGGGGCACTGAAGTTTGCAAAAGTGGCCACTTCAGGGGGCATTGAAGTGACTCCTGGAAGAGCAGAAAAAAAATTAAAGGACCACTATAGGGACCACTTGAACTTCAGGTGCTTCGACCCGAAGCTCCTATGAGGGCCTCTTGAATTTTAACCCTCTAGGGACCACTTTTTTGCCCACTCAAGGGGTTTTTGCACTCCGAACCCTTTAGTGACCACTCTGGCATCACTCAAAAAAAAAATTCCAAGTTTCCATCCACTTTTACTATTAAAATTTGAAGAAAGCGACCAACCTATAGGGGTCACTAAAGCTTGCAAAAGTGGCCACTCTAGGGGGACATTCTAGTGGTCCCTAGAGCATATTTTTAACATGCAAATCAAAAGGAAAATTATAAGACCGCTATAGGGACCACTTGAGCTTTAAAGACCCAGTGATCAGACCCTCAAATCCTAAAGAGACCACTTGAATTTTAACCAACCTTAGCGAGCACTTTTTTGTCCACTCTAGGGTCAGTTTTTTTCCCCTAAACCCTCTAGGGACCTCTTTTTCAAAAAAAAAAACTGAAACCTTTTTAATTTTTCACTCTTCCATCCATCTTCACATTGGAATCCATAAAAAAAAATTAAAATATCACTGTAGGGACCACTTGAGCTTTAAATTATCCGGGGTCAGGCCCTCAAATCCTATAGGGACCACTTGAAAGTTAGCCCTCTAGGGAACCCTTCTTGACCTCTAGTGACCACTCGGACGTCCCTGTTTCTCACTAAAAATAAAAAAAAGTGCTCCGGAAATCTCCTCGGAAGAAAAATACGACACGGACAATTAAGTGCAAAAGGCGAGGGAATTCGTATATAAAAATAGGATTTTTGAATGCGAGAAAATTTTTGGCGACAAAAGGAAAAAAAGATGGAAGCCGTTCTGAAAAATGACAAATTTGACAGAAATTGAGGCCTGCCATTTCAGATTTTTCAGGGGACATTTTTCAAAAAAAGCTTTTTATTGATTTTTTTAAAGGCTGTTTGTCAAAAATAAATTTAAAAAAATTATTTTTTCCAACGATTTTTTTTTAGAAATTTTGAACTGATCATCTTGAACAATTTTTCAGAATTTATGGAAAATTCGAAAAAAATAAATGTTGACTCCTGAAAAAAACTCCACCAAAATCAATTTTCAGGCATTTTCTTATACTTATTCGTTTTATTTTTTTGAAAAAAATCCCATTTAAAATTTCCAGAAAAAAAGGAAAAAAATCCAGCAAATTTTGAGCGTTTTTTTGAAGGTTTTTCCTATCAAATTCTCATTTAAAAAAAGCTCCTGTCTTTTTTTCAATGAAAAAATTCATTTTTCGTTTTTTTCAATGAATTTCTATTTCTCACTGTTGAAAAATGAGAAATTTCACCTCTGAAACTTGAAAAAAATACCTGAAAAAAAGGTTCTATCCAAAAATTTACCTATAAATCTTCCCACTCAAAAAAAAAGCAACTCTTATATTTATTTACTGCTTCAAATAAACTTGATATATGAAAAATTCATGATCGCCTCGATACAAAGAAAAGGTGCATGTAGAAGAAGCCGAAAAAATGTCTAAAAGGTTCGTCAGAGCGCATTTCTATCGAAAATGACGGCCGTCGTGAGGATTTCAAGGGTTCTCGAAACGGTGAGCTCATTTCAAATGATTTCTGAGCCGCAGGAGGAAGTTTCGAAATAATTCCGGGCTTTTTTTTGACGAGGAGATTTGAAAAATGGAGATAATATTCCAGGAGAAAATTCTAGTTTTACCCGAAATTTGATTAATAGCTAAGATCTATTCTGAAAATGAATTTCAAACGAATTTTGAAGGAACTGAACAAGAAAAATTCAAAAATCGAAACAAAAAATTTCAAAATACAGAAAGGTGTTCACAGAAAATATGAAATCGGGCAAAATTCTTCAGAATACTGAACGAACATAGAAGAAATATATAATATCAACAAAAAGTCGAATTTTGCGGCGAAAAGCTTCTAAAGAGTGGTTATAAGCCATAAAAGGGATTTTTTTGGAAATTGAATTTTTATCAATGTTTTTTTCGGGACTGATTATAAAAATAAATGATGATATGTAGTTGGAAGAATTTCATAAAGCTTGCTACCTTGTAAATTATTTGGAATTTAATAGAGCAATGATTTTTTTAAAAACAAAATCGAGAAACAGTGAAAAATCGGATGGAAAAATTTGAAAGATTTCTTCAGAAAAAGGTCAGAAAAAAAGAAAAAAATTCTATAGGTTGTCAATGAAAATTCTGTGAAAAAAATACTGAAAAATTATTTTTTTCTTATTAACTAAACCCACATAATTCTATCCTTGATTATAATTTGATTTTTTTCGACGCGAAATTTTTTTCAAAAAAAGGAGTTCATAAATTTGAAATAACAATATGAACGTATTTTTTTCACGACTGTAGAGAGGGATTGTCTATTGAACGAATAACGAATTTTTCAATTATATAATATTTCTGAAACGGCAACCTGATGAAGTTTGATGATTTTAACTAAATCCTTTGAGAAAAAAATTCGAAAAAAAGTTAATTCTGATAGGGCGGGAAGAAATGCGAAAAACCAAACCAATTACTTCCATTGAACAGTTTTCTTCCGAACATCAGGAAAAACGAAAATTTTCTGTCAAACAGAAATAAATCATAGTTCTCTTTTCCTATCACAAAAGAAGTTTTTTTCGGAATTTTCGACAGTTTTTCTTATTTTTTTAACACTTTTTCAGAGGTTTTTCTCTCCTTTTCCTCAAAATAAAAATTTGGAGCGGAAAAAAATCTTGAAAATTGTGAATTCAAATTAAAAATCAGAAAAAAATTTGAAGAATGGGACAAAATATTTTTTTCTCAACTTATTTAAAAATGAGCCTGAATTTTTTTCAAAACTGTTTTTCAGTATTTCAAGAGAATTAGAAAGAAATAAACGTTAGAATTCGTATTTGAGAAAAAAATTTGAAACTGGGAAGTTCGGATAACTCATGAAAAATTCAAAAAAATCCAAAAATCAAATCAATGACTGCCGTTGAACAACTTTCTTCAGGAAGAAATTTGTCAAACAAATTTTTTTCCATGGGCTAAATTTATGTCTCGAGATTATTTGAAAAATGAATCCAAGAAAAAAAAACTAGTTGTGAATACGTTTCAAGAAAGTGTTATATTGAATCATTTCTGTTAATTTCAATTATTTTTTGATGGAGTTGGGAAAAAATCTGGACTGTATAGTATCTTAAGAATGATTTTTCGAGGTCTTTCCGCATTTTATTAATTATAAAAAAAGCAAGTTTGAGCTAGTCTTGAGTTTTCGAGAACATAAAAAAAGGGCAAAAAAACGTGAAAAATTGATGCAAATCAATGCAACTTTTGACCATGGAAAAATTTCGGAATGGATTATTTTTATTTTAGAAAACTTTCAAGTTTTTTTCTGTATGATTATTCCCCAATCAAGCCGAAAAAAATGATTAAAAACCAAAAAAAGTATTTATAGGATCTTAGAAACAGGATTCATGTGTTCCTGTTATGTTATAAGAAAAAAACTGAATTTTTAATCGCAAGGAATCGAAAAAGTCTATTTAGTTATATTTAGCCACAGGGCGCAGATTCTCATTGGCTATTTTTGTATTTTACTTTTTAACTCTATAAAAATAATAATTTAATTTCAACAAACCCCCAAAAAAATAGCGAAATCCGTACGTCGAACCATCTTCATTTCCAAAAGTCGCCGAGTTTTTCGTCTCGTGGAATTTTTTTCTTTCTCTTTTTATCTTTCCCCAATATCAGCAATGAGTACTTCACAGGTCTTTTTTTCATTTTTCGCATTTATTTTTGAAATTATTCAGAAATCAAACGTAGCCAAGTCGGTGAAGGGGCGATGAGAGCGGTGAGGAAAAATTTGACGAAAAAATTGAATTATTCGGCCAGATTTTATGAACAAAGACTGAAACAGGAAAAAAATGATAAAAATTTTTCAAAACGAATTTTAAAAAATTCGGACATTTATTTATGAAAAAACATGATTTAAGTGAATTTTTTTCTGATAATTTTGAATTTTATATACATTTAGTCGAAAACGGTTAATTATCAAAAATGGAATTTTTTTGAATTTTCAAAATTAGAGTTTTTTTATCGCCAAAAAAATAGGTATAATACCCATTCGCAATGGAGCAAATTTGCTCTATTTTAATATATTTTGAAGATTTGGAAACTCCGAAGCCGACGGTGGCGGCAATGATTGAGGAAGTCGGCACTTTATACGGATGTAATGAACTTCGGGAAAAATATTAATGATGTTGGTTTTTAAAAAATAATTTTTTTCAAATCAATCCAGATTATTTCGGTTAAGCTTTATTAGTTAGTAAATTTTGGTTTCACAAATTTTTCTGACCAAAAATACCGTATTTTTTTAAATTGCAGGTCTCGAAGCGAAGCGCTCAAAAAAAGAGCTGTATACTGTAGTTTTTCCTAAATTTCATCCATAAGGGAAAAACTTTTTTTCAATCTTTTTCACTTAATTATGAAAAATTTTTCCGTTCATTCAACGGTCGATCTGATTTTTATTAATTCAGGCTCAAAAAAATATCGATTTTGAATTCTTTTGAAATATTAATAATATAAAAAAATACAGATTTTAAAAATATTCCAACCAAAAAAATAAAAATTTTTCAGACCGAAGTATGCATCAAGCCGGCCATCAAACTAATGAGACACGTTGGTTTTTTGAAAAATTTAATTTTTGAGCCCCAACTCGGAAAAAGTTTAAAGGCGCAGGGCGCGCGTCAAAAAATGGTCTCGTTCAAAAAAAGTGATTTTCATGCGCCTTCAATAAGCCTTAGTACACTATAAATTCTATAAATTGTTTTTTTTTTGTTCGGTCGCATTCGGAATGGCTAAAAGCGTTGCGGTCGGGTCAAAAAGTCGCCTTCGAAAAGTTTCTGACAAAGAAAAATTGGCGGAAGCCGCTTTTCGGTCGGGTGCACTATTTCGAGCCATTCCCAATGCGACCAAAAAAGAGAAATTCCAGATGCAACGTCGATCGAGCCGAAAGCTGAGCGTGGAAATCGACAAACTCGTCGAACAATTGAAAATGCTGTCCGAGGTTCTCAACACGATGGTTCGGGGATTACGGTACCTTTTCTCTTGTGGTGACGTCATTTTCCAGAAAGATCGGATGGAGCTGCCGGACATTGGATCCTTGTCGGGGACGTCGATTACGCCGGTCCTCGAGTCCGAAAGTTGGTAAATCGTCAGAGAGTGGAAAAGACAACTGATTTTTGGAGACGCAGAGATAATGGCCGAAAGTCGGCCTTAAATCACTCTGCCGTAACAAAACCCTTTTCATGGAAAATTTTGGGGCAAATTTTTTGTTCCATTCATCCGTAAAATCATAAAAAAAAAACTAAAACTATTGATTTTTTGAAAAATTAAGGTTTGAACTTTTAAGTGGTCACTTGAGGGGGCTTGTTCTGGGTATGTCAGTTAAAAATATCGGCAAAAAAATTGAATTTTTTTAAATTTTTGAAAAATATCATTTCTGCTTAAAAATCTACCTTTTTGATCCCAAAAATTGAGTGGAATCTTGCTTTCTAACATCTAAAAAAAGGTACTAAAATTGAAAAAAAGGCTCAGGCACCACATCGGGAGCCTCAAAATCGTCTTCCAACAAGAAGCTTTGATCGCCATTTTTTTCGCGAATCGTCCATTTTCTTTTCTCTCAAAAATTCATAAAAAGTTACATTGAGTTTACTTTGTTCATATTTCATACAAAAAGAATGATACAATCGTTGTCAAATGAGCACGGAAACTGTCACATGAGAAGGTGAGAAAGGAAACGGAAAAAGGCGAAGTTTAAGGCAAGAAAAACGACACGAAATGTACAAAATTCGAGAAAAAAACTGACAATTGGAAAAAAAAGACAATTTTTTTTGGTTCTCGATCCTCTCACTTCCCATCCGTCTGCGGGAAATTTGACCACGAGAATTGCCTAGAAAATTGGAAATATAGTCCATTCGTCGCGACTTTTCGACTGTCTGCGTCTCTCTGTTCCCTCACCGGCGAGGTTAGAGAAACGTGAAAATAGCACGTCAATGTGATAGGGCGCAGAGAAGTTCAAGACACGAAAAATGGACCATATAAATAAAAAAAGGCCTAAAAAAAGACAGTTAGATATCGGATTCAACTGAGGAACGGGTACGTGAAAAATCGTGAGAAATCGCGCTCCATTGATAAATTATTTCAAAGTGGCTATTTAAGCAAAAATTGGAGTAAATTCCTCCCAAATTATGATAGAAAATGACTTTTTGGGCGATTTAGCCGTGGAGCAACATTGCTCAATTTTTGAATTTTTTGGATCTCTCGCGGCTGTTTTTTCTCAGACATGCTTTCAGAGCCTATAATCTTTGATTACAAGGGAGCAAAATTCTATAACCTTTTTTTTTCCAAATTTTCTCCATGGAGCAACTTTGCCCTCCTCAGCGAAAAATTCAGGAATTTTAATTTTTCGACAAGAAAAAATCAAAAAATATCGTTTTTCTCCATGGAGCAACTTTGCCCTCCTCAGGAAAAAATTCAAAAATTCAGGAATTTTCATTTTTCGACAAGAAAAAATCGAAAAATCCCGTTGTTCTCGATGGAGCGCGAATTCTCAGCGGCCATTCCTTCACGCACCCAACTGAAATATTCTAAAATAGGAAAGGAAAAAAAGAACAGCAGTTAAGGAAGTAGCGTTACACGACATGAATCAACCCTGAATCAGTGAAAAACAGTAAGGTTCTTTAAGAATCTTGATGGGGGAACGGAGAAGAAGGCAACAAACGTTGGATTGGCAATGGAGCGCAGATTGGAGCACACGAATTGGGAATTCAAGTGAAACAGGGAAAAGCCACGAAAGAAAAAAATAATAATAAACCGTGTCAGGGCGATTGATATATATTCAGATACACACAAAAAAAGGCAAAAAAATAGTATGAATTAATTTTTGTTGAATCAATTGATAATCAGTGATAATCAGGGGTGAGTTGTCGAGTTGAAAAAAAGTTGACGTCATCTGAAAATTCTCAAATGATTCGAATATTTTCAAAGTAGCCCTCTACAAGTGATTACTAAAGTGAAAAGGAAGTGTTTTTCCAGGGACCATTCGGGATTCAATTTAAAAATTATTATATATTTGATGGGGCTTCGAAATAAAAAAATTGTTGAAGATTTCAAAAACTTATCGATTATCGAATTTTTTTCTGATTTATTGTAAGGCGTCATAACCTGACGAAAACATCTTGACTTTTTTTCCTTTTTTTGATATAAAGTCATCTCGAAACCGTAAAATGAACTATTGCGCTTATTTTTTTCAAATTATCAAATATTTCAAGTTTTAACAAATTTCGTAACTTTTTCCATTTCTTCCTGTGATCTTTTCAAAAACTTTCCGAGTTTTTCGAATTAAGTACGGCTTCTCTTGATTTTTTTCAGTTTCCTGAATTTTTTCTTCCGTTTTATAAGAACATCTCAATTTTCTTTCACTAGAACTTTTTTTCTAGTTTTTTTGAATCCCTTCATTTTTTTTTTGGCTTATACTAAATTTTTCTGACTTCTTTTTCAACTTTCGTAACCTTATTGTTCAATTTTCATAGTTTTTTTGAGTTTTGCGAAATTTTTTCCTATTTCTTAAACTTATTTTTAAATATTTCCCGACGTTTTTTTCTGATTTTTCCAACTTTATTGCTGTTTTCTGTTGACTTTCTTTATAGTTTTTCGTAAACTTTTCCTCACTTTCTGAACCATTGTTTTATTCTATATTTCGTGACTTTGATTTCTAATATTTTCTTGACTAACTTTTTTTGGACCATAAGGAGCATTCCTGTGTATTTTTCTTCTTAATTCTATAGAATCACCTCGAAACAGTGAAGTAAGTTATTGAGCGTTTTTTCAATTTTGGTGACCTTTTTTAAAATTCTACTGAGTTTTTCTAGTTTTTTGCAATTTTTCCATTCTCTGAACCTTTTTCTAGTTTTCCTGAAGTACTCTGATCTTTCTTGATTTTTCCTAATTTCTGTAAATTTTTCCACACTCTTTAAAATTTTTGAGCAACTTCTGAAAATCTTGCCAATTTTTCCCAAAACCTTTCAATTTTTGTTAGTGAAAAGATGTTCAAATCATTCTTGAAATTTCCCTTGCCAATTGTATAAAATCACCTCGAAACAGTGAAGTAAGTTATTGGGCATTTTTTCCAATTTTTGGTCAATTTTTCATTTTCTATTTTTTCTGAAATTTTTCGTGACTTTCTTTGATTTATTATCTCAATGCTAATTTTTCTGACGTTTACCACTTTTTCTAGACTTTTCTAATTTCTGTGAATTTTTCCAATTTTTCCGAATTTTCCTATCAATTTTTAATAGCGAAAAGACATTCGAGTTATTCCCGAAAGTTCCCTTGGCAAATCATATAAAAATCACCTCGAAACAGCGAAATAAGTTATTGGGCATTTTTTCCAATTTTTGGTCGCTTTTCTAAATTTATCTGACCTTTTCCAAGTTTTTTTCGATTTTTTATTTTCTTTTTTTCTGAAATTTTATTTTTCGTGACTTTTTCTGATTCATCACCGCAAAGGCCGCTTTCTCTGACGCTTACCATTTTTTCTAGCTTTTTTATAATTTCCCGAAATAGCCTGATTTTTGTTGATTTTTTCTAGTTTTCCGAACTTTTTCCTAGTTTTTCTTGACTCTTTCAAATTCCTGTAAATTTTCCATCTTTCTGACTTTTTTTCTAACTTTTCTAAAGTACCTTGATCTTTCTTGATATCTAGTTTTTTTGTGGCTTTTTTCCTATTTTTCGTTCACTCTTTCTAATTTCTGTTAACCTTTTCCAACTTTCTGATTTTTTTCTAATTTTTCCGACTTTTCCTATCAACTTTGTTAGTGGAAACGTATTCAAAGAACTCCTGAAATTCCCCTCGCCAAATAATATAAAATCACCTCGAAACAGCGAAATAAGTTATCGGGCGTCGATGCCGCCGATGCCAGGCGGGGTCGGGACGAGGGCGTTCTGGGCGGAGACGCCGATGCTCGCCTTGATCTGGTTCCAGAGGCGGTAGATGGGCGGCGAGCTGCTGCGGCGTTGTTGCGTCGTCGCTGCGTTCGTCGTGCCTCTTTTGATGGGCATCGGGGAGTAGCTGCCGGGCCCGTTGCCGTCTTCAGATGACGTCGACGACGACGAAGACTGGTAGGCCGACGAGGAACGTTCGACGACGCCGTTGCCCGGATGGCCGTTGACGATCGTCGTCCGGGAATCTGGAAAGAGAAAACGATCCATGAGGTTACTCTTACATGGGATGAGCATGACTGGCGATAGCCACCCCCACTTTCTTGTTTTTTTGCCAAGTCCCCCCGCCTTTTTGAAAAATTCTACCAAGACTATCTCATGTATGAGATTACTATCAATTCAATGAGCTCAAAAGCTAGGAAAAAGAAAGACCCTTTAGTGACCACTTAAAGAAGACCGACTATTCCGATCATTTTCCGCTAGGCCTGGAGGAAAAAACTTCTTTTTCACGTCTTTCTACTCATTTTTTTCACTTAAAACTCAGGAAAAAAAAAACCGATTTTCGATAAAAACTTGCTCGAATTTCCTAATCGTGCCATTTTGTTCACTTATCATTCAAATATCCTTCTTTAGAACGCCAGAATGGTCCCTAGAGGGGCAACCTTAAGGCCCCTGGAAGCTCTCCTTTAGGAATCACTTTGCCTTTCCTAAAAAGGTCACTAAATCACTATAGAGGTCCCTATATGTCCTTTCAACTTTAAAACCTGAAAAAAAAACTGAAAAACCTCTAGAGGGACCACTAGAGCCTGAAAGGTAAGACCTTATATAACTTTAACCCTTCAGTAAAAACTATTTGCCCTCTATATTTCCTGTCTTACCCCTCTAGGGACCACTCTCACATTACCAACTTCAAAAAATTCAAAAAACACTTGAATTTTCTAAGCTTTTAACCCATTCTTTCAACTAAAAAGCGGAAAAAAGCTACTTTCATTTTTCATTCACAATTCTAGAACCGATTTTCATCATATTAAGGCTGAAAAAAGCTGATTTTAGTCATTTTTATCTTAAATTTTCATTTTGAAAATCTAAAAGAAGATATTATTTCGTAATTTTCTTTATTAGAGCTTTTTTTAAAAAAACTGGAAAAAGCTTCTTTTTCATTTTTTTATCATTTTTTTGAAGCTGAAAAAAAGCAAGATTTTTTTCATTTCTACTTTCGATTTCTACTTTTAAAATTGGAATAATGCTGATTTTTTTATCATTTTTTTATCTTAAATTTTCGTTTTTTTAAACGACGAAAAAAACAGCTATTTTTTTAATCGTAATTTTTATTATTAAAGCTGTAAAAAGCTATTTTTTTCATCATTTTTTTCCTGAATTTTAATTTTTCAAACATGAAAAAAATCTATTTTTATTATTTTTTTGTGAGCTCATTTTTTTCATTTTAAAAAGCTGGAAAAAAATCGATTTTCTCTCATTTTTTTCTTAATTTTCAACCGGAAAAACCCCGCAAAACTGACCATTCAACGATCTTCTAATCGCGGTTTCGGTGGCCTCCTCGGCCATTTCGGCTTTTTCGCGTTTGGTCTCCTCGATTGTGTTTTGGAGAGCCACGGGGGTCAGCCATTCTTGTGGGATTACCTGGGCAAAAAATCAATAATTCATGAAAAAATTGACTCCAAAAAACCCTTTCCAAGAAGGGAATCGACCCGCTGACGTTGGCCAATCGATTGATCCAGCCGGGGATTTCTTTGCCCGTCAGGCACTGCAAAATTCTTTTTTTAGATCAGAAAAAAATGGATTAAAATTGATCTTAACCTGGATTCAAGCTTTTTTTAAAAATCAGAAATAGTGATAAAAATCGATAAATATGAAAAATATGCCTTATTCACCAGATTAAAAAAATATTGAGATCGATAAAATTGTAATTTATACGTTATTCTTGTGACTATGAACTGGAATAAAATTCAATTCAAGCTTTTTTTGGACCAGAAAAAAATCGATAAATTTGAGAATTAGCTGATTTTTTTCTCTTTTTCCAACTTTTTTTTGAACTGGGAAAAAAATAAAAAAACTTCTCAAATCTTAGATTATCGAATAGAAAGTTGATTTTCAACATGAACTAAAAATTTCTAAAAAAAGATGAATTTTTACTTTTCAAAAATTGAGTACTTTCCAGGAACCGAAAGGAAGGATTTTTTTGGGTTAAAAAGAAATTTTTTTAACTTTTTGATTTTTTTCGATTTTTTTTCTTTTTCATTTTTTTGATTGGAAAAAAAGGCATATTTTTGCATAGAAAAAAATGGATTTTTTTCGAGTTTAAAATTTTTCTAAAACCCTCGCGATTTTTCGTCTTACTTCTCAATGAGAACTTTATGATAGTCTTTTTTTTTGCAATTTTTCGACTTTTTCCCGTTTTCTCTCCGATTTTGTTGGGAAACCCACCCTCGTGAAAACCGAACTGAAGTGGTTGCAATTCCGAGAAATCAAGTGGTACCTGAAAAAATCAATAAATTATTGAAATTTCCTGAATTTTCGAGTACCGATCGCCTCGGAATTCGTCTCCAAGCTGTTTGATCAGATTCCTGACGTCGGACGCCGTCAAATCCGTCTCTCCGACTACGATCGACTCCCTGGAATTTTTTCACTTGAACAAAAATCTGCAGACACTTTTACTGCGTACTTTGAAGCTACAGTAATCGTCCGAATCGAAAAAAAATTTTTCAAAACTTTGATAAATGAAAAGGGTTTGAATCGGCTGAAAGTGTTAATTCTAGAGATTATGGTAACTTTTATACTAACAAAAATCCCTAAAGGGGCCACTTTTGCAAGCTCCGGTGGTCTCTAAAGTTGTCCCTAGAGGGGAGCCTTAGGAGGGTCCTATAGGGACCACTCTGGAATCCCTATTCTCACTAGTAGCTTCAATGAAAAATTGAGAAAGTGAAAAAAATTTGTTAAAAAAATCATGAGTTTGAAACGTTTTTTATCGAATTTCTAATAGGGAATTTCTTCGAATTCTTCAAAAAAATCAGATTTTATGTCAGATTTCTAATTTTTTTGAGATTTCAGACAAAATTAACAAAAGCAAAAACTTATGGGAATTATAAGTAAAAACCAATCTTAAATCAAAAATTCTTTTCGGAAAAAAACTTCCATTTTCATAAAAAAATCGTACAGAAAAAAATTTTTCTCGTTATTCCACAAAAAAATGAGTTTTTTTATCTCACATTCCTGTTTCTTAAGAGTAATAAAAAAATACTGATTAAACTGTTTTTAATACATAGCATATATCTCTGCATGACTGACCTGAATTTGAAGTTTTCGCCGAGTTCTTCGGCATCCTGGGGCGAATTTTTCGAAAACGCCCGAAAATGCGTACGGATGGCCACCGTAGGCGTATTCTGGAAAAATTATTATATTTTTTTAAAAAAAGGAAAAAAACTGACCAACACCAAAGATTTCGATTCCCGAATGGAAAAATGCCGAAACCAATGTTCGAGGCGTAGTCATTCAGCCAGTACTGGAAAAAAAGGAAGTCATTAACCGGAAAATGAGAAAAAATCAGATATTACTGTTTCATGTCAAATCGGGGTGTGGCGATTTTGAGCTTTTAAAAAATATTTCTGTTTCAAAAAACTTTTAAAAAAACTTTAGAAAAAAATATTACTTTTTGATGCTGTGTGGAAACCAAAATGAACATTCTGTGAAAAAAACCTTTTCCGAAATTTTCGGTGGAAATTTTTTTTCATTTATTTTTTTGATATAATTATCAAATCCGACTATTTTTTCACGTTTTTTTCCGCTTCCCATTCACAAAAAAATTCGCAAAAATCGGTGACAGAGTTCGAAACGGCACACAGCTGCTCAAACATACAAAAAAACACAAAGTTGGCCTCGGAATTTCATTCAAAAAGTTCTTTTTATCCGTCAAGTTGATCATTTTAAATGAAATATTCGATTTTTTTCGATTGAAAAAAAGGGAAAAAAAGGTTTTTTTCAAAAAAAGTTTTAATTTTTAAAATTTTAAAACATTGCAAAAAGGTATAAAAAAATCCTGAAAGTCAGTATCATACCCTACAACTTTCTCAGAAAAAAATCGAGCTTTTGCATTTTTTTAAAAAAATATGCCGCACAGTCGAAAACCAGCCAAAGTTTTAAAAAGCTGTTTCAACTGTTTTTGAGGGAAAATTATTTTTTCGTGCTGAAAATATTTTTTCGTTGCTGAGAAAGAAGCTCAAATCAAATTAAACTTTGGCAAAAAAAATAACCAATAAACTTTATCAATTGAACCATCTAAAGAGCGTTTTTTCACAGCCAAATCAACAAAAAACCTAGAAAATCAGTAAAATCCCTTTTTTCTAATCAAAAATATATACCTCCTTTAATATTATTCTAATTCTTCGATTTTTTTTCCCTGCAAAACGAACCATATCATAGACATTCAGACGGACGGGAGCCCTCGTCACACACACGCGGCCCTCCATTGTCGCGCACAAAACAACGTTTTGGTCAGTTATCGCCGTTTCCCTCCCTTCGGGCTGATTTTCCGTCTGAAAGCAAAAAATGTTGAAAAGATATCACAAACAAGCAAAGCGAACCATACGAAGCGCGAGTTGTGCCAAGAAATAAAAGTGATTCACGTAATTGCATGAGAAAATGAATCAGAAATTTCATAACAAAAGAAGATTTGGAAATCGAAAACGATCAAAGTATTTTCATGTTCCGTAATCTAGAAAAAGACCGGCATCCGAGTTATTTCACAAGTTATATGAAAACACTTCAAAGTTTCAAAGCAAAAACTATTATTACCAAATTTAGAAGAAAATAGGACAATTTTCGAAAACACCAAAAACAAGAGTCAAAATTTTCAAGGCGAGGAAAATAAGGCGCCCGGAAAGCTCAGAATCCTCTCCCGCCACCCACCTCTCACACCACTTTTCACATGGCATGACTAATTAGAAAAAGAAACGAACAAAAAAGGAAAAAGGCGGGGAAACGTGACGTGGCGTGATATTCGCTGCTTATTGTGTGAAGATTGAAGCGGCGTGTGTGCGGTCAAATTACAGTAACCCGGTAAATAAAAAATGTTTCGGCAGAACTTTTTCTAAGCATTTTTCGAATTCACTACTGATTTTTGGAGGAAACGAGTAGGTTTATGTGAAGATTTCTTGTTACTCTTCTTTTGAATATTTTAAGAGAGAACTTTGATGATTTTAAGGACATGGATATTTTCGTAAAGGAGTCATCGAGAAGGAAAAAAGATGCCGTTTCACAACGCGTAGCAGTGAATCACTTGCATGAAAAAACAAACAAGATGAAAAAAGGCGGATTTTTTCTCGTAAAAAGCATCACACGTAGTGGGAAAGTTCCGAGAAAAAGTGGACGAGAAGGCAAGGAAGGAGGCGTTGGAAGAGGGGGAAAAAAAACTTGAAAACGATTGGCAAACGGTGAGCGGCGGAAAAACCGACGGAAAGTGGTCTGTTTGCAAAAGCTTCACGTCGGAATGGGGAAACGCGCGGACGACGGACGGCAGAATCAGAAATTGAGCCGTTTATTGGAGTCTCGTCACGATAAACTGTTCCGATGGATGTTTATATTTTCGCTATGACAGGAAATAGCAGACGGTTTGATTTTTTGTGAAGATCAAAGGTCGATTTCGAAGATTTAACTCTATTTAAACATGTTTTTTTCTCAGAATACAAGTTGAAAAGATTAAATGTTGTTTTTTATACCCCATCCTACACCAAAATGTCTATTTTTCCCTGCTAAAAAGGCGGTATACCAAATTTGATCAAATTTGACCCCATTTCGCTTAAAGACCTTTGTATTTTCCTGTCTTTTTGAAGTTTTGTGAAGGAAAAAATGCAAAAAAAGGTATTTTCACCGTAGCTTTTTTCTTCTGTTCTTTTAAAACTTCTCGCGCTGATAAAAATTTATAAATAAGTTCAAAATCCTCAATTATAATAACAAGAATCAGCTCTTTCCCTCGAAACCTTTATAAAGTTAGCCTATGCGCCTTTAAAAAAATCCTAAGTGATAGTTTCTAACCGACTATCCTGTTTCAAGCAGTTTTTTTATGGGTTTCAGTTTCAAAAAAATTAATATACATCTCGGATAACAATTTGAATTTTTTTCTTAATTTTATTAAAGATAACTTTTTCTCGAAATCTTGTTTTATTTTCGCGAATTCCTTACAATACGTTTTTTTATTAGGATAAAGTTTGAAAAAAAGCAGTGAAAAAAATTTAAAAATGGGATAAAAAACGATCGGAGCACACATTTCTGAAAAAAATAGATTGAAATCGTCGTAATATCAATAAAAAAAGACCTAAAATTTGAAATTCTTATCAAATTGGCCTCGGAAAATATCAATAAAACGGCTGATTGGTGTGAAAAACAACTGATAAGAACATTCAGTACGAAAATTGATGGGAAATTTAAAATTAGAATAGTTTTGAATCAATTTTTTGGAAGAAAGGTTAAATTTTGAGGGATTTTTTCGAAACTTTTCCAGGGCAGAATTAAATTCAAGGCTTTTTTGAGCTTTTATTCAGTTTTCTGGTACAAAATTGAAAGTAAAGAGACTTTTTCCGGGACAAAATGGAAAATCAAGAGACTTGGAGCCATTTTAAAATGAACTCTGAGGTTTTCGAGTCCCCAGGGACGCCTAAATAGATGCAATTTGAAAAACCAGCAGTTCAATTCGAACCAAATATATCACGAGAAGGAGGAAAAATTCCAAAAATTACACCAATCCCGACGTTTTCTTTCTTCTCTTTTTCTCGCCGAATAGCGGTTCAAAAACCGAACGTTTATAATAACCCATGGAATGTTCCAAAAAATAGGAACGAGGAAAAAGGAAAAAAAAACTGGGAACGGAGCCCCCAGAGGTCGGGGCAAAATGTGTCGATTGGTCACGCTTGTGTTGGTTGCACAAACTCGCCCCTTTCCACTTATAACTCGGGGCGAAAAAAGAGAAAAAAAAACATCCGATTCGGGTTGGTTTTAGTGGGGAACGCCTGGGGAACAGGTTGAATCGAATCGGGCAAAAAATGGCATGAAAAATGGCTTGATGCGTTGAGTCCTACAAGACCGCGCAAGTCGTTTCAGGTCGGGTGCATCCGTATAAAAATCGAGTGACGCGCTGCGGTTTGACTTGAACATTCCAAAGGTCGCGGTTCGAGTTGAAATGTCGTTAAAATTTACAAGAGCGCGCAAGTCGTTTCAGGTCGGGCGCACATTTATTTTTGAAGAAATCGGGCAAAAAAGTTGATTAAAACTTTATTAAAACAGGGAAAATTATGAAAAATGGCTTGATGCGTCGCGGACGCGTTACGGTTCGACAAAAAAGTTTAAAGATGATGGATAGTTGAAGTTTAGAAGAGCGCGCAAGTCCTTTCAGGTCGGGCGCACCTTTCTAGCCGTCCTTTGTTAGAAATTCGACGGCTTTTTCAGAATCCACAATGTTATAAGAAAAAACAATATTATGAAAAAAATAAAATTGAAAAAAAGAAAGAATTATTCATTCAAATTACTAGATTCATCGGCAAATTGACTTTCGGTTCCGAAATTGATCTCCCTTTGAAACGGGAATATGAAACAATAAACTTTTTTCAGAGAAAGTTTTTTTTCTCCCTCATTTTTTTTTTCATTTTTAGGAACTTTTTTTTTGATTTTAAGATTGTTTAAACTCGCATAAAATCTGAGACTTGAAAAAAAATTAGCTCAAAACTACACTGAATGAATGGGAAGCGTTATTACACCCCGCTCAGACATTCCAATAAAACAGAACCTTTTCAACCATAAAAAAAGGGGCGAACAGCTGGCCGGTAAAACGGGGATCAATACTAACTTTTACACTAATTGACGGCTGGAAAAGTGGTTGGAAACAAGATAAAATCATGGAGGAAGTTTTGGGACAAATGGTCGATTTGGCCGGCGGAAAAAAAAAGAGGCGAAGGGCACGTGACGTAATAGTGCGACTGTACGCGTGACGCGGCCAGGAAAAAGGCGGGAATTTCGGAAAATTCAAAGACTTTGGGATGGCCAAGTGGTCCCTGGAGGGTTTTGGGAAGAAAATAACCCTAAAGGTCCTACTTGAATCGAAAAGGGTCACTGAGAATATTAAGAGTGCTTTTAGAAACGCTAGAGTGGTCCCTAGAGGGTTTTGGGAATAAAAAAACACGTATAGGGGATAAAACAGCACTTTTCAGAAGCTTAAGTGGTCCCTAAAGGGGTTTAAAGTTTGACCCCTTAGCTTCTAAAGCTCAAGTGGTCCCTTTGCATTTTTTTTTCCAGATATAAAAGGTAAAAAGACGCATAGGAACCACTAGCATACTCCCCTAGAGTGACCACTTTTGCAGCCTTTAGTGCCCCTATAAACATAGATGAAGTGGTCACTTTAGGGGAACCTACAAGAGCCCCAGAAGCTTCATTTCCTGAGCTTTAACCTCATCTTAATCGCCCCTCTTTCAAATTGAGGGATAAATCAAAGTTTTGAAACATAAAACTGACGGATCAATTTGAAAAGGTCTCAACGCGAAAAGTTTTCCTGATTTTATATGAATCCTGCGAGAAAAAACGCTCAGAATGGATTTATACCTAGATTACGGGAAATTTTGCACGCTTCAAGGAGCAAAATGAGCCCGATATTTGAAGTTATGCTAGACTCCTGCGCCTTTAAGAGCTTCTTAAGGGACTTTTTAATAAACTATACCTACTTTACCTTGAATTTTACAGCTTAAAGGATAAGGATGAGCCATTTTCAGGTCGTACAAAGCCAAGTTGCGGAAAATGGGTGCAAAATGGCCGATAAAAGGGTTCCGTTTTGCGGCCTTTTTTGAGCCTTTCTTTCCTTGTGGGCTAAAAAGCCTCAAAAAAGAGGCAAAATGGGTGCAAAATAGGTGCAAAAAGGGTACAAAAAAGGTGCAAAAAGAGTTCTGAAAGGCTCGGACATTAATGGTTTCCGATTTTATTACTGTAGCACATTTTGGTTCATACACACCCACTGTAAAGATTATTCTTAATTTGAAAAAATCTTGTGTTTCTCAAAAGGGTCCAAAAAGGGTGGATAAAGGGCGATGAAAGGACGGAAAAAGGCAGTAAAAAGGAAACCTTTTTGCACCCACAACGGACCCTCAAAGGGCCCTAAAGGGTCCTTCCGATTTTGCCTATGTCTGCGCTTTCAAGGACTTCAGGATGGATTTCTACCAACTGGGAAAATTTTTAGTGGCCGCTATAGTAGTCAAACTAGTGGCCACTTAAGGGTTTAAAATTAGAAGCCACTATAGAGATCTAAGTGCTACTACTAGACCACTAAACATTTTAGTGGCCACTTTAGGGGTCAATGGATCAAAATAACTGGTCCAATCTGTTTGTTTTAAAATTATCAGAGTTACTGGAAGGATTACTGGATGAAAAACTACTGAAGTGGCCACTAAAACGGAAAATAGTGGCCACTTCAGTGTTCCCTCCAAGGTGAGCCTTTATAGTGGCCACTAATGATTTTCACAGTACTTTACGTAGAATTTTATAGCTCAAAAAAGCAAAATTGAGCCATTAACACTCCTATTTCAGGTCCTACAAGACTTCCTGACCTTTAAAAACCTCAGAATGGACTTCTACCAACTTTACCGAGAACCTAGGCTAAAGAGCAAAACGGAAAGTATCTCGGAAGAGCCGTCAAAAAGAAAAGTGATCAAAAAGACGTGGCGGCCGTGCCGAAACCGGAAACCGGAGAGCGACCAGGCAGCCGCCGTCGGCTGTAAAACCCGAAACGAACGGGGGGAAAAAAGGCAAAGAATGAGGAGAAAAATGCGGCGGCTGTCGTTTCGCTCACGTTTCGCGCGCGTGGCACCGAGAGAACCAGCATTTCAAAGCCGCGGAGGAACATCCCCGGGCCTTTCCCGAAGCAGAGGCCATTCTCGGATCTGGAAGGAAGATAGTTGGAAGGTCTTCTGAAGCTTAAGCTCGAATTTTGAAGTCCCAATTTGCAAAATTTCAAAATTGCAAAGGAAGGTCATACATTCTCGGAAAGGAACATCAGAAAATAAGGTATTTCAAGTACTTCCGAAGCATTTTTAGTTTTAATTTTGAGGTCGAGAAAAAGGTTATAATTTGTGAAAATAAAGTCAAGCTTTCTCGAATCTATATGAATCGGCTAAAGCGTCATAAAATCCAATTTGAACTACCTTAGAAACGCCAAAGTGGTCCCTAAAGCGGCAACTTTAGCTGCCCTTGAAGGTTCCCTGTAGGGCCACTGAAGCTTGAAAAAGTGGCCACTTTAGGAGGCATTTATGTTTTTTAATGTTATGAGCTTTATGAAAAAAATAATTTCCATGCGAAAAAATCGAAAAACTAGCGTTATTTGAATCAGAACGAAACATTAAAAATACCGCTATAGGGGCCACTTAAATTCCATCCCTCTAGGGAGCACTTTTTGTCTCTAAAGTTCCCCTGAAACCACTAAGAACTCCTCTGCGGTTCCTAAACTCGCAAAACCAAAAATAAAAAATTTTGGAGGTTACGGTAGTCAGAGCGCGTTCATACACAAGGGAACTCAAAACACTTTATTTGACGACAATCTATATTTTTGAAGTTTTTCTTGCAAATTTTCTCGAATTTTCAATATAATTCGTTTTGTTTGAAGGTTTGTGACAAATTTGGAGGCTACGGGACACAAAAAAGAAAAAAAAAAAGGTAAAAATAGTTTGATTAATTAATCGAAACCGTGTTTTTCAGTGAAAGATTGATATTAGAGAAGCGGTATAACTTGGCCAAAATTCAAAAAAAACTTGAGGAACTCGAAAAATAATTTGCCGAGCAGATCACTAAGCGAGAAAGTGAAGCGGAGTCAAAATGAAAGAAATGGAAAGACGCAGATGCAACGCATCGGGATTGCACCTGTCGGTAGGATTCTTCCAAAAAAAGGCCGCAAAAGCGCGAAACGATGAGGATCTGATGAACATCTGCCATTGCGAAAAAAAAAGAAAAGATCAGAGAGAAAATGGCAGATGCGCGACAGATAACGGTCCCTCTTTCATTGAAAGCACCTGTCTGATTCTCGAAAAATAAAAATAATTAGAGGTTAGGTGTTCAGATTTAGCAGAAGATTAAAAATATATATGCGTCCTGGGAGCTTCTGGTCGCATTTGGAATGGCTTAGGAGTTTCTGGTCGCGTTTAAAATGGCTTGGAAGCTTCTGGCCGCATTTGGAATGGCTTGGAAGCTTCTGGCCGCATTTGGAATGGCTTAGGAGTTTCTGGTCGCGTTTAAAATGGCTTGGGAGCTACTGGCCGCATTTGGAAGAGCTTGGAAGCTTCTGGTCGCTTTCAGAATGGCTTGAAAACTCCTGGTCGCATTTAAAATGGCTTGGGAGCTTCTGGCCGCATTTGGCATGGCTTGGAAGCTTCTGGTCGCTTTCAGAATGGCTTGAAAACTCCTGGTCGCATTTAAAATGGCTTGGGAGCTTCTGGCCGCATTTGGAATGGCTTAGGGAACTTCTGGTCGCATTTTGAATGGCTTAGGAGTTTCTGGTCGCGTTTAAAATGGCTTGGGAGCTTCTGGCCGCATTTGGAATGGCTTGGGAGCTTCTGGCCGCATTTGGAATGGCTTAGGGAACTTCTGGTCGCATTTTGAATGGCTTAGGAGTTTCTGGTCGCGTTTAAAATGGCTTGGGAGCTTCTGGCCGCATTTGGAATGGCTTTGAAGCTTCTGGACGCTTTTAGAATGGCTCAATGCGTTGCGGTCGCGCCGCGGAGCGTTTGTAAAGTGTGAAAAAAAACTGAAACTTACCAAAAGATATGGTAGACACTGGAATAAATCTTAGAAAGTTGACAAATTTCGAAGATTTTCAAAATTTGTTCATAAAATAATTCAACTGTACAGGAAAAATTGAAATAATTTCATTTTACCAAATCATCGCCGGACCGAACGATTTCCCGATGCGACAATAAATTTATGAAAATGCCGAAAAAGTAAACTCACCGATATTTTTGATTTTCATATTCCAAAAACTTCCTAATATATTTCAAAATAAAACTCTGTGAAGCAGCATATTTAAAAAAGACTCTAAAAAGGTTTTAGAACAAATTTTTACACGAGAAGTTGAAAAAAATTGATTCTTGAGTAGTATAAGACTTAAAATATTTCTATATTTCCTATTTTTTTAATTTCTACAAGACTTAGGATAATAATATTTGAATCAAACCTGTACAACAAAATTCTCAAACTCCTAAACATAGGAGACGAGTCGGATTAAAAATTGGAGGGGATTAATCGCAGAATATTCCTTGAGATTGGCCCATTTCCTTCAAGGTTTCTTCTTATTTCTGTCCAACCGGGTTAATTATTTTCCCCCAATGATTGATTATCTCAAGGAAAAACAAGTTCGGCGTTTTTTTTCGAACTCGACGAAAGTGATTTGTCATTTTTCATTACAACAGTTGACAGAGATGGATTTTCGGAGCGAAGAATCTTTGAAAAAAGTTCAAAAAGTTGAGGAAATTCATCAGCAAGGCTTGGAAGAGACGAGTTTCAAGTTTTTTTTGAGAGAAACAAATTCTTGAAAAAATAGGCTTTTAGGTAAATGCATTCTGCGCTCCACGGCTAATTTTCTCATTTCTCATTGAAAAATTCTTGAAACTTGATTAAAAAAGATGATAAAAAAGATTGAGTAAGCAATCAGGCTGAAAAAAAAAGAAAAAAACCATGTTGAGAAAAAATAGCCGCGTGCTTCTGACCATGTGCGCTCTAATGAGGATTTTTTTCAAACAAGTGATTTTTGGAGCAAATTTCCGCGAGAATGAGGATAATAATGAATTAAAGCAAAAAAATAAGCGCGAAATCCATAAAAAAACGGTCAAATTTTTTTCGCAAGACCTGAGCAAAATTTGAAAAAAAGAAATTAAATTTGCCCAATTTTTTTCAATAAAAATATTTTTTTCAACGTGAAAAACACGGTCCAACAAAACAAAAAAGGCCACAGAAACGAGTTCCCGAAATACCAGTTTTCGAAAGAAAAAAGAACGTTTGTCCCAGGCTACGTTACGATGTTCTCCCGGCCAAAAAATTCTTCAAAAAGACGGGAAATTCGAGAAAAATGGCAGGTTTTTTGGAAAACGTTGGCAACGTGCTTGTGACGTCACGTTTTGAAGGGAAAAGCTGAAATGAATGGACGTTTTTCGAATGTTTTCCTGGGCCCATTCAAGCGGCAGGAAACGAATTCAGTTGATTTGGAGAGGAATGAGAAAACAAACAAACATCGTCTTTTTTTTGTCGTTCATTAGGATAAGTTCGTGGTTTTTCCCTTGAAAAAGGGTCCAGGAAGCTTTATTTTGAGGGTAAGCTTTGGAAAAAATGTCTTGATAGAACGATTTTCATTGAAAAGAGGTCATTAGGTTTTAAACGAAACCTTTTTTCTGATTTTTGGATCTTTACTTTTTCAGCTTATCAAATAGTGAAATTACAGTATTTACTCTTCAACTTACAGTTTCAGGGCTCAATTATAATCTAAAATCTTTTTTTAGGTTCTGAAACGAACATGTTCAGCGCCTTGTTCAAGCTGTTCTTGAACAAAATATCGTTTTTTCCTTTCAATTTTTCCTGCAAATTTATGTGTTCAAGACCAACTTTACTATTGAATGGATGAATGAAAAATTCAAAAAAAAGAAAAAAAACCAATATCCGTTAAAAAATTTTTACGATTAACGAATTAAGGAAGCCAGAGAAAAATCGTAAACATCTTCGATTCAAAAAACGAAAAAAAGATATCGAAAGGAAAACGGGGAAGGGAATTTTTTGAGGCAAAAAAACAAAAAAAAGACGACCGCCTCACTAATTAGCTCTCATAACCAGTCTCAAGTCTCGGCTGGAAATAAATTTCATTTTTCGGGAATATGAAGAGAAAGGCAGTAGGAAAATCTCCTCGGGTGGTTTTGAAAAATTGGCTGGGTCCTAAGTGGAATGGCTCGGCGCGTCGCGGTCGCGTTGCGGTCAGAACGGGACGCCAATCAGTAGGCTTCAATGGCTCCCTTTGTCATTGCGCGGAAGTCGTTTCAAGTCGGACGCTTTCAAAAGAAACCTGAGCCGCGACGCCTAAAGCCATTCCAAATGCGACCATAGAATTCAAAATGAGAAATGAAATTCTTCAGATTTTATACAGCACTCTTAACGCATTTATCCAAAGCCTTATTTTTAAAAATCGACCTTGAAACAGCAAAAAAGGGTAAAAGAAATGTTTCATCGAAAAAAATCCGATCAATTTTTTTCAAAGCGTAAAAAGCTTTCTGGAAAACCAGAGGATCGTAAGAAAATTATATAAAAATGACTTTCAAAAAAATTTTCAGAATAATTAATAGAACGTTGAGAAAATTGTTTCAAAACTTTCGAAAAATCGATATTTGATTGCGATCAGAAGGCTGATAACATATTAGGATTTCTTATGAAAATCTTGACACGAAATGATGGAAATATTGTGCGAAAAATAGAGTTCGAGACTTACTTGAAAAAAAAACAGTGGAAAAAAATATATAAATATGTTAAGCTCGAAAATTCCATCGCTGAAAGACAGAACAGAGATGAAAGATAGTGCGCGTCGCAAGCCGCTAAGAGTCGGGTACACCGATCATGTAAGAGAACTGTGTCTCTTTTGGGTGGTAACCTGAATGGAGTGCTGTGCCAGGAAGCTATGCCCGGTGGTGAGGTTCCTAGAAAAGCACGAATATTCTGAAAATCCTGTCATTGTGCAATTGTGCAAGCATTTTTGCGATGTACGATTTTTAAAACAGGTACATTTACAAATCATGAAGTTCATCTTCAAAGGTGACCGACTTTTCTAGAATCCCCTTGAAAGTATAATCAAAACAGTGGTTCCCTTATTGCTTACAACCGAATGGTCGGTTTGTAAAACTAGGCCGCGCAGCAATTTCGCTCCATGGAACTTTTCTGAATTTTTCCTTCCTTTTTATCAGTTTTGCTACAATTCCAACTGAACCGTTCCTTATTGATTATCGATTTTCTCGGTAATATGTCATCTTTTCTTGGATTTGATTTTGCTCCTTGCCTTTTTTGTATGTAGTTCACTCATGACCTCATTTTCCGATTACTTATTATGTTCAATTTGGCTCATTTTGTTTTATGTCGTCATTTTTAACACAGAAAAACGATGAAAATTTTCAAAAAAAGAATCATTTCATAATTTTTTAATGTAGTAACTATTGTATTTTTTTTTCACGAGAACGAAAGAAATGAAAAAAAAGCCAAAATCTCTCAAAATTGAAAAAGGAAAAAAAAATACGAATTTCGAAGTGTTCCATGGAGCGAAATTGCGGCGTGGCCTAGTTTTCCAAACCGACCTTTTTCAGCATTTTTACTTTCAACATGATCGAAAAGTTTCTGACCTGTCTGCGCCCTCTTATCTCTCATCGAAAAGGTCATAAATCAAGAAAAATATCACTCGAAAAATGAGAGTGTCGGAGAGAGAAAAAGAGGGCGCAGACAAGGCAGACTATTTGAAAAATTAGGATGAAAAAAATTCGCAAATTTTTGTTACTTTCTAACAACTCAAAAAAACATTTTTCCTAGTTAAAAATAAACGAATTTTTAAAAAAACCAAAAATAATTTCAAAAAGGTTCGAAAAATCCTTGATTTCTCTCGTTTCCCGCTGTTCATCAGACTGGAAACAAACGGAGTGAATTTTTCAGAACCGAAAAAAAGAGAGAACAAGGTCAAAAGTTCCAGAATACGGAAACAATTGAGGGGGTTGATGGGCGACCCAGGACTCCAGAAAAAAAGGAGAAATTTCGCAATCGGGACGACTCCACTTAAAAATTCCGGAGGCGGATGATTCATCCGTTTCGTCTTCGTCCATTTTGGAAAAAGGCACGTTTCACTTTCAAATGTATGTTTCGTAAAGTTTTACAGCATTTCTCTGTACTAAAAACATAAGAAAACTTGCAAGAAGTAGCGGAAAATGGCTACTAAAACATCTCGGGCCTCAAAATGGACGTTTCTGGGAGATTCTAGGGATCACTTAAGAGGTCTGACGATACTAAAGGAATGGCCAGATTTGTGTTACCAATGTCCCAGATCTTTTTCAAATATATTTTTCGTTTCAAGAAATCTTATTAACGAACTTTACTGTTTCTCTAAAATTATGAAATGTTTCTCTAAAAACGTTTTTAATGAATACTTTTCTTCGAAAAGTCTAAAACAGCTTTTTGGAATTTGAAAAGGGACATTGTAAAATTTTTTTATTCAAAAATATTGTCAATTATCGCGTCAATCGAAAATCACCTATTTTTAAATATATTTTTTTAGCAAAATAACGAAGAATTTAGGATTTTTTTTTTTTTTTTCGCCATTTTTGAGGCGTATATCGAAACGGAAGTCTTACATCCCTAGAAGCAAAAAAAAACCTGAAAATAAGTCTTTTTTTAAAGAAATGAAAACAGATTAAATGAATTTTTCACCAAAAAAATTTAATTTTTTTGAGAAGCAAGCAAAAAAATTCAAAATTGAAAGATGTATGATTTTTTTGATGAGAAATTGTAAAAAAATCAATAAAAAAATTAAACTTGAAACAGCTATTTGAACTTTATTTCAAACTTTTTAAAGTCCATTTTTACTCGAAATAAAAAAATGTATATGTAAAACTCGAGTGAAAAAAAGTGAAATCTCAATTTTTTTAATAATAGTAAAAAAAGAAAAAAAGCTATAAACATATATATACCCGCAAAAAATATCCAAAAACCTATTAAAAAAAAAAATTCCCACCAAAACAATTTAACAAAAAAAAACATCAAAAAGATCAAAACACAGCAATATTTCATCATTATTTCAGCTCAAAATCAATCAAATACTATAGCGAAACGTTAGAAACCTTTTAAAAACAACAAAAAAGGCAAAAACAAAACCGGAAAAAATAAACAAAAGGACGAAAGAATTAATCCACTTTGAGAACAAGAGTGGAATCGATTTACGGCGAGTCGTGCACCGACACCCAAAAAAATGCATACTGTGGGGTTTTTTTAGCGAAGTTTGCTTTTTTTGGTTTTTTTGAAATTGAAACGTTTTTTTGTTATAAATAAAAAAACATAATCACATATATGTGTATATTGAAATTTCTTTTTTTATAGCAATTTTTTTCAGTTTTTCATCAACTGTTTTCGAAAAGGAATTTAACATAGAAAGAGAAAAATAAAAAAACCACTTGAATTAAAAAAAAAGGGGGAAAAAGGTAGAATACAGTAAAAAAATATGATTCAAAAAGTTGAAAATTCAAGTTAAAAATAAAAAAATACAAATTAAGGATAATTTTTGAATGCACCATTGAAAAGCTTCCTTCTAAGGTATATTTCCTTGAATTTAAAGAAATCAAAAAAATTTCTTTTTTTCATTTTATAAATAAATAAAATATAAGTTGATCTTCCGCGACAGTGATCTACGGGTCAAAGAAAGGCGCCAAATTTTTCCCCCTTTTTAGCCCTTCTCTATTGTCATCTTTTTTTCTTTCTCGCCATATTTTTTTCTATTCCTTTCAAGTTCATTGTTCTTTCTAATTAGTTACCTTTTTTTATTTGTTTTTCGTTTATCTATTTTTATTCATTTGTATCTCGTCTTTGTTAAATTAATTTCTTATTCAAACGAGTAGCACTCCTTTATCCTATTAAGTACGCGTTAATAACTTCTCGTTGTTTTTACAAAACGTGTTGGTTTAATTACCCAAGTTTGAGGTTTCTCAACGTGGGATCAACCTCAACCCTTGCCCAGTTGTGAGCCGCCCGTTTTCGTACTCGATTGTTGGAAGTTAGTAAAGAGTGGTATTTGAAAAGAAATCGTGTTCCTGTTATATAAAGAAAAAACCGCGTAATTACGCTTTAGAATTGCAAGTCCTCGAACACTTAAGTGTTCACTAAGCGAGAGTCGTCGAGGGGCAAGGTCTCAGACCCAGCCAGCGTTGCTTCGTCGTGTCTCTCTGTCGAAGCTGCTCAGACGACTGCGGAAAACCGTTTTGTGGCTCTTGCCCGCCGGTTCACCTTCTTTCTCCTGCAGCAGCCCAGCTAGGAAGAGTGTTGTGGCTCAGCCCGCCTCTCTCCACTGGATACAAACCGGACGTGAACTTTCCAAAAAAACTTACTGAGAAAGCCCTGAAGGGGAAAAACCTCTCGGAGGCGTAGAAATCTCTTTAAAGTTAGTTAAGGGAATACTCGTTTGGCGTTCTTTGATTACTGAGATTAGTAAAGTAGTGTTTATAATTACGTAAACCATCTTCGCTAAATCTACTTATAAATATTTTGTGAGCAATATAGTCAATGTTTCCCGACTTGAAAGGTGATATGGGCTGGTTGGCAAGGGCGAGGTGTTGCGTGTGCGACGCGGCTATTTGGCGGCGAGCCAAAAATTCAAATGTGGGAGACAATTTGGAGAGTTCGGTCACCGCTTTTTTTATTTCCTTTTTTTCTTTTTTTCTTATTCTGTTTTTTTATAATGTTTTTCGCTAATTATTTGCTTCAGTGGATTTTTATTGGAACTTTATTTGAACCTATAATAATATTTTTTTCGCACAAACAAATGTTTATTCAAGTTGATCGTTGCTCATTGATTTGTCGCGGAATATGATTTTTTACTTGTGCATTCTGTGCTGTGAAAAAAATTTACTGTATTTATTCATTGATGATGCTTTTCAGACCAAGCAAAAATACGATTGAAGAATTTCAAAAAAACTCAGAAGTCGAGGGTTTCACACCGAGTTTCACGAAGAGTCGATTTTTCAATAAAGGTCATGGTTTTTTTTTCTCAAATTCATTCATATTTTTTTCTTGCATGCAGTGAAAACCTTTAGAAGTAACCATTCGCGGAGTGTTGCGAAGTATTTTATCGAATCAATAACAATTTTTTAAAAAGGTTTTTTTATTCAGGATTTCTGCAGAGATTTTTACGGAAATGAGAAAGAAAAATAACGAGTTACGAACGATTACCAAGGTTTGTGAGTTCTTGTTTCTGTTCTCTTTCTGTTCCTTGGTTTAACTATTCTTTCAATGAATACTTAGATTTTTTCTTGAAAAAGTTCGTGAATATATTGTTCGCCAAAAAAATTTTTACATTAACGGACATGCACTTTTTTCGGGTTAAAAAAACCAAGCACTAATTTTTTTCTTCATGTAATAAATATTAATTTTTCAGGTAACATCATGAATTCTCTCTTTTGTACTGTCTGCATCAGCAACCACCCAAAGTTTTGCTAACCTGTTCTTTCGTTTTTCCTTCCAATAAACTTGTTTAAAACGTTCTTGAAATTGTTCTAACGAGAATAAATAGACGGAAACGGAGAGTTCAATTTCAATTCAATTTATTCAGTCTTCAGAGTAAGATGAAGAAAATCTCTGCTGAACCATGGTATAATCGAAGAGTTAGTCGCCGGCAACGAAGAGTAATTAAGAATGAATGAAATCCCGGAAACAGCGTTTTGATGCCGCTGAAGTGGACAATGGTTGAACCCAGTGTTGGATGAACAACGAATCTACACGGATAATATGATACGTCAATAAAATAGCCTAACCAAAATAGATTGAATAAAAATTTTCTTCTAACGGCGACCGATGTTCATCAACGTGTCTCCTTCTTCTGACGAGGCCTTTTCCAATGGAATTTCTCGCCCGACGAGGCCAGCGATGAGCTTTAGAGTTTATTGGACTTAAAAAACTAAAACAAAAATTGCTGAAAAAAATGACAATGAGAAATTTCAAAAAAATTGAAACAAACCTGTTTGCCATCAACGAAGTGTTTTCTTTCAAACACCATAGCTTCTCACGAATTTTTTTCTCTTCTTACGATCTGCAATCAATCATAATAGAAAAAAATTATAAAGATTTTTAGAGGTTTGAGTTGAGAAGAAAAACTGAGAAGTTTAGCAAATACGAAAAGAAACAAAAAAACCAGTGAAAAGTTTTTCCGAAAAACGCTTCACGATTCGCTGCACTTTCGAGAAACTTTCTATGCAAAACACAGAAAAAGGTGTTCGCTTACAATATTACATTGAGAAAATAAATAAAATCGAAAAACTCCATTAGAACTGAATAAGAAAAAGTAAAAAGGAAATAAAAAAGCGGTGACCGAACTCTCCAAATTGTCTCCCACATTTGAATTTTGGCTCGCCGCCAAATAGCCGCGTCGCACACGCAACACCTCGCCCTTGCCAACCAGCCCATATCACCTTTCAAGTCGGGAAACATTGACTATACTTTACCGTAGTTCAATTGTCCTCGGTCCCGTCCCACGCCATAAAATCCCTTCCTTTGTTGGATTTTTATGGTATGGTATAAAACTTTCTTGGCTTTTTAGGAGTTTGAACACTTTTTGCAGCTTTGTATAGGTGACAGGGACGTATTGGAATCTTATAATCGGATTTTTTGAGAAAAAAAAACTGTCGAAAAACTTTTGAAAATGAAAAAAGTGGCAGCTTTTTGATTGAAATACATTTTGGAATAAAAAAAACTTTTTTGGTAGTGTAGGATTATCAAAAAAAAAGAAGCAGTGAAAAATTGTAGACGGAGAATGGTAGTCGAAGCAAAAATTTGAGAAAAATTAACTTCAAAAGAAATTTTAAAAAAAGTTGGATTATGTCTCAGGGATGAAAAATAAACAGGATCGTTTTAAAACTTTGCGAAATTCAGTTTAAAAGTTCAAAATAATAAAAAAGTAGAAAAAGCTGAAAAAAAAATTGAAAAAACTTTTTAGAAGGTCCAGAGACGATAAAAAAGCGATCAAAGAGAAAAAAAGACGGAAAAAAAAACTTAATCGAGAAAGGAATCAAGGAAGATTGTCAATCGAGCGAAAAAGGAGAGACGGCTCTTCCGAATTTCGGCCTCCGGAACCGGTTTCGAGGAAATGCCTGAGGAGAAGAGCACACACGCCCGAGTCAAAACACTTCCGGACGTTTTTTCTTTCTTTGCGAGGCCTGTGCAGCACAAGCATTTTCATCTTTCTTCTCTTGTAGGCCGATACGTCACTGACGACGGTCAACAACGGCGCGTCATTTTCGCTCCGTGGGACTGCCGAGGGCTACAGAGAGGGGTTCAAAAAATCATCACATTTATTCAAAATGAACTGAAGAACGGGTCCTAGAAGGTTTCCCTCTAGGGACCATCTAACTTACTTATTATTCAGGCACTCCTAATGGGCTGAGGGAAGGTGAGCGAGGCGTTTGTGAATTTACAAAAAAAAAGTAAGTGCGCGCTCCGGATAAAATGACGTCATAACTACACTGAGTATTAAACGTTAATAACTTGTTTGTTCGATCGCCTTTGGCTGCGTAATTGAGATTTAAATTTTCGCGCCAAATTTTTTTTTGACGTCTCCTTACCCTGTTTGGGAACGCCGTGAAAACACTGGTGGTCCCTAGAGGTACAGATATATGATTTCAAGGTTTCAAGCCCCGAAGTTAAAGATGAAGCTCAAAAATTGAGCTGATAAAGTAGTTTTTTTGAAGCTTTCTGAGCCGAAATCAATTTCTTTATGAAACCTAGAGTGTTCCCTAGAGGGGCAGCCTTAGCTCTCTTGAAGATTTCCCTCTAGGAACCACCTAACTTACTCCTATAGCTGAAGCTTACAGAAGGGACCACTATAGGGGAGCGTGTTGGTGATCCCAAAAGGAAAAAGGAATCTGATTTTAAGGTTTCAAGCCTTGAAATGAAGGATGAAGCTCGAAAATTGAGCTGGTAAAATAGATTTTTTGATACTTTTTGAGAGTGTTTCCTAGGAGGACAACCTTAGGGTCCTTGAGGTTTCCTCCTCATTTCCTCTTATGGGAAAAACTAAAGCTAGCTAAAGAGGCTACTTCTGGGATTTTAGGTAGTGGACCTCCTGGGCCCGCAAAACCTTTGACCTTTTGGATTCAAAGACTGGTAATTTATCGATTTTTTCAAATGGAAATGCTTGTTTCTATTTTTAAATCGATTTCTCATCTGATCTTTAGTAAAAAAGTGTTTTTGCCCAAACTAGTAAGCAAAATACATTTCAAGGTTTGAAACCTTGAAATCATATATCTGTACCTCTAGGGACCACCAGTGTTTTCACGGCGTTCCCAAACAGGGTAAGGAGACGTCAAAAAAAAATTTGGCGCGAAAATTTAAATCTCAATTACGCAGCCAAAGGCGATCGAACAAACAAGTTATTAACGTTTAATACTCAGTGTAGTTATGACGTCATTTTATCCGGAGCGCGCACTTACTTTTTTTTTGTAAATTCACAAACGCCTCGCTCACCTTCCCTCAGCCCATTAGGAGTGCCTGAATAATAAGTAAGTTAGATGGTCCCTAGAGGGAAACCTTCTGAGGGGCAGCAGTAAACTGTTCCTGAACGCCACCTGGGGTAATTTACATTGAAAAAAACTTTCATTTTCCGAAAATTTTCAGGCAAATTCGGGGAGAACCCCGGTCACACGCGGACGAAGATCTTTCTGACGAGTGACTGGCCCGATTGAACTAACATACCTCATGGATGACTCCCGGGCCCAATTCATTGAAAATCACCATTTTATGTCGTTTAATTGTGTACTTTTTGTATCTTCGTAAAAAGTTTGATAAAATGTTTATTTACACATTTTTTTCGAATAATAGACTCCATAATTCTTCTTCTTCTTCCTACGCCTTTGTACCGCTTGAGCGGTGTCGGCGCCCCAAGTCGATTAGCCGAGGTCCTATCCTGATATCAGTGGACTGGCTCGAGTGACATATCCGTCCTTGTGTGTGACGGCTGGGGATTTTGAAGTCGTGGTTTCCCACTACCAACATTTCTTAAACCCCTTGGTCGGGGCGGGGATCGAACTTTTGACCCTGTGGGCCGTAGACAGGCCCACAACCTGTTGCGCTACGGCGCGCCCCAATAGACTCCATAATTGATTTTGGAAAATGGTCAAGCGATAGAATTCGGCATAAAAAACACAGTAAAGTCCTGGGAAAGAAACAGCGTAGAAGACTTATTCCAATACTCATGCTAACTCGAGAAAATACTTTAAATACCGGGAGTTGAAATGAACTCCAGAAAGTTTCACAAGTGAGCTTTTTCGAAAAAGCTTGATCTTATCACCGACGTGTAAGTTATCGTTGTTCCCAGCTCGTCAGGCTCATTTCTTCACCATGATCCGACTCCTGCCTCTGGTATTGTCTCTTTCTGGATCCCTAGCCTCTGGTTTGCTTCCGAGTTTTTTTGGTGGTTATTGAAGTCGGCAATATTTTAGAGTTAGTTTTTAGCATTTTTCAAAAAATTCTTATGAATGAAAAAGAATGTAGGCATAAATATCCCCAGTATGAGAATTCCATAAAACTTTTATAAGATCTGCTCCAGATCCCTTTGATTTCAAAATAGGCGGAAACTTCACGTTTTTTTTTTTGACGCTTCAAAGTTCACCTGAAATAGAAAAAGCGGACTTTTCTGGTTTCAAAAGCTCGAATATGATCCCTTGTAAAACCGAATGAAACAGAAAAAAACAATTGTTATTTTAAGGTTCGACTGAACCTTGCGAATTGAAATTTATCGGAGATCAAAGGCATGTGATCGCCAAGAAAAACCCGTACGCCGCATGCAGGTGAGTGGACTCAACCCTTCTTATATTTAAAATCTTCTTTCTTGGTTTTGTAACTCCATGAAAAAACTAAAAAAAAATATAACTTCAGCAAGCAAAAAATGATTTATGAAAGCGTTTAGGCCAATATTCTCGATCGAAACTTAGAGACTCCTACCAATCTATTTCAAATAGGCAATTTTTACAGGAACGTCAGCTCACTAGTTTTCCAAAACACGGACCTCACCAATGATGAAGTTCTAGATATACTTAAGAATGTGGATTGGATCGTGAAAGGATCCAAAAAACAAAGTACAGTCAGATGTCCAAAACTTCTTGAGGCTAGATTTTCCAGTTGAAATCGTTTTCACCGGCAATCGGAACATCGGCGGAAGGTTATTCCAGTATCTCTTGAACGACGTAAAAATGGGTGGTGGTCCGGTCAGCCTTTTTATTTGGTTTTCGGGATTTTTTTCAAGATCTCACTTTTTTGGAAGATGATAAAAAAAACTAGATATTAATTAATTCAGGTATTCCTCAATATCTCGGACGAATTCAACTTTTGCATGAAATTGAGGGGTTCAGGTGAGAAATATTCGAATTTGAAGTTCTTGATAAATACAGAAGCGAAACAAACAGGGAAAATGGAAGATGTCGTCAAATATGACGTTTTCAGGGCATACACTCTGGCGCTAATCCACATACCGCCAAGCGCTTTAAATTTTTTTTCGGAATTCGCAAGCAAAAAGTGTTATCTATCCTTTTTGAGACATCAAACTTGACTACATCCTTGCTGATGTCAATGAAAAAAAAAAAAAAATAATTTTTTTAGATAGCTCCGAGGATAATTCTTTTTATGGGGTCGCGCCACGTATCTGCGATCAACATTTTGGTTCGAAAATGTTATAATATGTGCTTGATTTATAAGATTTAGGGGCGAGATCGGGAGTTCGTCTTCCTGAACTGAAATACTTTTATCGGCTCCCATGAAAAAGTTGGTCACTTTAACAGGGATAAGTATATAAAGACTATATCAAAAATTTTTTTTTGAATCTTTGAAACCGGGTAAAAAAATTTAAAAAAAGAAAAAGACTCCTATCTATGGTGAAGATCGAATTTAACAAATGCAAGTATCGGCCTAATTTTACAAGAAATCTAGGGCTAAGTTTCGTAGACTTCATCGAATTTTTGCTATTTAATAAACTTCGTGAATCTCAAAAAAAAATCTGGATAACTTTTCAAAGCGATCTATAGAAAAGCATTTCAAAGTTAATGTTTACAAAAAAACTTCCTGTCCGGAAAAGAAAAAAATTTAGATTTTTTCATTACAACAAATCGTTTATTTTCTTGCTCCATACCGATTAAACTCCAAATCTCATTGAAACGGAAAAAACTCTTTTGTGTCATTCCAGAAACGTCAAGGACATCAAAATTGACGGTTCCAATTTCTGGAAAGAAAAGCCGCCCACTTTTTTCGACAATATTGAGAAAATCAGCACTCAGAGTTCGTTGGTTGCATTTATTCACAGAGAATTTTTTTTGATTTTTCTGTCATAACTTGATTTTTTGTGTTAGCGCAAGTGTTCCAGAAGCTCAGGATTCCCTAGATGCCAGTGTTTCATTCACAGCGAAACAGGAATCTGTCACCTTCAATCGCGGATCTTTTCGATGTTACCGCTCTTTCAAGAGTCTGAAGGAGATTTGGATAGGAGAGGTATTTTTATAAATGGAAGGAAAAATAATCAGGCAAATTCAAGTTGCGAACAAGTGTGAAATTCAAAAGTACCAAGTGAGAAGTTTTTTAAAAACCTTTTAAGCTCTTGGGGAAGCCCTGAAGAAATACAAACGGTGATGATAAAAAAATAAATTTTTTTATATCCTTCAAAGACCTTACTAGTGTCTTTCCTTGACTGCCAATTGGGAAAAAGCCCTTAGAAGAGAAAAAGTTCAAAACTTTTTGCAACTGTTAAGCGACTTTAGAAGAAAACTTTCCTTCTGTCAAAATCTTCAAAAGTTGACTCGGGCTTTTATTCGATTCAGGCTGAGCAACTCAATATCGACGACGAAGTCGATTGCTGCATGGACAAGCAGGACCTTCAGAAGTTTCTCGGAGCCGTACGATACCTCCACTCAACGGCTCGACGGAAACTTGATCAAAAATGCGGTTGGTTTAAACGGAGAAATGGATATGATGATGAAGGAGATAGTCAAAGTTGTCGCTTTATTTTTGTTAGTCAGTTTTAGTAAACTCAAATTTTCTAAAAAGGAAAGTTTAAAAAGTGTAAAGCCAAAGATCGATGAAAATTTTCGTGGAATTTTGGAGAGTCAAGGTCGCATTTGGAATGGCTCAGCGGCCCTTTAGCCTTTCTTGACGTGGACTGGAAAAGAGCTGAAGTGGTTCCTATAGGAAAAACTCCTCCCCCCAGTACAGATATACTGAAGAATTTTTCAGGACTCCTACAAAGGATTCTTCAATTTCCTCTTTTCAGGAGGTCCTAATCTATAGGGCTCCCTCAATCTCAAACTCAAACCCTTTAGTATCCACTTCAGCTTCTCCCCAGAATAGAACTGTTTTCAGGGTGATAATCCTCTGATAATTGATATAAAATAGGTTGGTCAAAACGAGGTCCGAGAAACTACTCTTTTGAAGTCCACCATGGAGTTTTAGACATTGAACCGACGGATAACTTGACAAGGTTCCTCGAAAAAAAAAATTGGTAAAACGGCAAATATTTCAGTGTCGGCCAAGTGAAATACATTTTGGATGGATACTTGGATCTGAGCAAAAGTGAGTGGAGGATTTTTTGAGATTCTTCAAAAAACTGCTAGAAACTTTTTGAAGACGAAAACGTGACAAGCTGGCATTTTCCTATAGAAGACTGAGATAAATTTTTCAATGTTTATCGCGCGCCGACACGTTTTCTTTTGCGCGAAAAAGCTTCGAAAAAAAATGTTTCGAATAGTTCTTTGCAGTTTTTTTAAACCTTTTTTCTACAAAAATGTGACAATCATTAGTTTTTCCTTCAGATCTGACTGTGCGACACGTGGCATTTCTGGCCTTTGTCAAAGAAATTCGATGCAATTCCAAAAATACTGGTGAGCTTCTGATGAGACTTCCTCACAGAAAATGCTTGCAGCCATCGTTTTGGGAAATATCGACATCAGAGAATTTGATCTACCCAGTCTCAAGTACATCAGAGACTGCAAAAGGATCTTCAAGTACACTGGTCGTTTGACCAGCAATGAGGGGACCCGTTTTTCGGTTCCAAAAAAGTTACAAGTATGGGGATAAGGGATTTTTTGGAGAAACTGTTGTTTTTAAAGACGCTCCTGAGGAAAAACATCAAGTCCTACGTCGAGTTCCCATCGAAAAGTTCGTTTTTCTAGAACCCAAAAATTTCTTTGAAAACTTCTGAAAATCTTGCTTTTTCAGAACCATCTATAATCATTTGAAAAAACTACAGAACTTTTGGAAATTCAGATCCATTTTCAGTTTTCTTTGAAAAATCGCAAGATTCGGAAAGCTAGAATAAAAAACACCTATAAAACTACTCGATGAAATACAACTCCCAAACTTTGGAAATAGTGTATTTCAGTTTGCAAATCAAACATCAAGATGTGGAATTCGATGAGGTCGATTGTGATCAACTTCCGCGGATGTACTGTAATCGAAGGCGACGTCGTCATCAGCGGCGACTTTTTCAATTGGAACGAGCGAAGAATTGGGGTTCTGACAGAACTTATGTCTACGGTTCGATTATCAAATGAAAAACACGCTTTTAATAATTTCTCAGGTCCGAAGGATATATGGAACATTGACAATAGAAGAAATCGCAACTGAGAGTTTTGCCGCGTTTCGATTTCTCCAAGAAGTCCATGCTCCAGGTTTTGAAATATTTTTGGCTCTCAAAATAAGTTTTGAATTCCAGATGCAAGCGTTGCGGTTCGGATACTAAATAATCGGAAATTGAAGAATCTAAAGATTTTCCTGCCAGTTATCGAGGTGAATAAGGAAAAAGGGATCAAGATGCAAATTAAGGTGAGTTTTCAATCAAATCAAAAAAAAAAGAACAGTATCGAACCTAGGAGCGCCAGAGTGGACCAGGGAGTTTCAGCTTTAGGGGCCGTTGAAGTTTTTTTCTCTGTGGGCCACTTTAGCGTTCCTAATAACAAATAAATAGAATTGCATATTTGAAAGACCAAAATAACGCTGAAATGCTCGTTTTCGTTTCCCTGATTTGAGTCAAGAACTCAATAAATCAGAAATCGATTTTCAGAAAAATCCATTGTTATGCAAAGACAGCAACATGCAGTTTATCTACGGAGATCAGTTTCAGTTTGAAGACAACTCTAACATTGTCTGCTGTGGGTTTTTAGTGTTTTTAAAAATTATTTTGAGTAGTTTTTGTTAAGAAAGTTGAGAATTTCCAATTTCAGACGTGTCTCACAAGACTGTTGATATCAGTAGCGGCATCGCTGGTGAGTTTAAATTTTTTATTTATCTTTCGAAAACTTGAAGAGTGAAAAAAAAACTTTCTTGAAAAAAAAGAAAGAAATGTCATCAATGCTAGTTGAGTCCATAGAGCGCACTTTCTCTATATGGACTCATTTTTTCGGAAAGCATTAAAAAACCTGAAGTTTTCCAGCAACGGCGGTGTACTACGGTTGCATGGCCGGCGGCGCTTTTCTGCTCTACGAAGTCTATCAATACACGAGACAAAATCTGGTCAACTTCCATTGATTAATTGCGTCGTTTTTCCCTGTGAATATAAATGAATTATTGCTGTGCAGGATTTTCTTCAGAAAGTCGAAAAAACCTTCTGTAAAAATGTAACTTAGGGCTTGTGGGTCAGATCCTGAACCCCCAAATTTTTTAGCTTTTAGGGAGTACCATTTAGTCTCCTGTAAGAGCTGGTCTTTCTCTACCCCTCTATGAACCGCTCTGGTGTCCTCAAGTTGTTCTCAAACTTCTATTCACTGTGTCGGGAAGTATGGTTTGAAGATAAGTAACTTTTTTCTGAGCCAAAAAAAAACATACAAGAAACCTTTATTAAAACAAGAACGAAGAGAAAATAATCAATTTCAACAAACTTCAGCAATAAATTATGTGGGTTCAAAATGTACAATTCCATCCAATTTATTCATCGTCTTCGAGTTCTGGAGATTCTCCTTCATCGTCATCGTCTTCTTCGACGACCAAATCTTTGTTCCGGCGGTTCATCAAAGCGGCATCGACATCGAAGTCGCGACAGAACAAGCTGAGTTTCCGGTTTCCCAGAATCTCCTCCTGGCCAAGTTCGATGCACAAGTTATTCAGCACATTAACGTATTTCATTGATTCTGGGACCTGAAATAGGAATTTTTAGGCCGTTTTGGATAGATAAATTTCAGGTGGTCCTTTTAGACGATCAGGGTATGGCTCCAGGCTCCTAAAGGGCCCTATTGATTTATTTCAAATTTTTTTCCGATAAGTTTTATGTATTGCTCATCTATAGTCTGTTCAGATTTTGAATGTCAAGTCGTCGCTCAAGCTCCGCCCCTAATGATGCGATAAACCAATCAGAGAGCGAGCCATCCACAGAGTGTTTTTGAATGATGTCATCGCACTTGACATTAAAGATCTGAATAGGCTATATGACTACCAGCATGTTCCTCTCGAGTGGCCATAAATAAAAACCCTCACGTGGTAATTTTTTCAAGCTTTAAAGCCCGCTGTAAGAAAAGATAAGGGGCTAATTTTTGAAGGTAACCTTGAGGTGCTTACCTCTTTAGGGCCCACTCTAACTCTTTCCTAAGCTATCTCCATCAAAGTTCTTCACTCAATGACCATCAATCTTGGCCTCTTCAAAATTATCCTGTTATCAGTTTCCCCCAAAACAAATAATCATATCATGCTAACGTCTTTTGGAGTTTGAACATCGGATAAAAATATGACCTCTGAATAATTTTCGAATCCAAGCAAATTAGCTTTTCAAAGGGCGTTAAAAATTTTGCTCAAAATTAAAACCTTTTCTCTGCTGCTATATTTTCCTCTGAACTGTTCAAAATCCTTGTTTTTCTATGCTTCGCGAAAAAAATACCAAATAACAATAAAAATTAAATCATATGAGGTATAGAAGCAAATTACCTCAGCAAAACGCAAACAGGAAGCTTCAAATTGGTGGACGACGTTGTGATGACAGTCCATGTCCAAAACGGACCTTCGATTCTGGAACATTCTTCTTCTGAAATATTTTTCTCCTTAAAGGTCAATTTTTGAAAGGCGACCTCGTGTCCGGGGAATCGATATAAAAGTCGACCAATTCGTGGAACAGTTCTTTGGAAACTCTGCGGTTCTGAAAAACGCTTTGCGTTTCAAAAGTTCATTTTTTGGACTCTTTCTCTCAAAACTAGGAAACTACGGTACCCCAACAAACCCTGTAAATCTGTTGAACACGACGCGCAATTTTACTCTTCTCATAGACACCGTTAACCCGGGAGTACTGCGATTTCAAATGATTCAGCTCAATGTCTCTGGAAGGCCAATTGACGGCGCGAGACGGGTCCTGAAGCGAATCTTTCTAGGCTTTTCGAAACCCCTCTCAATACCAAAGATTTGGGTCTCCGGAGCCTGTGTTCAAGAGTTTTCTCGCCCTGGAACAAACCGACGACCTCGCTGGCGATGCTCAAGTCGCCATAGTGCATGACGTGAGAAAGATTCGTCTTCTTTTTCACCAATTCGTACTGATATTCGAGGGTTTCGCTTGCGAGGTCCTCCTAAACATATGAAAAAATTTTTTTGATAATTTTCTGGAAGTCGCTCTTTTGGATCGAGAAAATATAGGAGGTCTCCGCAGCCGCTGAAGAACCAAAAAACTGACTTTAGGTTTTTTGAGTGAATTTTCAAAATTTTCCGATGAACTCCTTTCAAAAGTTTCAAAACGAATCTTTGATTACTGCTTATAAACCTACCGAATCACTATCGTCCAGCCAGTTGACACTGAACAAGTCGCCCAAACAAGGAAGTTTCATGTCGTTTTCACAATAAGTTCCCCAGGAGCTTTCGTGGTTATTCGCAGCAGTTATGGCGTAAACTAAAAATGAAACAAGTTAAAATAAAGTCCATATCGGAAAGTAACGAATAGCGAATCACTTATTCATAAAAAAAATGGAAACTTTTCTTTTATTTTTTAACATCCCTTTATGAAATTCCAAAAAAAAAAAACAAACTGTCGAGATCGTTGCGGAGAACGGACTCGAACATGCTTCCGCTCTCGCAAGCTTCCAAATAAAAGACCAACTGGGAATATTTCTTATCTTTGTGCATCGATTCCAAAGTGCGGATCAATTTAGAGACCGTCAGCTGAAAAGGAAATTTTTTTTATATCCTCCGCAGTTTTCGAGTGTCCGCTGCTGATATAGTCTGTGTTCCACGACTTGAAATTTCACCGAACGGCTTTCCGCTGTTCCGCTGCACGCGTTCGCGAAGCGTCTTTTGAATATAGGCCACGCATTCCATTGATTGTTATTTCTGTTGGAGTACATGAAAGTAGAGTACCTTGATAAAAGAAAAAAAAAAATTAAAAACGCGACCAAGGTTCGCAAAAGCGCACAGCGGAGCAGCGGAATGTCGTTTGGTGAAATTTTAAGCCGTGGTAAACAGACTATAAGCCAACGATGAAATAACTTTTCAAAGAGCTTCTATTCTTATATAGTGATTTAAGTTAGTAATTGTAAAAATAACCGTAGATGTATTTTTTGTACATGAATTCTGAAAACCAAAAAAAAACGTACGATTTCATTAGGGAACGAGACGAGTCCCACGGCGCCATGATCAGTGAAATAAATGAAAATTCGGTCCTTCGAGGTGCTAAAATTTTTCTTATCTCAAATTTCTATTAACATTTAAAAAATTACGTTTTCAAAACTGGTTTCTTATGAGCGGAAGTCTCATTTCCAGTGATAACCTTCAGGAAATTATGAGGAGTCACATCATCTCCCTGAAATGGCTCGGAATACAAATTTGAAAGCTAAGAATCATTGAAAAAAAATTGAATTTGAAGTGTTTAAAAAAAGTACCAAAACGGTTCTCCTTTTTTTAGGGTTAAGAAAAGTTAAAAAAAGAATATTTTTTTGAAGTTCCTTCTAAAAATTAAATTTTTTTGATGCAAAGTTATAAAGTTTCCACTACAATTTCTGAAATTAATTATTCATACCTTGTAGTCAATCTTAATTCCTTTATAGACGTCCTTTCCATGAGGGCGATTGTACAGTTTCCCTTTGTATGGGTTGCTAAAAAAAATATTTTAATTTTCAATTATTTTGTCAATGGAGCACTTTTCACTGTGAGCGACGTCGTCGTACATCATTGTGATGATGTTTTCAGCGGGAATTCCGTGGGCTATGAGAGTTTGATAGGCATGCCCGACATCCGCCTGAAACCGGAAATTGTGTGATAAAGGTGTTTTCTCTTCGAATTCTCCTGAAAGCTCACCTGATGCCGGTAATTATACCAGCCGTTGGAGCCGGCTACGAGAACAGCGTAGGTTTCTCCTTCATCTCCGGGCTCGCTGGAAAATTCGGAAAAATATAGTGGAAAAAATATAGTGGAAAAATCGATTAAATGTTAGTTTATTTTTTTTTCTGATTAGAAAAACGGTAAAAAAAATTATCATATAGCATGACTACTAATTAGAAGCCTAGAGCGACCACCTCTGCAAGCTTTAGTGACCCCTTTGTAAATCTTCAAGGTCCGCTAAGGTTTTCCATCAAGGGGCCACTTTACTTTTGAAAAAAATGATAAACCTAGCAACGCGGAAAAACTTTCTGTAAGGTCGAGAAGGGCGTAGAACGGCTGAAGCTCCAATAAAAAGCAAGGTTAATAGCAATAAATGTTTCATTGAGACAGAAATGGACGACTCGACGAGCCAAAGTTCTGAGCCCAACTGGCCAGTCGGCTCGAAAACAATCTTCTGATAACGAATGATAAGGATTGGGGTGAGGAGTCCGTCAGCTGACCTTGGCTCACCGATAACACTCCCGCCAGTCTCCCTTGTTTTGCTCACAGAAAAAGAGTGACAATTCGAAGGATTATTTGGAAAGCGAAAATTTAGGGAGTTTGAAGACGAACGGAGAAATCTCTGCCTAAAACGAAGCTGTGCAGAAAGAGCTTCTCATTCCCCCATCAATCTAATAAGGCAACAGGGTGAATCAGAAGTCTCCGACCGCTTACTGAACAATTTCTGGGCCGTTTTTTGAAGCGTTTTGGCCTTTTTTCTTGATAAATCATCGCGCTATTGATCAACTGATTTCAAAGTTTCACCCGTCTCCTGTCGAATCCCATCCAAACATTCGTTCTGTTCTTCAGGCAAAAAGGATTGGAACCACTCCATGATTTGGTTCCTATTGATCAGGGTTACCGCTTCGCACCTCGTCATGTTCATGTTTGGGGCCTTGTTTTTGAGGTAGGAAAAGTAACGAAAATAATTCTCTATGAGTTTATTCGTGGCTGGAGCACATCGCGTAGCTTCTCTTTTTGATGAAATAGCCGACCCCCATGAGATTTTGAATTTTCCGCCAAACGCCAGAGGGGACCTGTGACCAGTTGATCGAGGAGCCCCAACACTTGAAGATGAGAAGTGGCAAGCTCGTCTGCAAGAAGCTCCGAAATAACTACCATTTCCGTTTTCTCAGAAACGAACTCACTTATGGATTTTCGCAAGTGTTGGCGATGGTAGAAAATAAGAGCATCCAGTACAAACGAAATATTGAAAAAAAAGAAGAGAAAGAAAAACGAAACAAGCCTTTTTCTGCCATCCATGCTTCGCAAAAAAAAAATCCCGTGCGATCGCCGAAGTGTCGAGCCACTTCACCCGTCGCAGCACCGCTGGTTCGTCGACTATGCTCTTCCCGGAGACAAGACTTCGTGCTCTGAAAGACCATCAAGAGCGGCACGAGCAAAATTAGCAATCCCATGAACCTGTCACTTCAACCGCTCACTACGGCTGGAGTAACCGTTGCACGATAGTGTTCAACTAACTCGTTGAACTTCAGATGTGTCGCAGCTTTATCAGACATCGTGCAAGTCACTTGGGCAATGAACTGATCAAAAAATTAATTCAGCTTCCCCAGCTTTGTGATCAGCCGGTTCTTGCTTTGCTTCGTTTACGGTTAAATCAGCTCTCCGCTATTTCTCGCGAAGATTTTTCGAGAAAGCTTATCTTCACTCAACTTGGTGCTCAGTGGCGATTTTTGGCGCCTTATACTTCCCATTTCTTGATGCATGCTCGAAATTGTCCGTCTATTGTACTCAACTTCGAATCAACGAGTACTTTAGAAAATTTTTCTTTAAACGACTCATGATTTTTTTTTCCGACATTTCTGCATCTCCAATTGCAGAGCTGATCGTAACAATTTTGATGCAAAGTTTGACTCGCCTTTCTTTTGTCGTTCAAGTATTTTTGCGTCTAGGCGATCACGAAGGGTTCTGAAAAATTTGTCGGAGACGAGAAAAAAAAAATTTAATTTACAACGTTATTGATTAGCCTTTTTAGCGTCCGCAGCACGTGCACACAACACAAGCGCTAACACATTTAATATTTCGCGCAAAACTCTACAAAAGCATTATTTTTTTTTTACAAATTTATCAATTTTTTGAATTTATGTTCAGATCTGATTTTTTTGACAATCGTTCAACTAAAAGCTTTCTCACAAATTTTCGTTCTTTCCCTTTATATTTCCCCCCTTTTCGAGTTTAATGAAAAAAACTAGAAATCAAAACGTTTTCAAAAAAATTTTAACGAACTTTTTTTGGAGTTTTGAAATTTTTTTGTTCGAAATTACATCATCCGTTTTTGAAAAAGGCACGTCTCAAAAATTTCGTTTTTTTAATTACTTTTGGATGATTTACAACTGAGAAAAAAATGAAATTTGTCAAAAACATAACGCTTTCAACGAAATGTTTTAAAAATTCGAAAAAAAGCGAGTTTTCGGTAAATTTTATGAAAAAAATATTCAAAAAAATTTTTCCAGTGATCCAATTATACATCTAAAGAAATCCATAAATACCAAAAAAAGTTCTACAATAAATCTTTATGCAAATATAAAAGAAGCAAACAACATTTTCTGAATACATAATATCATGTGAGTGTAATTCGACACAAAAAAGAAGCATTAAGAAGGTCGATTAACAAAAAAAACTCATTAAACTTCCTCCGAAACTCTAATATCAGAGAAAATTCGAAAATTAACGTTACAAAAAAGTTTAGGGTTATTCGACCGAACGGAGAATGACAATGGAAACAAAGGGAAAACGGTCGATTAACTAAAATAAACTATATTTTTCATAACTTTTTCCTCAAAAGCTACGAAATCAGCAAAAATTTGAAGATGATTATTACAAAAAAGGCTTGGGTTAATCGACCGGACGGAAAATGACATAAAAAAAGAAAAGCAACAAATAACTTGAGAAGAAAATGTGCTTTCAACAAGTTCCTGGGAAATCTGCAATGGGGAATCCGTAATTTCACGAAAGCTTTTGAAAAAAAGTGTACACATATAGGAACCGTTATTGAAATGATTAGAAAATCATTTTTAACAAATACTTTTTCGAAGTTTTGTTAATAGAGACCAAATGAAGGTTCATAAAAGCTTCATACCGGGGCAAAAAGGGAAAAAAATGTTGAGAAAAATAGCCGCGACTCAAAGTTCTCATATTTCCAATGGGCTCAGAATTGGTTCGACGAGCGTTTCAAAGCGGCAAAGAAGGGGAAAATTCAATAAATCTAAACGCGAAAAATCGGGATGAAAATGCAGAAGATCGGGCCAAAAAGGAAAGGTTTCGGGTATTCAATGGATATTTGTGGAAAATTCAATCGCTGTCGCTGTCGCGGCTGTAGCTCCGAGCGCGTTTGCGTTCTTTTCTCGGGGGAGAGCGACTTGGCGATCTTCCACGACCTCTATCATATTCCGGCGTCTGCACAAAATGATAATTTTCGACTATCCTTCAAATACATGTCAAGTCTGTTCTGAAGACATGAAATTTTGGAAAAAATTAGGATCGCCAAAGGGGCAACTTTAGGACCTTTTGTAGGCTCCGCTCGGGGGAACCATTTTACCTCCTCCTAATGTGGCACCAATTCTTGCAAAAGGGGAAACTTTAGGGCTTTTGGTTGGTCGCCACTTTTTTTAAAGGTTTCAAGCCCGAAAAGTATAAAGCTCGAAAATTGGGTGGATGAACTGCGAATTCAAAAGTCAAACAGATTTTTTAAAAACTTTTTCAAGCCGAAATGTAACTCTAAATGAAACGTGAAGTGGTCCCTAGAGTGGCACTTTAGGGCCTCTTGTAGGCTGCCCACAGGGAACCATTTTACCTCCTCCTATGATTGCAAAGGGACAACTTTAGGAATTTCAGTTAGGATCACTCTAGGGGACCATCTTTTCCAACTCCTTTTTTTGTACTCACCTTGCGCTGTGGCGAACTCGACGGAGACCTGCCACGTCCCCTTCCATAACCAATGGCTGAAATCTGGAAAAAAGGATCATTAAAAACAGAAATAAAAAATATCGGTAGTATAGCTATTAGACGGGAAAAATTTTCCTCATTTTTTGTTCAAATGACCAAAAAATTGGTCAGATCCCGATCAATCATAATAAAGGAAAAAAAAATCGGAAATTATTTTTGTTCAAAAAAAGCATATTTGAAAAATTCCGATTTTTGGGCTTACTTCGCGTGAAGACGAGAACGGCGAAATCCTGCCACGGCCTCTACCAAAACCCCTCGTCTGAAAAAAGAATCAAATCAAGTGATCAAAAAACAAGCTTTTTGGTTTTATTTTTCAGTAATTTACGCTCTTCTATTGCTCTCCGAGTTAATCTTTTATGAAAATTGAATTTTTCTGTCCCAATCGCTCGGAAGCGATCACAGCGAGGTCCTGTCACGAGATTTACCGTAACCATTGACTGAATTAAACAAAACATTTTGAAATTGAGAAAATATTTTGAAAAATGCGAAAAAATATAACTCTAATATTTTCGCTCAGAAATGCTTCATTATTCAATTCAATGGTTATTTAAAATTAACTTTGCAAAAATCAAAAATAAATCGGTCAAAATTTGCTGCAAGAAGATCAAATCTGCGTGAAAAATGTTGACTTTTAAGATTATTCATTCATTTTTTTCTCTTAATAAAATATTTGCTGATAGGTAAAAAGACCCAAGAAAAATCCAGAGAAAAATATTCACAAGCATGTACAATTTCTTTTTCAATATACAGTCAGAAAACCGGGCGCAACTTTCAAAAATTAACCAAAAAGTAGATTTTTTTTTTTCAAAACTTCAAATAATTTTCCAACAAAACTAAGCAAAACCTACCATTCCAGAGTTGAAATTCCTTTTCGGAGGTTCAGTTATGACAAAAATCTTCGTTTTTTCTTTCTCGACGGCCGCCGGTACTTCCATGGTTGCAGGCGGAGTCTGTAAGGGAATTTTCTCAACTTGGAAAATTATTTTATTGACTTCTGGCCTTTCGTATTTCAAATCAGTTTCATTATTTTTTCTTGATTAGGTCCATATCCATTAACTTATTGCAGTTTATTTGCTACTTTATTGAAATATTTCATTTTTGACCGAACCTTATTATTAAATTTTCAGATATCCAAGCCTTCATTAAAATTTTTTTTTATCTTTTCCGACTAACTCGAATTTTTCCAATCAAACGCTAAATTAGGAGCAGAAAAAACATTTTTTGCATCTAAAATTGGCATGCTATAAAGTACGGGCGTTTCCAAAAGGCGACCGGTGCGAACGCTTTTTTCTGCTCCACTGCAAATCAATGAAATATGGGCATTAATATTTTCTCTCCCACTTTTTTTTTTTCGAATTTTGTATTTTTTCCTATATTTCCTTTTTGAAAAAAACTATTCAAAAAAGTACTCCGACGGAATAAATGAATTCATTATCAAACACTTCTCGTTGATTGCTCAAAAAAGCCTCTGATTAGGAGCATTTTAAACCATTTCATACAGTTCATGAATTTGTGTTAACCGGGATAAGGTGAAATCAGTTGAGTTTGGGACAAAACAAATCTTGAAAAATTGTTTGAAAAAATATATTATCAAAAACAAACAAGAGGCACCATTATACTGATCAGAAAGCTATTGAAAAAAATTAGAATTTCCTTTAATTTAAAAAAATGAAAAATTCAAAAAAACGCCCGTATTTTATTCATTTGTAGTGGAGCACAAAAAGGGGTCGCATTTTGTAAAAGACCGTATTTTCTAGAATGCCGCTAAAAAAATCATAAAAAAACTCTCAGGATTTATCACTCATTAATGTTTTTCGCTGTGAAAAGGGAAAGTGAATATCATTTGAAAATGATAAAATTCCGCCCCCAAAAGTGTCAGAGAAAATAAAACCTCTCAGAAATGAACTTTTTTTTTTGATTTTCTGTCTATAACATACGCCAGAAAAATGGAAGATGCAAAAATTTTGATTCCAGTAATTAACTCTTCAGGGCAAACAACTTCTGTAATTTTTTTTGAGTCTACTGGAAAGACAATAAAAAATGACCTTCATGGTGGAGATTCTTTCAAATTTACTGAAGGTTAGAAAGAAATTGATATACTTCAAAAAAAAAAAAAACTAAGAAAAAAAAAAGAAGCAGACCTTCTCGACGTCGTTTCCTCCACTGAGTTTGCGCTTCCTCGTCGTTTCAGAGCTGTCGAGGCGCGAGCGTCGCGGCTCCGGGAACTCGACAATTGGATCAGGATTCTGCAAGGACAAACCTTGAAATCATACATCAGCCTTGTATTTTTTTTCTATAACTATACGATCGAAAGTTTGGGTTACGACCAGTACTATATATGGTTGCCGATGGGACGCCCCGGGTTGACTCGCGTTTAGAAGTAGCCGCCCGGGGACGACCCGTCGAGCAAAGTTGAAAATAAGAAAAAATATTCTAAATTCATTCCGTGTATTTCCCGAGCTCCACCATCACCGCCGTGCCCGTACAAGCGGAACTGATGGATCTACTTGTGGAAGAGCGAGGAGAAGGATCGTAAGACCATGCTTTAGATTCAATCAACTACACGTTTTGACTTCTTTTTCGCCAAAGGCGGTGTTAGTGCCGCTCAAAAGAGCAATTTTTTCACCGCCTAGTCGGTTCCATCTGACTAAAACAACCAATAAATATTGGTGATGATGATGATGGGTGAAAAAAATCGAGAAAAAGTGGCTCTTTTGACGATACGATCCCTTCACGGGTCGGCTAGCCCCGGGTCGACCCGCACTTTGAAGTCATCGCCCGGGGAAGACCAGAGGTTGAAAATGAGAAAAAAAAATGTTGAAATTGTGTGATAGCATTAAGAAAAGTGGCTCTTTTTACAATGTGATCGCTTCGAGGGTCGGCTAGCCCCGGGTCGACCCGCACTTTGAAGTCATCGCCCCGGGAAGACCAGAGGTTGAAAATGAGAAAAAAATGATGTGATTGTGTGAAACAATTATAAAAAAACGGCCTTTTTTGACAATTTTACCGTCCCGGGTCGACCCATCTCATCAAAAGCTCCGAATTTATCCCTTTGGCTTTTTTTCAACCCTTTTTTGGAAAACTAACCTTCTGAACGTTCGGCGGCTTGAACTGAACAACTTGATTCGGAACTTTCGGAGGTGGAACGAAAGGTTCTCGATTCGGCGGAGAGAAACGATCTTTCTGAAAACGTTTCAAGTTGGAGAGAAAATCTGCAGGAATTTGTAACTATGAACTATAGAATTATCAAAATCAAAAAAAAAAAGGATGATATGGGTTTCTCGTAGACAAGAAAACTCGGAAAATCTAAGGTAGTGCGAAAGCGTCTATTGACCAATTCCGGTTTTGACGCTTTAGTGGCCACTATAGTAGTCGAATTAGTGGCCGCTTTAGTGACCAAAAATCAGTCTCCTCTTTAGAAGTGTGAGTGGTTCAACTAGGCCACTAAAAACTACTATAATGGGCACTAAGGCGAAAAATAGTGGCTACTATAGAGGTGGTTTTAGTGGCCACTTTAGTGTAGTTTACAAGTAGTCTTTGTGGAGCCCCATGACTCGATTTTTTCCTGGTAAAGAAGGAGGTTCTGCAAAAAGCTAAAGCGGGCCCTCTAGGGGAAAAAACCCCTACGGAGGTATACTGGAGGTCCCTGTTTTTCGCCCCCTATAGTACCCCTAAATGATCATTTAAGACTCACTTTAGACAGTTTGCAGTTCGTGTGAATTCCCCGCTATTCTAGGGGCTTAAATGTGAAATTTCCTCAATGGAAAAGTGGTTTCAAGTGCCTCCTCGGGGTCCTTGGTGTAAATCCCTTCAGGAGGTTCTTATACCATTCCTTAGGACCCCCTAGACCTCAAAACCCCTTCAGGGCCCACTTCAGCTACTCCTAGTTTCAGGAAAAAACTGATCTCTGACTTATCTTTTGCACGATTTTCGGCTAAAATTACAAATTTTTGTAGAATTTCAAGGCGATTCTTCATTGCCCACATTTCTCCTAGGGCTTACCCAAGCATGATTCGGGATATATTGGTTATGAGGAGGAGGTGGAGGAGGCGGAGGAGGAGGCCGTGAAAAATCGGGATGATTATTGAAGAACCCGCCCGGTGGAGCAGCATAACCAGCCCGGTATCCATGTTGATAATGATACTGTTGAGCTTGATGGGCAGCTAAAAATATGTCGTTTATAGTCAATTCATAGAAGATTTTCGTTCAAAAATTCGAGTCCTAAAAGCTTCTTTTTTTCTCATTTCTCCTTCATAAATTTATTTTTTTTTATTTCAGTTTATTTATGAGCTTTTTTTCTGAGTTGCTTAAAAACGGAAAACTTAACTGAAGCTACAAAATTTATTCTCTAAAGTTCCTTCAAACATCTATAAAAAAACGTTTCATTCTAAGACTCTTCTTTTTAACACACCTTTTCTGAGAAAGTCGATGAACTGCAGTGAAGCGTTGGTACAAGAATTTCATGTTTTGTTTTGAGAGTTTAAATTGTTGTCACAGTTACTAGACATAATTTGTAAACTTTTAGGCTAGTTACTGTGAGGCTCCGCCCCCTCACTGGGTTACGGTAGGTCTTTTAGTGAAATTTTCTAACTTTTTTCCTAGTTGACGGATCGACTCCAAACTTTCCTTGAAACACACATAACGGTATTTCAAAGCATTTTTCACTGAAATATTAAAAAAATTTTTTTTTCAAGTTTTACCCGATAAAAAACCATTTCTGTATAGCTTCCTTTACTCGATTTTTTTATCGCTTTGAAAAATACTTTGTTTGAAAATGTAAATTGCTTTTTTTCAAAAATAAATAAATGCGATCATATGATTCTTTTCTATGAATTTTCTGAAAATGAACAGCTTCTCGTAATTTACGTAAGCTCAAAAAAATCCTTCCAATCATTCACAAAAACAGAGTTTTTTTCGGTTTTGAAAGGGAAAAAAAGAGACCCAATCAGGTTCAAAGTTCAAATTGACCTTCGAATGATTTTAGAAACACTATCAAAAGAAAAAAATGAATAAATAAATAAAAATTTCGATATTGTCGTGAATCTCATAAGAATTATTCTATCCAAAAACTTCTGATCCACTTGTTCTATAAAAAAATTTGTATATTTTCACTTCAGCATGGCAAAACGTTTCAGAAAAATAAACTATCAGGTTTTTTTTAAAATCACGATTAATGATCCTGAACTCTCTAAACTCTTCAAAATTCAATTTTATTCTTGGATTTCGTCGAAATATTTTTTTCTTAAATTCTCAACTTTCCAAACTCTTTTCATTGAACTTCAAGAAAAAAAAAATCAATATACCGAAACTATGATTGTAAGGAGCCACTTGACCGTTCTGCATGTAGTAGTCACCTGGAAAATTCAAATTTTACTTTATCTTTTTAAAAATGCTTGTTCAATATTGCATGTTCATCGGCCTCAAAAAATCGTCGAAAAAAAAAACCAACTGTAATTCGGACCGTAGGCTGCCACCTGATTTTGGGCCATGTAGTTCTGGTCTGAAAATCATCAAAAAGTCAATATTTTTGATTTTCGAAATAAACTGACAGTAATGCTGCTGTTCGGGCGGATAGAAGGGTGGCGGTGGGAAAGGCCCTGAATTTGGAAAATTAGGAAAATATTCTGGAAATTAAGGAAACGAACAGTTCGGCGGAGGAGGAAGGGCGTAGTTATAGTTGGAGATTTGGTTGTTGTTGTTAACCATTGTCCTAAAAATATGTCGATTATAGTTTGAAAAACGGCTTATTTATTAATTTTCAATTGGGCTAGAAAGTCGTCATAAAAATCGTTTAAGAAGTAGATTTGTGAGAAAAGCGCTGAAAATGTCTTCATTTAGACAAACTTTTTCATGAAAATGAATACTGATCATGATGATTTTCAAATTTTTCGCACTTTCTGCAAAATTTTACTTCTTTTTTTGAATTTCGAACATTACTTTCAATTTGCCTAAAAAAAATATTTAACCCGATTTTTGAGGATTCTCTTCGTTTTTCTGCTATTTTTACTTGGCCAGATCAACTCCTTGAAGCATCGAAAAAAAGATCCAGAAAGACTAAATATTCAAAACTGCGTAGTTTTTGAGAAATAAAGACTCAAAGCCAAAAAAGGCCTACGGATTTTGAGGGTTCTCTTCAATTTTGAGGTGTCTATTCTGGGAAATTGGCAAGTTTGGGAGTTTGCTACTTACAGGATCATTTTCTGGTACATCAAAAAGTAGTCTGGCTAATTTTCAGGAGTTTCTCAAAATAGAATCATTTTCCTTGTCAGGGGGAGAGGAGTTTTGGCACCAATATAACAAGTGTTAACCTCGAGGTGGTACTAACTTTATTTTTGGTAGAGTTTTGAAATGATCTGCTCGGACCTTGGTAACGCGAACGGGACGCGAATCGGACGCGTCGGGACATCTTTAAGGACCACTTTGGTAGCCTCAGCACTCTTATGTGATACCTAGAATCGCCCAGAAGCGTCCGGAGCACGTCCGTTTCGCGTTACCAATTACCAAGCATAAATTTCTTATGCTGATGAGGGATCAGACGGGCTAAAACGGGCAATCAGTGGGTGTGCCCGTATGAGCGCAGCCTCTGAGTCAATTGGCGTTTTTTTAAAAGCACAGATAAGGCCCCTTTGGGTCTCAAATTTTCTTATTAACTTAGCTGGGTCACTCATTTCTTAATGCACCTGTTTTTTCCCATTTTTGCCCCAATGAGTATCCGAAACCCTAAAAAAACACGGGCTTAATCCGGGTGCGCCCGTTGATCCACGTGGCAAATATGAGAGAAAATTATGAAGCTTTTTTTTTCTAGCGGGCCACCCGGCGCAGAATTATAATACTTTTTTTGAGGATGAAAATGGCTTTTTTTTCGAGTTTTCAATGGCAATTTACACGTTGGGCTGCTCGACGGGGCTCTCTCGAGGCGGCGGCGGAGGCGGGATCGGAGATATTTTTCTGGATTTTGTTCGCGGCGGTGGCGGCGGAGGTGGAGGCGAGCGTGGCGGTGGTGGCGGTAGAACTTTGACGATTTCCAGATCGTTTTCGATTCCGAAACGGACACGGTTACTGCCCGGAGATCTCTTGATTACCTGAAAGTTGAAGTTGAAAGTATGAGGAAACTGTCTACATTCCCGAATTGAAAGACATTGAAAAAAATCGGAATCTGGTGGTGATCATTTAAAAAAAAAACAATGCAAGTTCAAAAGTAACTGGAATGGTCCCAAAATCCTTTTGAGTGATGCTACGGATGAAAAATGAACGATTCATTCTAAAATTCGCTGAAGTTTTCATAGAGTTAATTTACAGCAAATCTCGAGACGGAGAGCCATTGCAAGTATTATTTTTGTCGTCGAAAGAAAAAAGAAGCAAAACTTGTTCATTCAAACGACAGATAACGAAAAAAAAAAACTAAAACTGAAGTCAAAAAGTGGAAAAGCGTTTTACTGAAACTCGAAAATGACTTCTATCAGTATTATTTTTTACTGAAATTAACTTTTCTATATCTGAACCTTCTCATAGATATTATCTTATCAGAAAACGTCGAAAACAACAAGTTTTTAAAGGAAAATAGGGAAAAATAACTTTCCACTGAATACAATACGGAAGAGAAAATGGAAACAGAAAATGAAGAAAAATGATATTTTTTGGCGAGTTACGAAAGAATGATGCGTTGGAGATAAGCTCAGGACAAAACGTGATCTGCGGTCAGCGGGTAGACCAAAAAATATTCGTTATAGTGAGTCCATTTCAAAACATTTTCAGACAATAATTCGACTCAAATTTTTTTCCAATGTTTTTTTTGGAACTGTTTTGAACACAAATTTTTAAAAAGATTCGAATGGGACCTTGCAGAAAGTTATATATTTGGTAAATTCGAAGATTTTTCACGAGTTTGTGGATCTTAATGTCAAGAAAATTGTATTAAAACTACAAATAAAAACCATAATTTTTTTATCAAATTCGGTACCAAGTTTTAAAAACAGATTTTTTTAAAAATGTGTTAATTACGGAAAAAGGACTACATGATGGCGCCAAAAGAGCTTTAGAGCAGCTATTTTTTTGTCCTTTTTTTCAAAAATTCTGTTGAATTTGCTTCCAAACGTTGAAAAAAAGTTTAAAAAAATGAGAAAAAGATGTTTTTAGGCCAAAAAAAGGATTTTTTTCAAAGACCTCACATAATTTTTCCTGTGGAACTCAAGCAATCGGGGGATCCATTTTTTTTTGTAATTTTTTTCGACTAATTTTTTTGATTTCTGAGCCTTTCCAGCAGCTATCTGGTCCTTTTTTTTCAAAATAAGCCTGGCTTATCTGTATAAATTTATTTTAGACGACTGAAAATCAGCCATTTTTGAAAATTTTACGAAAAACAGTTGTAAAAAGCACAAAGATCTATTTTTGGCCAAAAACTAATTTTTCAAAGACCTGACTCAATTTTCCTGTGGAACTTGAGCAAGCGCGGAGATCAATTTTCTCTTTTTTTTTAAAAACTTTCTCGATAAATTTTCTCACTTTCTGTTTTTGCGCCTCCTTCTTGGCCAATTTCTCCTCCATCCACTCTTTTTCGAGTTTCTCCCGGACGATCCTCCGTTCTTCGTCTTGAATCCGTCTCTGGATCGCCAAGTCGTTGGCTTCCTTCTGTCGGAGTTGTTCTTTCATCGCGATTTCGTGGGCGATTCGTTCCTCTTCGTCCATTTGACTGGGCAGACGGACCAGGTCTTCATTGATACTGTGTTCGAAGGCCTGAAAGTCGTTTTTGTGAAGAAAAACGCGGAAGAAATCCCGCAATATAACTATAAAATCTCCTTTTTTGTATAAGGCGCTAAAGGAAAATTTCAAAATTGGCTGCAAAAGAAGAGAAAAGTCTTGGAAACAAATTTAAAAATCCCACTATATAAATCAACCCAAATCAAACTCTAAAATCTTACCGTTAAAGGCAGAAATTTGCTTAAGAAAATTATTTAAACAGAAAAATCATTGCGGTACTTTTTTCACCAACTTTTTTGAGCATTGAGTAGAGGTCAATAAATTTTTATGAAAAGTCTATAATCTGTTATTCCTGTTTTGGTAAATCAAAAATTGATTTGTTTGCATGAGCTAAAATTCTTAAATTTAACAGTTCAATGGGTTTTTTCGAGTTAAAATTCAAATTCTCACAAGTCAGAACTTTTTATAGTGCAAAACCTAGAATTTAACAGTTGAAAGTTGATGTGATACCAAAAGGAATTTCTAAAATCCCACTTTCATTAGGTTCTGAAGGAAAATGCTAACATATTACTGTTATAAGGCCCTGAAATGTAAAACTGAAATCTTACTTATTTGAAGCCACATTTAAAAAAGTTATAAAAGTTTTAAAATAAAACTAATAATTTTCACAGGTGTTCTTATAGTGAAAAGCCTAAAACTCAGTTGAAAGGGGTAAAAAGACCAGATTTCTAAAATCTCACTCTTATAGGCTTCTTGAAATGATTATCCAATTCATACTTTTGAAAAATGATAAAATTCCTGAATTCAAAAATCTAAAAATATTTCTTTTTGGAAGTTGCTAAAAGAAAAACTCACTTTTAAGAAGGAATAAAAGTCCTAAAATAATAAATTCCACTGGTTGAAAGGTTTAAATGTGGTATGTTTTAAATATACTTTCAAAAGGCTATAGAAATTCTCAAAAAAACTCCGAAAAAAATGAATTTGAGAAGGTTTTTTTCTTATTGAAAAGCCCTTTAGGGAAAACTTCAAGACCCAAAAAAAAGAAATTCGAAATATTCCTAGTATTCAAAATGAAAAAAATCGGATTTCCAAGGATTTTCTGTGGATATTTTTCAACAATAATTCTCAAAATTTATTTTTCCATCAGATTTTTTTTCTTACCTTCGCTTTTTTTCAAAGGAGCATCGTGGCGACGTCTTCACTCAGAATTTGCTGAAAAAAATAATTTTTTTACAATTTCCACGTAAATTAATAGAAAAAAACCATTCCATCTTTTTCCAATTGCCAATGATGCGACGCTTTTTGGTTGGAAACCCGGAAACTCCTGCAAAATTTTGGTTTTTTTCAACTTGAAATTCGTTTTCATTGTTATTACATTAAAATGAAAAATATAGAAAAAAATATACAATTTTTCACCATTTTTTTCGGGGTTTCTGCACCGAATTTCTTCCAAGAGACGAAGATGCAATTTTATTGCCATTTTTGGAAGTTTCGGCTGAAAAAAAGCGTATTTATTGGAATTCCGGGAAAAAAATTACTTTTTTTGAGAATTGAGGCGGCGGCCTTCTTTGGACGACCTGAAATTGAACTAATGCAAATTTTTTTAATCCAGTGATCTGAAATTCAGCTTCTTGACTATCAAAAACAAATTAAACCAATTTTTCACGTGAAAAAAAGCAAATTTTGACAACACAATATTTTTTTCTGCTCAAAAAGAGATCAGCATTTTTTTAAAATTTAATTCATCTCGAATGATTTTTTTAGTCTTTGAGAAAGTGAGATTTTTGCGTTTATTTTGCCCAGTTTTTTTGCTAAAAAGAATAAGAAAAAAATCGAATAGAAATTCGGCAAAATCCCCAATCAAAGTTTTCTCAAACTTTTTTTAATTTTTGAAAAAAATACTTTGCTCACGAAAAAAATGTTTTTTTTAAGATTCTAATCGACCAAAAAAACGGATATTTTCCACGAAGAGTATTACGAAATTTTTTTGAAGATATTCTGTTCAAAAAAACCAAAATAATCATTATTTTTCCTGGAATGTTCTTTGGACTTCAAGTTGAACAGAAAAATTTCTTTCTCAATCTTCATTTTTTTCTAAATTACTTTTCAATTTTAAAATCTGGAACAAAAACGAACTTTCTTTGAGTGTTTTTTTCGACATGAGGTTTTTTTAAACTTCATTTAATTTTTTTAAGAAAAACCTCTTTTGCAGTTTTTGAATAAAATTCCCAGTGTTTTTTTTAGGTTGGTCATACAGAGCTTCAAAAAGAGAATTTATGTTCTCCTACTTCGAACTGATCAAAAAAATCCTTCTTGGCAATGTATCCAAACTTCTCTCATTTTTTTGAGGCTTTTGAAAAAGAAAAAAACCAATTTTTTTAAGAAACCCTGGGAATTTTTTTATATTAGTTTTTTTATTTCAATTCCTTCAAAATACCTTGTTGGAGATACCAATTTTTTCTTATTTCAAAATGTTCTAGATATCGTAAGAAAGAACCTTTCTGTAGGAAACCCCGGAGCTTTTCGGCAGACGAGTTCCAATGGCGAAGACTTCGGGGTCGTCGTCGCTTCTCTTCTTCGTCGAGGCTTTCTTCGGGGTCTTTTCGACGTCTTCAGCCGGCAGATGCGACTTTTCCAAGGGATCTTCGGGCAGGTTTTTCTTTCGGGCGACTTCGGAAAGGACAAGGGCGTCGTCGAAGGAGCCGTCGCTGGAGGAGGAGCTACTGAAGTGCGGCTTCTTTTTTTCGGTTCTTAGGGTCCTTTTCGGCGTTTCCTCGTAAGGGATGTTCTGCTTCGGGATGGAAGGATCATCCAACATCTTCTTGGTCCGGTCAACCTCCTTCATCACTTCTTCGACGACGACGTTGTTCTGTGACGTCTTCTCAAGCCGAGTTGCTTCAGAAGGAAGTTTTTTCGTCGCCTTCTTAGTTCGACCCGACTGTTTCACCACTTCTTCGACGACTTCTGTTTCAGAATCGTCCAGAACTATTTCCGACGTCTTCCTGGTTCGATCAAGTGGCTTCATCACTTCTTTGACGGCGGCGTTGTTCTGCGACGTCTTCTCAAGCGGAGTTGCTTGAGAATTTTCAGGATTTTCTATCGACGTCTTCTTGGTTCCGCCCGACTGTCTCGTCACTTCTGATATGGCATCTTTCTTGGATCCTTCGACGACGGCGTTGTTCTTCGACGTCTTCTCAGGTCTAGGAGCTTCTTCTAAAGTCTTCTTGGTTCCCATGATCACTTCTCCGGCGACGACGATGATCTGCGACGTCTTCACAATCTGAGCCGCTACAGAATCCTCTAGAACTACTTTCTCTTCCTTCAGCCTTTTTTCGGAGACGTCTTTCTGGATTTCTTCCACGACGGCGTTGTTCTGGGACGTCTTCTCAATCCGAGTCGGATCTTCCAGAACTTTTTCCGACGTCGACTTTGTCACTTCTGCGATCTTCTTCTGCGGAGGGAGGTCAAGAACCTTCTTCTCAGCCTGAGTCGCTTCAGAATTCGTTCCGTCTGGAGCGGCTGTCGGCGTCTTTTTTGGAGGAGCTCCTTTCTTCGGGGCAATTGCAAGCGACGTCTTCGTTTTCTCGACTCCAGAATTTTCGACAGTTGACGTCTTCTCAGCAGGGATTGCTTCAGAATCTGGAGCCCCTTTCGGCGTCTTCTTCGATTGATTTCCCTTCTTCTGCGCGTCTTCCAATAAAATCTTCGTGTCAGGATCTCCAACCGTCAACGTCTTCTGAGCTTCAGAACCTTCGACGTCGCCACCTGGAGCGCCTTTCGGCGTCTTCTTCGGCCGACCTCCCTTCTTCGGCGCCAATCCAAGCAAAATTTCCGCACTCCTGACATCAGAATCTTGCATGTTCGACGTCGTCTCAGCCCGATTCGCTTCAGAATTGGCGACGATTTCCTTCGACGTCTTCTTCTTTTGCGCCGGAGTTCTTCTTTTCGGCAGAGTCTTCTTCTGCACGTGTTCGGACACTTCCAACGACATCTTCCTCTTCTGCGACCGGGTGATTTTCCTCGGGATTTCTTCTGGCGGATCTTCGAAGACTTCAGAATCGCCGACGACGTTGTAAAACGCGATCGAAATTTCCTCCGGCGTTTCCTTTTCGGGTGGTTTTTCGACGATGACCTTCTCTTCCACCGGAGAATCGTCCAAGTTGAACGTGGCCGAAGAAATCAGTTGCGCCAATGTTTTTTCGGCTGTCGGTTGGGCCTGGAAATCATCTATTTTTTTGATCAATTTTTACCTTTTTAAAAAAAATTTACGAATATTAGGAAATTTTAGGAAAAGAAAAAAACATTAGTAAAATGAAAAGAAGGGGCGGCATAGCTCAGCTGGCATAACTAATTTCTAACGTCCGCAAGGTCGTAGGTTCGAGTCCCCCCGAGGTCGACCAAGCCTTTCATCCCTCCGGGGTAGATAAAATTGGGAGCTGCATGCAGCGAAAAGGCTCAATCTCTGCCATCGGCCTTTTGAAAGCCGGCACCCGACTTCTTCCTACGACCTCTCTTGTACCTGATGTTCTACGAGCGAAATTCACAACTTCTCTGCCTAAGCCACAGCTCCTGCCGCCGTTAAAACACAGTCAAATCAATGAAAGTCGATTGCACATGTTTTCTTACATTGAAGATGCAATAAACAGTTTAAACAAACAGGAAATTTTTCACGCAAATTGAGAACTTCTCTCATTTTTTTCTAAGTTCGAAAATTTGTTAGAAAACTAAAATTTTGGAAAAAAATCTCTTGTAACTCGTAGACTCGTAGAACTCGTAGAAGCTGTGAAGCGTAAAAAAATCATCAAAATTATTCCAAAATTCAGAAAATCACTGGAAAAAGCGAATTCCGAAAGTTCCAAAACAATCATTTTATCTGGTACTTTCAGCATTACTGGAACCAAGACAACAGTCAAAATTTTATTTTTTTTAACAAGAAAATCCAACTTCAACTTTGTTTTTAGCTTTGATCTAAAGAAAACCGCTTATTGGTAAGTGAAAAAAAGGCCTTCGGTTAAGAACTCGATGAAATTTGGCTTAAAGGAACTTTCAGACAGCTTATTTTCTGAACAAGTGGAAATATACTGCGTTTTTAAAATTCTAGTAAACTTTTTTCGCCTCAAAAAAATTCTTTTTTTCATTGAAATGATATAATTCAAACCTCAATAAGAGTTATAAGGCAAAAACAATCCTTTTTTTTCAATGCAGTGGAAATTTTTGAGCGTTACAACTCTACTAAAATGCAAAACTGTACTTTTTCAACTTAATCTTTCAAACAGAGTATCCTAAATTACTTGTCAACCGAGTTTTAATGAAGAAACATTTTTTATGCGTCTAATAAAGAATCCTATTTTTTTTTCTAGCCTGTATCCTACGAAAATATCAAAAAAATACGGCGAAAAAAATAAAAAAACTGTAAAAACCACTCGAAGTCGTTAGGGGACAAACATTACGAGGAAAAAGATAATCGACGCATTTTTGACCGCCTCCTGAAGTTTTGAATATTTTGTCTGTTAAGAAATCGAGGAAATAGCGTTGGTTAGAGAAAGATTGAGGGCTATTTCGGGAATCTTTCGCGGAATGACTCATTTAGGACCGGAAAACGGAAGTTTGGCTGTAGAAAATTCTTTTTATGATTTAGATCATTGGATTTCGTTCAATTTCGAAACGAACCGAGGAAAAAGATCACAATGACTATGAAATTTCATAACTTAGAAAGAGCTCAAAGTTCGTTAAACACAAAAATTTCTGTAATCTACAATCTGCTCAAATTATATTCAATTTTTCAGGGTAATTCCCACAAAAATATCTCTAAATCTCCAAAACTAAATCATCTTTTTCACTCTCTGACGGCTTCTTAAATTTCCCGGAAAACTTTGAAGATGGCATTGAACCTTTTTTTCTCGAAGGGAAAAAACCGAAATAAGATTGCTTTTTTTTTCAGAAAGCAGACTGAGTTCAAGAATAACCTTAATGAAATTCTTGGCCTACCGGAACCTTTCAAAAATCTTTTTTTTTTTGATTTGGTGGATAAGGGCCGCTAGATGGGAAAGGCTCAGAAAAGGCTACAGAAAGGCATCAAAAAGAGTCCTTTTATCGACCCCTTCCCTTTTTTTTTGGATTTCAAAGGGTCAAGAAATAGTGGAAAAAAGGAGAGGCAGCAAAAATGGTGCATAAGGGCTGAAAAAATGGCGCAAAAAGGAGCATTCATTTCTATGGAACCTTTTCGACTTTGCCTATTAAAAAACGAACATTTCGAGAAGTTTCAGGAAAACCAGAAGACGTCGAGACGGAACGCGAAGATGAAGTTGAACTTCCAGGATAATTCACAGATTCTTTCAGATTTGGAAAAGGCGGAGGGGGCGGCAGGTCCGGACTCGACTCCGTCTTCAAGATTCTGAACAGAACATATTCGAAAAAAAATTTTTAAATGTTCAAAAATTGCAGTTTTTAAAGGAGCACAGACATTCATGAAAATCTTTAGACGAAGATATGTTTCTAGTTTCATTCAAGGGTCTTTGTATAACTCAGAAAGGATTGTGATCCTACTAGATTCAAAAAAAAAATCTAGAAGTCGAAAAATTTGATTTAATCAATAACCTCAAAGTGTTGAGCACGAAACTCGATTTAAAAAAAATTTTGAAAAGGCGAAAAAAAAACTGGTTTTGAAAAAGACCTGTTGGTGTAAAAAATAAGACAGAAGGTCCAAAAAAATTAGTAACAATACATAAAATTTAAACAACCTCTAAGTGTTTGAAAATGATACTTTATTTTAAGGAGTGAAGAGGAAGATCAAAAAAATGAAGTAATAACGAAAAAAATTAGAACCAAAAAAAGAAGAGTTAATTTCGAAAAAAATAATAAAAATTTTCCCAGCTCAACAATTTTCCCATAATTTTGATGAATTATGAACACCTCAATTTCGAAAATGTTGAAAGGAAACGAATATAGAATGAACTATTACAGAACTCTGTCCGCTTTTTTTAACGATAAAAAAAGTTCTAAACTTGGAAAAAGCACAATGAGTTGAAATTTCAAGCGAAAAATGGAATATATATGTAATTTTATAAGTTCTATCAATGCAAAAAAAGCGAATTTTTCTTACAAGTTATATGAAAATTGGAATCGCTAAATTTTTAGAAAAAAATTTTTTTTCACAGAGAAAAACAAGTCAAAAATCTCCATTTGAAAAACATTTTTTTGAAAAACAAATTCAAACTAACGCTCTCAATGGATCCAGCGCACTCATCTTGTTCTGCTTGCAATTTCCCACTGAAAAATCTCAATAATTATATATTCACAATGATAAACCGTTACAAACCTTCGCATTCCACACGATTTCTATCGCAAAAACGACGATATTCGAGCCGATTTCCCGGATCAAACTTGTTCATGATAAGTCTGTGCTTCCCGTTGTTCTGAAACAGCTTTTTGAACTGGCAGTTTTTAAAATTTATACCTTTTTCCGGATATCTTTCGGACAAACCAACGAATCGTGCCCGTCGAAATTAGCAAACAGCGTCTTGCACATGCTACACTTGAACGAGTAAATGTCCATTTTATCGGGACTCAAAATTTTGTTTGGATTTTTAGAAGCATAATATCAAACTCACTGCAACTTCTCAAAATGCTCTAGACAATGATGCAAATAATCATCGGTTAAATAAGCGATTCGGGGCATTTTTTCTTCGTGGCATGCTTGGCAGAAAAGGCCTCGCGGCCAGTCGCTCGGATTCATTCTGCAAAAGTTCAGAAAAAATGCAAAACATTATATTTTTCAATACACCAATGCATCAATTTTTGTTTCTTTTTGATGAACTAAACAAAATTATTAGCTTCAGTGATAAAACTAGAAAAAAACAACAACAACAAAAAAATACACGAGAATTTTTAGAAAGATGCAGAAAGAAAAAAATTCTCAGACTTTTTTTGGTCAACTTTTATTCATAAAAAAACAATTAGTTTGTCTTGTATTTTTTTTCGTCTAAATCGTTTTCTTTTATAAAGCTTTTTTTAAAAAAATACTCGTGTCAAGTTTAAAAAATGGACTTCACTTTTTGCGATAATGGACTTTTTAACAAAAAAATAGACTTGAAACGTTGAGCGAAATCAAGAAGAGAGTCGGTGGACTTACAAAAATTCAAAAACTATAACCTTTTTACAGTTAAAGTTACTTTTTAAAAAATATCTAAAAAAAGTTAAAAAAACAAACTTGAAAAATGCAAATTTGAAATTTTTTTGAAATTTTATAAATTTTGTAAAACACATTCGCCGTAAAGTTGCACTATTTTATTACTACAGTAAATTTTAAAAATTTCTCGCGATTTTGTAAAATCTTGCTCTTCTGATTTTCCTTTCCTTTTTTGAATTTCCCTCTACAACTTTTTGTTCCGGTCAAGAAGGCCGAGTTTGACAAGATGACAAGTGTTGCATTTTTAACGGCTCGTGCGTTGAAAAAACAATGACTATTTCAATTCTTTATAAGCTGCTTCCAGAGCGATTACGCGAGTTTGTTATGTGTGTGAGCCTTTTTTTTATTTCGCGATCCCCTTCCCCAAGATAAAACAAGTGCTCTTCTCCAACAAAAAACCTCAGCCGGAAGCAATTTTGTTAGAAAAGTGTCTTTTATTTGAAAGAGAGTGCACTTAAGGCTGGAAACCAACGCCAAAAGAGCAAATAGAACCCGGAATTATTTTTTTTCTGTGCCTTTTTTGTTTCATTTTTCATCCACGTGCATTATTTTCGTTTCTATGAATCCGTCATTGTGGATGGCCAGCCGCCAATTATCGTGGAAAATCTTCTTTTTTGATTTGATTTATAGCTTTTTTCCTCATAATAACAATAATAAAATCTGGCAAATCTCCCGGAAAAATGGGTGTTTTGTAAGTAGAAATTTTCGCTTTGTTAATTTATTTTCCGTCGTCTCGTAGGCTATAGTTGAAAATGATTTTGAAAAGAAGAAAATTGGGTGGTACTGATTGTTTTATAGTTACTTATACAAGGGGAAGTTGTTTAAAAAAATGAAAAAAAGTGTAATTTTTTTATTCTTTTTTTGGACTCCAGTTTAATTTCTCTTGAGTTGTAGGTTCGCTTTTTTTCTTTTAGAATGTACCAATTATTTTTTTGACTGGGTTATTTTGTTTCATCCATAAAGGTAACATGTTTTTTTTATATTTCCCAGAAAATTGTACCTTTTGCCCTTCTCCGTTTTTTAACCGAGAAATTTTTCTCATTTTCCGTTTCTTTCGAGCTTTTGCCTTTGATTTTCTAGTGGAATTTTACGGAGAAAAAAACGAGTGGGCGTTTGAATTTGGATGGAATTTATTAAAAAGCAGCTGTTTCACGTGTTTTCGAACTTTTCTTTACTTTTTTCGGGTGGAAAAGTTATTTTTTCAGGTCCAAAGGTGGAATAAAGGCAAGGCACTGCTTTTTTTCATCATTGAATATTTTTTGAAGGCTTTCTGAGTTTTAAAAAGTAGGTTTTATTTCAGATTAGAGAACTTTTGTTCCTTCCAAATCTTTATTTTCATTTTTTTCCTCGTATTCCTGTGAATTTTCTCAAAGATGACGTCAATTTTAGCCATTTGTGTGATTTTCCTTGGGTGTTCTTGGAAACGAGATATTAAGCTTGCAAAAAATAATAATTTTAGGAAACTATGACTTTTTGCTAAACGAAAGCACATGAGAAAAAGTGAAAGTTCGAAAAATATTTTAATTCATTAATTTTTCTTTTTTTGTTAAAATTTATGGACCATCATATAATTTTCTTTATTTTTACGAGCGTTTTTTCCCTATTTTCTAGCATTTTGAAGTTTTTCATAAGCTCAAAAATCCTTAGTTAGATTTCCAACGTAATGCAGAAACTAGAAAAATCTTTCGTTACAAAATTACTTTTTTAGAGATCAACTATGCTCCTTTAAACTTCCAAGCAAAGAATGAAACTTTTTGAATGGATTTTTAACCCTTTATTTCATGTTTTCATATATTTCCCTGAGTTAATTTTAATTTTAATTTAACACCTTCTATTCCACTTCTCTCATCTTTTTTGAAAAACCGAGCCTCTTTCTCGAATTTCCCAGCTTCTCATCCTTTTACGAGCTGAATAACTTCACCTTCCCACACCGTAACCCGAAAACTTGCCTCCCAACTCCAATCTGTATGCAAATGGGGACGGAAAGAAGTAATTAGGAGCCGCAAAAGCTGAGAAAAAAAGGCCCGGAGCTCTGGTTCCTGACAAGGACAAACCGCTGACAAATGGCCCAATCTTCCATCACACTTTCTCCAATTTTGTTTTTTTTTTCGAGCCGGACCTCAATTTTGGCAGTGTGTCGTCGATCTCGGCCTAATTCCTTTTTTTTTTCTTGAAATCGCTGTTTTTCTTTTTTATCGTGGGAAAGTTTGAAGGTAGAAGGTTACAAGGAGGTTTTTTTTACTTTTTGCTCGGGAGTTTTCTGAAAGTTTCTCAGAGCACTCTTTGCAGTATTAGATGAAGATCTTGAAAGTTTGAAAATTAAAAAAAACCTGATTCTCATCGAAAATGAAGGGGCTGAATAGTGAAAAAGCAACTTAATCTCACAGAAAAACCTACAAGAAGGTATTTTTACTTTTTGCTCGGTAATTTTTCACAACTTGGTCAGTTTTCTGTTGAATCTTCAGATTACTAATAATTAAATGCTTCAAAAAGCTTGCAGTCCAAAAAAACCGGCTAATAACTTTTGTAAAAGTAGCTTGAACCCGCAGTAAAACCTACAAGGAGGTAATTTAACTTTTTGCTCGGGAGTTTTCAAAAAGTGGCCAGATCACTTCTTAACGTACTGATGAAGATCCTGAAAATCTCAGCTTGCAAATTTTCCCCGTTTTCTAAAAACAAAGGGTTGAACAGTAAAATAACAGCTCAATAACCTTACAAGGAGGTAAGGATCTGGAATTTCCCAATTTTCCCAGAAGCATTTGGATATACCAAATGAAACATTCTTCAAAGTTGGGAGCTCACCTTGATTTTTCTATTTCATTTGAAGTTTTCAAGATAAGATCCGGAAAAGCCTCTAATAAATTTCCAAAGACCCTCCCCCTCCATTTTTCCAAAAAAACTATTCAGAATATTTTTTTGATCTACGAAACGAAAAGCCCTCGAATTTCAAACCTGATGTTGATTTTTTTATTTAATTGAAAAAATTCCAAGATCAGCTCCGAAAAGTCCCTGACGATTCCCCAACTTCTCCTTTTTCCAACTTGAAAATGTTATTTCCGTAGGAGGAAACCTCAAAGTTTGGATGACTCTCTCCTTATTGCGGAAGTCTAGCAACATGATATGATAAATCGAATTATGCAAATGGAAGGAGATTGGCTTCCCATGATATGTTATGCAGGAGGTCATAGGACTTTTGCAAAGAAGTTATATTTTTAGGCTCGAAAATTACGTCAAGTACAATACTTGAGAGTGAAGCTTGAGAAAAATGATCTCATAGTAAACTTTCAGGATTTTTTTTCTTGAATTTTGTTTTATCTGGATGAAGGAAACATTACTGACCTTTTTTTCTTGATTTATAGCCATCACCTCTAAACCCTGATGAATCTGCTGAGAGGACGGGCCGGCCCGAGGCCCCCGTCGGTAGTCTTTTTCTCTCCATTGAAAGGCTCCAAGAACTATTTGAAGAATTTTTTTCGCGTGTCGGGGCGACTGCTTCAAGTAGCGGGCCGACCTGGGACGACTGCTTCAAATAGCGGGTCGACTCAAACCCAAAGCGGTCACATTTCGGGTAGCCCCTCAGTAGTATTTTTTCTTCTCATTAGAAGGCTCCAAGCACTATTTGAAGACTTTTTCTCGGGTGCTTCGAATAGCAGGTCGACCCGGGGCTCCGCGTCTGCAGCCCTATTTCTCTTAGTTATGGAGCTTTAAGCGCTAGTTATAGATCTTCTGCGGGCCGGTTCACCCCGGGACGGCTGCTTCAAACTTCGGGTTTGCCCGTGGCGCGCCGAGGACAGCCCTGTTTTTTTTCTACTAAGAAGCTTTCTGCTACTATTTGAGGATATTTTTTCGGACCGGGCTGCCCGGAGCGCCCGTCGGCAGCCTTGTTTTGTCCTATTCAGAAGCTCCAAAAGCTATTAGAAGAACTTATTGCGTTCGGGTCGCGCGGAGCGCCCGTCAGCAGCCCTGTTACCATTTAAAAGCTTCAAGCACTATTTAAAGAAGTTTTTCGGGCCGGGTCACCCTGTACAGCCCTCTTTTGGCCTCTTCCGAAGCTCCAAAAGCTATTTAAAGAACTGCTTTGGGATCAGGTTGCCCGGGGCGCCCGTCGGTAGCCCTGCTCCCATTAAAAAGCATCAAGCACTCATTAAAGAGTTCGGGCCGTGTAGCCCGTTTGTAGCCTTGTTTTGCCCTATCCAGAAGCTCTGAAAACAATTAGAAAAACTTTTGGCGGGTCAAGTCGCCCGGGGGCGCCCCGTGGACAGCCCTAGTTTTTTCCGATAAAAAATCTTCAAGCTCTACTTGAAGACGTTTTTCGGGCCGTGTAGCCCGTTTGTAGCCCTGTTTTGCCCTATCCAGAAGCTTTAAAAGCTTTTTAAAGATCATTTTTAGATCGGCTCGGGTCGCCCGGCGGTAGCCCTCTTTCTTCCCATTACAAAGCTTCAAGCACTAATAAAAGACGTTTTTTCAGGCCATGTAGCCCGTTTGTAGCCCTGTTTTTTCCTCCTAAGAAGCTTCCTATAACTATTTAAAGAGTCAGGCGTTATTCTCGGAAACTGATAGTATCGCGTGCGACGCGTCACTCAATTAGCGTCAATTTCCGGGCAGGAATTGTTAATTACAGGGCGGAAAAAAAAAAAGTCGGAAGAAAGTCATTTTCTCCGAGCAAATTGCCCTGGGGACCCGGGATAAGCGGTTTTATTATTGAATTTCGTGAAAAGAAGCCTCTTTTTTGGCCTTGATAGCTTTTTTTCTTGAGCTGTATTGGAAAAATGTTGCAGTTTTGGTTGGTAAATTTCATTTTTATACGTTTCTCACATTTTTAACTTTTCTAAGATCTCAAAAATCTCAGAAAAACTGTTGAATTTTACAAATATGACTTAAAGTTTCATTTTTCTTATCATTTCTGCTTCAAAATTATAATTTAAAAAAATTTTTCACCAAATTTTTTTCGTTTTTTTCTCGTTTCCGGAATTTAAAAAAATTTGAAAAAAATCATCCTGTTTTTTTCCTCTTCTATTTCATTTTTTTCCATCCTTATCATCATTTTATCCCATTAAATTACTGAGCTTTCGCAATCCTCATTAGCCGTTAAAGCCAAGAAGACTTCCGGATATGACTCAAAAAAAGTAACTTTTATTTAATTTTTTTAAGTTCCAACATTCAAAAAAAGGCCTTAGCTCTAAGAATTTCTTATAATGATTTTCAATACTTTCTACGCTTTCAGAAACCTAAAAAAATCAAAGATCCTAGTTGAAGTTTTCAAAGGATCATGGAAATAATCCAATAAAGGTCTCGAAACGAAAAAGCCATTTTTTTCACGTTATTTCAACCCCCTGTGCTTCAAAAATTACATAATTTAAGATTAAAGTCATCCAAAAAAATATTTCTTATCTTTCATCTGTCGAGCTCCAACTTTTTCAAAAAAACCTAAAAAAATCAAGACTCCTAGTAAAAATTTTTTTAAAGGAGCATAGGTAATATTTTAATAAAGGTCTCGAAACGAAAAGCTGTTTTTTTCACGATATTTCGACCCCTGTGCCTCAAAAATCACACAATTTATGTTTGAAAAACCCTCCAAAAAAATCTATTTTTCAAATTTTTTTCATCTGTCCAGCTCCAAGTTTTCGAAAACCTAAAAAAATTAAAAAAATCCTAGTAAAAATTTTTTTAAAAAGAGCTTAGGTAATATTTGAATGAAGGTCTCGAAACGAAAAAGCCATTTTTCACGCTGTTTCAACCCCCTGTGCTTCAAAAATTAGTATAAAAAACCCTCCAAAGTATATCATGTTTTTTTATCTAGAAAAAAATCTGTAGTTCAAAAGAGTACATATTTTTGCCGTTTATCAGGTTCAAACCTCCCCAATTTTTTTCTATTTTTTTATCAAAAAAATATAGGAAAAAAACTCGTAGGCGATAGCCTCTCTAATGCGAATAGTATGATAGATGTCATCATTGGATTAATACCTGAGAGTTTTTTGTCCCACCTTGAATAGGAAATCGTTGGATATCACTTAACGGGGGTACAAATATCTCATTGTGAGGGCGAGATTTGTGGAAACACGAAAAAAAGATTCATTGAATAGGTGTTGACAAAAACGGGGACAATTAACACGAGTTATTCGTCTTCTTGCAAATCAAACAACATGTTGTCGAAATTCTGCGAGTTATTATAATCGGGGGGTGGGGGGTTAGAAGATATTATTTTTCCAGAGCGAAATGTTACTATAATTCTGATTAGACGCGATTTTGAAAGTTCAAATCTTCAAAATTAAGATTGAAGAACTCAGAGACGCCAAAGTGGTCCCTAAAGGTAGGGACCGCAAAGCCACGCCCCTTTTCGCGATAGAAAAAGTGGCTTTTTTTTGGTTTTCAACTTTCATTTTGTTGTAGTTGTAAAATATGTGGAACTGGCGAATAAAAATTGACACACATGTACAGAAAAGCTTCCTCTTTCGTTTAAAAAATATTTCACGCTTTCTTGATGCGTTCTCGCGGAATGTCGTACAAAAAAACGTGAATGGAACTAAAAAAATTTTTGTAATTTTTTTGCTTTTTTTCATGTGTTTTCAGGTCGAACGCACTCTTTCTTTTTTTATATAATGATTTTTGATTCAAGTAACGGTAATTTTTGAAAACAATAAAAATAAAAAAATTCGTCTTTGCCAAAAAAATTTTTAGGGAGTGCCGAAAGTCATAATTCAAAAATATCGTTAACAAGCGAATATAATCGAGTTTTTTTGTTTTTCAAAATTTAGACCATGGGCTTACTTAAATTTTTTTCTCCACAGCATATGTACTTGAAAAAAAGTTGTTTGTGATACGCAAAAAAATGCTCTTGAAAACTAGAGAATAAAATTAGCGGCGTTTATCACACAGAAAGCGGTCGAACGCAGGTTTTTTTCAAACGATTATATACATTTATTAGTAAAAAAATCTTTCAATTAAAAAGAATAAAAATAAAAAAATTCGTCTTTGCCAAAAATTTACGGGGCCGTTTTAATGCAGCGATCGTTAAAACGAGGCAAAAAAAGCACTAAAAAAACAGTTTTTTTCGAAGTGAATTTCCACGAAACGTTTGAGTAAAGATTTGCGAACATATTCTGATAAAAAAATAGCTAAATTACTTCAAGTTTTTTTCTTTTTGAAATAGACAATCTGTGCTATTTAAACGGCTCAAGGGTAAGGCGGATGGAAGCTCCCCGCGCTAGACCTGACAGCTTGGCGCAGTGCGTGCGCTGCGATTTTTTTCATTTTTAGGTCGCGAGTTCGATACCCGCAAGCATCAGTTTTTTTGTTTTCTGCAAAAATACCGACTTTTTTTCGGCAAAAATAGCTGATTAGCATCATTTTAGCACTCTATTATGATTTGTTACATCATAATAGACCAGTATCAAAACTTTTTCTAGAAGAAAAATCGAGAAAAATGTCAAAAATGGATAATACCAAAATTTCAGTACTAAAAAAATGGTGCGCGGCGCGCCACATTTTTCGTCATAACTTTTTTCATCCTCAATCTTTTTCGAAAAACTAAACGGTTCTGAGTTTTGAATCGAAACAGCTATCAAACCATACAAAGCTCGATGCTGAAAAAAATTTTTTGAAAATTCGTCTGCGGTCCCTACCTAAAGGGGAAACCTTGAGGGATTTTGTAGCCCCCCGGAAGCTTGCAAAAGTGGTCACTCTAGAGGACATTCCAGGTGTCCCTAGAAGAACAGAAAATAAAAGCCTTCTGTAGGGGCCACTTTAGTGGGTCAGACCCTAAGCCCCTATAGGTATCACTTAAACTTGAGCTCACTGAGGAGCCCTATACTGTCCCTTATATGCCCTTTTTCTGCGATCCCCTCTAGGGGCCTCTCTGGCGTCTCTAAACTTTAAAAAAAAAGAATAACTATTTTTGCTCGGATTACTGTAGACAGTGGGTCTGAGCACACGAAATAGGAAATTTGAACTTCTCTCAAAAAAATTTTTTTTCTTTTTTCTTGATTTTCATTCTTCTATGTTAATTTTTCCTTCAAATCCATTTAAACCTGCAAAAATCCAAAACAACTTTCAAAAATAATGATCCTGCAGCTTCTCTTCTCTACGATGAATAAGCAAAAAAGGGCAATTTATCAAATTCTCTCAATATAATAATTCCAAAAATCTTCTTCTTCCGCCTGTCGCCAAGGATCTCAACAACCAAAAAAAAAAGAGAGAGAAATTTTCAAGGGATGATGTTTTTTTTTGAAAAAGGACAGCAATAAAAACCGAATGTGGCCGTCATAAATCCCGACAAAGCTCATGTTTCCGACTTTCTTTATTTTGTCCCATTCGATCGTAAGTCATCTTTCCGTTGCAAATTTGGGGGGTGCTTGAATCGGTTGTGAAGCGAATAAAAGATGGAAGAATTGGTTTTTTCGTCTGGCTTTTTTTTCGAACTTGGGACTCGGGCAAGATGGAAAGCTCATCGAAGCTTTTTTTAATAAAAAAAGATCTTTTTTTCACATCTTACAGTACTATTTTGAGGGAGAAAAAAATTTTTTTTACCTTCAGATTTTTCCTAGACCCCCTCCTCAAAAATTTCAGGAACAGGAAGTATATAACAATTCTTACATGAGTACTTTTTTTATTCAAAGCTGACCTAATCCCAAGCTTTTCCTTATTCCCATTAAACTTACCATAAGAAGCCATGAAATGATTGGAAACATCACTTCCTCGGAAAAGCTTAAAATCATCATTTGAACAAGGAAGATAGACAAGTATTATGCCATTTTGAGCATAATTTTTAGTCGATAATGCTTTTTTTGCATAAGAGAAGAAAAAAATATCAATTCAGCCAGGTAAATTTTCAAAAAAACGTATAAAAAAATTTATCACTAACTTGAGAAAAATTCAAATTTTTTTCTCCTGAAAATTGAATTTTCTTTTTTTCTCAATTTTGGCTTACTCTTTCACCCTCTACAGCGTGGTGAACTTCCTGGTTTTTTTATTTTAAATGAAAAAAATTTGATTAAAGGAGCATAAGATCCTTCTAAAAATGGTCTTGATACGACTTTCACAAGTTCTTCGCCTCTAGAGTGATCTGCGATATTTAGAGATGATTTATCAAAAAAAGCAATCAGAAAGCGGTTTTATTATTAAGATTTAATTCAAAAAAATCATCTTTCAGCTTTTCCTGAAATTCTCAATTAAAGGAGCATAGAATCCTTTTAAAAACGGTCTTGATACAATTTTCACCAAATTCCTTGCTTCCACAGGGATCTTTGATTTTAAAGAGATGTTATGTTCAAAATAAGAGGTTTAAGGCGATTTCCTGCTTTTTTTATTGTTTCAAATTAAAGGAGCATGGAACTTTTCCAAAAATGGTCTTGATAGATTTTTATTATTTTCTTCACTTCCATAGGGATCTTTGGTTTTTTAGACATCTTATGTTTTAAATAAAAAAATAAAGGTCATTTCCTGCTGTTTTTAAGGTTTCTAATTAAAGGAGCATGGAACCTTTCCAAAAAATGGTCTTGATAGATTTGTATTATTTTCCTTGCCCCCACATGGATCTTTGATTTTTTTATGTTTAAAATAAGAAGTATAAGCCAAATTAGAGCGATTTTCTAATTCGAGTGCAAATTTCCGCCTTTCCCGAGGCTTGTATCTAGTCTAATGGCTTTATTTTGCCCTTCAACCTTTCTTTTGAATAACTACAATCTTTTTCCTTATTTGCCCCCACTAAGTGGTCCTATTCATCAGCGTGCAAACCAATCAAAAGCCGGCTTTTCCTTCAAAATCACAAAAGGGAAATTTTGGGCCGTTCTTTGGCCGATGATGCCATTATTATTGGCTATTGCGATTTTCAAAGTTCGGAGGTCTGGCCCAATTTCGGTTCAAGTTCAAGGTAATATACTTGTCTTTATGGTACCTTTGGGGGCGGGGAATTCTCTGAAATTTGGCCAGGACACTTCGGGACCCTTTACGGGCCCTTTGAGGGTCCGTTATGGGTTAATAAAAAGGTTAATAAATTGTTCCTAAACGGGTTTCCTTTTTATTGCCTTTTTCCGTCCTTTCATCGGCCTTCATTCACCCTTTTTGGACCCTTTCTGAGAAACAAAAATTTTTTTTAAATTCAGAATAATCTTTCCAGTGGTGAACCAAAATGTGCTACAGTAATACGATCGGAAATCATTAATTGCCGAGCCTTTCAGCACCTTTTTTGTACCCTTTTTGTACCCTTTTTGCACCCTTTTGCATCATTTTTGCACCCTTTTCCCACTTCCGACTTTGACAGTGTGTACCAAAAAAAGACCCCAGTTTTCGAGAAATAAGGCTTTTTTTAGATGTATCAAATCTTGATGAAGCTAAAAATATGAACGCAGGCGTATAATTCAATTTTCCTCTGATAGAGTTTATTGGAACTTTAAACCTTTCCGAGAAATACTTTTTAGCGGAAACAAATTTTCCAATTCACGAATCGTTTCATTTTTCTTGTTTCTTAGCTTTTCTATTGTAATTTGGGAATTCGGAGGTCCCAAATTAACAAAAAAAACTAATCGATGTGTATTAATTATCCACTCGGACCTTGGTAACGCAAATCGGACGTGTCGGGGCATTTCTAGTGACCACTTTAGAAGCTTCAGCCCTCTTGAGTGATCCCTAGAAACGTCGGAAGCGTGTCCGGCTTTCGTTACCGAGATCCGAGTGCTTTGGGAAAATTCGCGTCTTAATTCAGTCACTAAGTGAGATTTCTGTTTTTTTGAGTTTTCATAACAAAAAAATCCAAAAATCAGATTTTTGATTTTTTTCACCAATTGTCATTCCACGATCCAATCTTTTGAAATTGTCAAAAAAATTTTTTTTAGTTTAATTTTTGAATCCGAGAAATTTCCTCTGCTTGGTGACGTCATAATTTTCGAAATTTCAGAAAAAAAAAATCATTCTGTAAAAATAGACGGAATTTCTTACTAGCATTCTGGAAAAACATAATTTTATAAAAGTTTTTTTATGTTTTAAATATTTCCACTGGTTTTTTACTGACTTAGGATCATTATCCTCGATTTATGCCTTTAAAAATTTTCTTTGGATTTTTTGACTTTATCAAGTTACTTTCACCCAATATTGCTGTTTCAAAACTCGAATATGAGTAAAAAATTCGCGATTTTACAGTTTTCTTTTTGTAGCCGCGATTTGTATCGAAATTCGTAATAATTATTCTTTTTTTTTTCATTGAATTATTTTTTTCTCAATATTGCTGTTTCAAATTTATATTTTAAGTAAAACTTTGTGACTTTTTTATTTTAGATATTGTGTTACCACCTCACGAAATTGAATCGAATTTCATAATGATAATCCTTTTTTTGAAATTTATTGCTTGAAAAAGATTCTCAACGAGGCTCCGCCCCCTTGCTGCTTCATCCCCCACGAAGCTCCGCCCCTTTTCTTCGCCAAATCGTTTTCAGTCAAAAGACCACCCATTCCGCTGTGATTCCTCTCCACTTGTCGGTTCTTTTCCAGAAAAAGTTTGTTTTTTCATATTTTTGAAAAAAAAATACAAAGTCTATCAAAATATCTAGTTTCAGGGGGATTTTTTTTGGCTTGGATATCATTTTTCATAAGCCTTATTCAGACATTAAGCTTGGTTGTTCTAGAAAAAGTTCCGTATTTGATGAATATTGAGAAAAAAATTTTTGAGGGATCAAAAAAGACCCTGAAACACTTTGAGAAGCCTTATCATTGGAAAAATCCAATCTTTTTTGTTTTTGAAGCTTTTTCCCATGAGATGAACGTAGTTTGATCAAATTGAAGCCTTGAAAAGTCGGAAAAAATCCTCGAAATTTTTCCAGGATTTTCAAGCTTCGAAAAATAGTGGCTCATGACCTGATAATCCCTTGAGGGATCATTTTATTGAAAAAACAAGATAGCAATTTTATTGAAAAATGTAATTCTACTCCAAATCATCAGCGTTAATAGTGCAAAAAAATCATGATCTATTTCCTCAGAAAAACTCAAATTTTCCAACAAAATTTTTCGAAATATGGTTTTGATTAATATAACCCTCAATTTTTTCTTTATCTCATGTCTTACGAAACTCTCGCGCAATAATTTTTTGTGACTACTTGAAATTTGAACAAGTTTTGAATCAGCAAACTCAGAGAAAAACATGCTTTTTATTCATTCTTTACTTCAAATTCCAAGTTTTTTAACAGTTGTGATTGATTTTTGACTGTTTTCCCTGTAAAGAAGTCGAAAAAGGGGCGTGGCCAAGGAATGTGACGCCTTGTTCGCTGGAGCGCATTTTCCCTATTTATTCCACGAAAAGTTCGCTCAGAATTTAGAAGTTTAGTTTATTCTCCTAAGGTTACTCATTTGATCCCATGTCAAACTCTTGTTTTTCTTAAAATACAGAAAACGATATTTTTCCCCTCGAAGTTATTTTCGCATCCAGTCAATGCTCATTTGAGTCTAAGTTTCATTAAAATAGGGTTCTGAGGCCATTTTTCATGTTAATAGCTTTTTTGGAATTTGAAAATACTTGAAGAGGCTTCGGATTTTCCTGAACATTCGTAGGGATCATTTAGGAGTACTGAAACCTCTAAAGTGGTCACTAGAAATGCTTAGAAGTGTTCGAGGTACGTCCGGTTTGCGTTACCAAAAGTCGGAGTGGACAAACTTTTCCCTTAAGCAGGCACTCCAAGACAGAATTGCCCCCAAACTTTCTCCTTAAGGAGTCACTCTAAGGACCAAGCATTTTTGAGTCTAATCGTTTTACTAAAACGACTAATGACGTCATCTTTTTGTCATCCTGTCGAGGCCTCGAAACCTTCCCCGTAAGCAGTCCCTCCAATAACCGAGCATTTTTGAGTCTGATCTTTTTACTAAAGTAAATAGGGAAGTCACCCTTTGGCACCCCGTCGAGGCCTCCAAGGCTTCCTCTTAAGCGGCCACTTCCATACAGAGAGGCTTCAGAACCTCCCCTTAAGCAGTCCCTCCAAGGACCGAGCATTTCTTAGTCTGATCGTTCAACTAAAATGGTTAGTGACGTCACCTGTCTCTCCGGAAAACAATTTCGCGTGGGGCGAGCCCCTCCAATTTGCGTTCTCGTTCACACAAAAATTGAAGTCGCTTCGGTTCAGTTCATTCGATTTCTTCTCTTTTCAAAAAGAGACACGGCTTTTTTGTACCCAGGGACAAAAGAAAAACCAGGAAATCTGGGAGTTTTTCGGGAAATTACCTCGATTGTAGGTACGAAACGACGTTTTTTGGGTATTTCAATAGGTTCTGATTATCTTTAAATGGGAAAAAAATACCAGACAATTTTTTGGGCTGTTTTTTGAGCATTTTTTGTTTTCTGGATCAATTCTAAATTCGAAAAGCTTGAGGATTTTCGAAGAAATGAGGATTTTGAAGATTAAAAACTGATGAAGGACCACTACAAATAATGTTATCACATGGTTGACGTAAGGAAAAAATTTTTTTCTGAGATTCTTTAAAAAAATCATCATCATTTTTTTGGACTTTTTTTGTAAATAACTTTTGGCTTCAAAAAAATCCGAAAAAAATTAATTAAAAAAATTAATTTTTTTGAAGTAAGAGGAATTTGAACGTCTTGGTCGCACTTGGAATGGTTCAAAAACTTGAAAAAAAGCGATAGAAAGTTTTTTTAATCAAATTTATGTTAGCAAACTTGTTTCAGTGCGTTTTGATATCAAAACGCGCAAGCCGTTCCAAGTCGGGCGCAACTTGAAAAAAATGAGCGGTTAGTTAATAAAACCAGTTGGAAACATTTAAATTTTCTTTTTATGAGGTTTTAAAAATTTCATTCATTTTTTTCCTTTTATAAATCAAAAATTTGATAAAAAGTACATTGGAGCTTTACTTTTGAAATAGCACCATTTCTGGAAAAACGCATGTTTTTTGACCATGATCCCATAACTAATCGAATCACCTACGAAATAACTTTCCTTGTATCATATATATTTATAATCGTCGTCCAAATCGAATTCCACCCAAAAAGGTGTTTTCCACGGAGAATAATGTTGGCGAAATGAGAATCCAACAAGACGGATTGCTCATTTAGGCCAACGTCGGGTGAGAAGAAAAAAAGCTGCCTGGTAACCGGACCAACAATAAAAGACGTCTTCGGGGACAACGTCGTGAAAATTTCATGTTGCGGCTGTTTTTGAAGGCTCAAGTGAGCGCCAAGGAGAAAAAGATGAGAAAACAAGGGAATTTTTGAGATTCTGGTTTAAATTTTTGAGTTCTGTCTGCTCGAAAATCAACTTGAAAATTTCAGTAAAAGTTGCAAAAGTGACCACTTTAGAGGTTTTGGTTAGTGGCCACTCTAGGGGTCGTGCTGAAGAAGCCTAGAGGAACAAAAATGTCTGAAAAAAAAAAATGAAAAACTCCTTTAGGGACCACTCAAGCTCCAGGAACTTGAAGAAAGACCCTAACCTCTTCAGGGACCACTTAAATTTTTTTTTGTTGACTTTAAGGACTTTTCTTCTCTAACCACTCTAGTGACCACTCTGGCGTTCCAAATAAGACTTTTTCGAAAATTTTCAAAATCGCGGCTTTTTTTCGGTACAGCTAGTTAGCGCCACGGAGAAAAATGGTGAAAATCGAAAAATTGCCCGACAAAATCTTGAAAATTTTCCAAACTGATCGGAAAAGAAGTTCTGACCCCTTCAGGGACCACTTGAACTTCAGTTTGTCTATATAGGGACTTTTTGAACCCTGACCCCTCTAGGGACCACTCTAAATTTTCTAAGTAGGACTTTTTTGAAAATTTTTAAAATCTCAGCTTTTTTTAGAACAGCAAGTTAGCGCCATGGAGAAAAATGATATAATTTTAAAAAATTGCCCGGAAACATCTTGAAAATTTTGCAATTGATCGGAAAAGAATATCTAACCTCTTCAGGGACCATTTGAACTTCAGTTTGTCCACTATAGGGACTTTTTGAACCTTGACCCCTCTAGTGATCACTCTGGCGTTCTTAAGTAAGAATTTTTTGGAAAATTTTTGCAATCGAGGCTTTTTTTTAGAAAACAAGATAGCGCCATGGAGAAAAATAATATAATTTAAAGAAATTGCCCGGAAACATCTTGAAAATTTTCCAACTTGATCGGAAAAATTTTCTAACCCCTTTCAGGGACCACTCAAACTTCGGTTTGTCCACTATAGGGACTTTTTCAACCCTGACTCCTCTAGGGACCACTCTGAAGTTTCTGTAGAACTTTTTTCGAAATTTTTTAAAATCGCGGCTTTTTTTGAAACAGCAAGTTAGCGCCACGGAGAAAAATGGTGAAAATCGAAAAATTGGGAAAAAAATTTTTTTAATATTTCAAGAGATACAGACACCTTTGAAAAATTCGAAATTCCACCAAACTTCACAGTTTTTTCCCTCCCAAACAATTCAATAATGCACAAGGTGCTCAAAAAAGCCGTCCCATTGTCAGGTTTCTTCGGGAAAAAACTCAAAAATGCGAACATTTTTAGCTGCTCAAAGTTCACCTGGCCATGATTGACACCTTCTTTTCCGGCGATTATTGAGTTTTGGGGGGCAGAAAAAGAAACAATTGGGTCGGTTTGGTTTTCCGGCGGGGAAAGATCTTTGAAAATTGGAGATTTTTGAGGATTTCTAGAGATTTTTTAAGTTCCAGGGTAGATTTTCAAGCAATTTTCAGCCTTTAGAATATTATGACGTTTGAAGAAAGAATATCGACTCGAATAGACATCCGAAAATAACCCAAGTTTCACTTCCACGTGCTTTTTATTCTCTATTTTGCCACCTTTCTCACGATATTATCACACATTCTTGTGTGGAAAGCCTCCCACGAACTCGCGCAAATTCCAAATTATTTATCGCGGGAAAACGACTCTGGCCTTGATTTTTTTGAACCTTCCCGGTCGCTTGGTCGCACTTGGAATGGCTTGAAAATCGAAAAAATCAAGTTGATAGATAGCCCAGCGCGTAAGTCGTTTTATGTTGGGTGCAGGATCAAAGTGACCGAGACTCTTTGAACCGTTCTACCTGCGAATCGGTTTTTGAACCTTTTCGATCGCTTTTCCGCGCTTAGAATGGCTCAATAATCGAAAAATTCGAAATGATAAGTAGACTTCCGCGAAAGTCGTTTTAAGTCGGGTGCGGGATCAAAACAAGCGCGAATAGTTCATCCACTGGACTTTGTTTACATTTCATTCCGTTGAAACGCTAGATTATCAATGACCTGGACTGGGTCAAAAGAGAAACCTATAGCCTTGAGAGGTAGCCTTGCGCGAAAGCCGTTTTGGGTCGGGTGCAGGCTCAAAATATTCATTCATTTTATTTTTTAGGGTATTGAGGCACCAGACTTTTTGTAAACTTTATGGGTCGCTTGGTCACACGTGGAATGGCTCAAAAATCGAGTCGAATGCCTTGGAAGATAGCAAAGCGCGAAAGTCGTTTCGGGTCGGGTGCAGGCTCAAAAAACGGAGTTAGATCTCTTTTTCTATTGATAAACCATCAAAATGCGTTAGATCATTAACAAGCTTATAGAAGCAGGGTTTAGGAGTAAATATTCTTTTTTTAAAGCGAAAAAAATTTAAATTTCCAGACTTTTCTCAGGTATTCGACTTACCTGCAAGCTCAGAAAAATAATATTCCTCAAAATCATGTCCCAGTGCAAATCTGGATAAAATCCGGACTTTTCCCCTTGTTTTCCATCAAAAGTCTGGAAAATTCCCCGATTTACTGATCCTACGAAGAACCTTGCATTCTGACAAATCCTTGAGAGCTTATCTGCTCGATGGATAATCTCGAACAAGCTCCGCCCACTTTCTCTCCGCCCTCTCTAATATTCATATATAATACTTTGGTTGCAGCGTTCAGAACGAATTTTTTGAAGGTTTTTTGCTTTTTTTTTCTTTTCTCGAATCGGTTCAATGGGCCAATGGTCGTGTAGGGAATGACTTGGAAGTTTTTTGAGCCATTCCAAATGCGGCCTGGATTTGAATGAACTATGATAAGTTACCAAAAAGCTTCATAATTTTAAAATGAACCGTGTGTGTTTTTTTTGAGTAGAATTTTGGACCATTTTCGGACTTTTAAGCGGTCGCATTGGGAATGGCTTGAAACCAGTTGAGCCATTCCAAATGCGACCTGGGCTCATATTAACTACCAAAAATAATAATATCTAGCAAATCCCTTTTTTCTTTGAGTAGTAGCGTTTGGAATGGCTTGAAATACTGTGAGCCATTCCAAATGCGACCTGGACTCGTAAGAACTCTGTTTGGAAAAAGCTATAAATTTTTAAATGGACCAATTTTTTTCTCTTTCTCGATTTTTTCAAGTAAAATGTCTAGTTTGGATCATTTTTGGACCCAATCCGATATCCCAAATCTTCATTTTCGACTTTTTTTTGCCCTTTTTCCCGCCTTTTTTCGATTCTCCGTGCTCGTGTTCCATTATCCTCTCATCAAAGTTTAATTTATTGAATTTAAAATAATCAGACAGATCGATATGATGTCCCGTGGGTTGCTCGCCTGTTCGGCGCTGGTCCTGATCTCCTTCGTCGCCGCCCAGGAGTCCGACAGTCAGGCTCGAGGTATTTCTAAGAAAAAAGAGCCCAAAATCCAACCTCGAAACACTAGAAAACTCAAAAAAGCTCAAAGTTTCTCATTCCATGACTCAAATCCACCGTAATCCCGCTGTTTTCGTGTCGAGATTGGTTTCTGGAACGTTTTACGGCTTCTTTAGAACTAAGACTCTCATGAAGAGCTCCTCAACAGGATTTGTTTCTATGGAATCTTCTCAGCTACTTCCTCGTTCCGCACAAATTTGACATAAAACATTATTTTTTGATGATAATCCCATAGAAGTGGGTGGTAATGAAGAGTTAATCATGATTTCAGTTTAAATATAAGAGATTTAGCGTCAAAAAAAATGTGGATAACTTGCAAAAATGTCCAGTGGAAAGTGTTATAAAAATCTTATACTATGCCTGAAAAAAATTATTTTGGTATACTAGAATAACACACAAAAAAATCTACTCTGACGAAAATTATAGAAAAAACTGTTTTTTGAGTAAAAAAAACGGAAAAAAAGTAACCGTGCGGCACTTGCACATGAAGCCACGCCTCTTTTTCTATGCCTTGTCATCCTTTATGCCGTTCATTTTTATATTTTTCCAAGTTTTTTCGTTTTTCATTTCAATGCTATAATATGCTATAATACATTATAAAGCCCGAAGAAAAAAAAAAATCGAAAACCAATTTTCGGCGAAAAATAGAAAAAAAATATTTTATCGAGAAAAAACCGTGCGTCATTTGCTCACAAAGCCACGCCCCTTTCAAAAGCCTTCGCAAAATTTTTTTGCACTTTAGTTATATCTATTTCCGAATTTCTTTATGCATATTTTTTTCACCATTTAAATAAATTATAATCGTTTTGGAGAGCAAAAAAATCAAATACGAAGTTTTTTTGACAAAAAAACCGAAAAATACGGCATTTTTTTCATGAAGAAAGGGATAAAGATCACATGCGGCATTTGCGAAAGAAGCCACGCCATTTTTTTACTATGCCTTCGCAAAACGTTTTTGCAGTTCAAATCTATATATTTTATCAGCTTTTTTTCTTTTTTTTCACTGAATAATCTTTATTTTCCAGAAATGGAAAAGCGAAAGTCGGCCTACATGCGATTTGGACGTTCTGATGGGGGATTGTCGTATGAAAAACGCAAAAGCGCTTACATGAGGTTTGTGTTTCAGCGATTTAACATTAAAAAAAAATATCAACGTTTTTGCTCAATACGTGACGTGCTCAAAAAAAAATCCTGATGAGAGATTAAGTGACCACTAAAGGGATTTTAATCTACCGTGGCTCTTCACTTGAGATAAAATTCGAATTTCATAATCCTAGTGAAGGTTGGGAATTGCACAACTGTTTTTTCCTTAAGTGACCACTTGAGCTTTTCTTAGCTTCGAAAAATTGCAAAGTTATCTAAAATGTGCCTAGGAAGCATTGCTAGAGATTTTAAAGGCGCAGAAGCATTTTTAACACATTTTCGCTTCAAGACCTTTTTGGAACTTGGCTGTGCTCCTTTAAAAATTTTTTCAAAATTTGCAAACTTTGAGTAAAAAAAAGCAAAAAAATGAAGTTTCAGGCTCTAATTAAAACTTCTAGGTTCGGCAAGAGGTCAGCCTTCGAGGAAGACCCGTTCGAAGAGCCGCAGGAGGTCGCCGGTGACGTCAGCAAGCGGAAGAGCGCCTACATGAGATTCGGAAAGCGGTCTACCGAGCCTGTAGATGATCAGGACCTCGCCGCCGTCAAGCGCAAGTCCGCCTACATGCGGTTCGTTTACAACATTAAAATTATTTTTTTATCCTAAAAAAATCAAAAAAATTTCAAATTTTGAAATTTAAGGATTTCCACCGCATAAAAGTCGTCATCTCTTTATAAAAATCCTCCAAAAAAATTCCAATTTTGCTTATAATTTCAAACGAATAGCGATTTCATGGCTATATAAGCATGTTAAAAAAATCATCCGTTTTATCTCGAAAACATCAAAAATTCAAATAGAAGCAGGAAAGTGTTGTATAAATTTATTAAATGTCATCAATTTCATTTTTTCCCACTTTCCTATTTCAGAAATTTAATAAATTCATTATTTTCAGAACATGAATATTAAAATTTTGGGGTCAGCTCGTTTTTTTTTCGGTACATAGCCTTCATATCTCTAAATTATAGTTGAAAAATTCCAATTTTGAAAAAATCTTTCAAAAAGTGGTTTCAATAAAATTCGATCATTTACCTGTACAAAGTCCGTTTCAGAGCTTCAATAAAAAAACTCATTTTTTTGAAACATATTTAGTCATTGCGAGATTTATATCTAAACCAGAGTAAAATTTTCTTTAAAACACGTGAAGCCGAAAATTGGGAAAAATTAACTTTTTGATAAGCTTGCAACTAAAGGGATCACTTGGGGGAAATTTAGTGCGCCCTATAGGGAAGGAAAGGTTATCCCTAGAGGGGAGCCTTGAAAGGCCTCGAAGTTTGCCCCTCTAGGGACCACTCTGACGTTTTTATGTTCTGAAATTTGCTTTGAAAACATTTTTTTGAACTCTTTGATTTCCAGCTTAATTTTTGAGCTTCATCCTACATTTTGGGATTTAAAATCCTCAAAATCAGATTTCAAACTTCAAACTTTTTACTTCAAGATCAAACTGAAAAAGAGCGTTTGAAACAGGAAAATAAGTTATTTCTGCAGATTCGGGAAAAGATCGGGCGACGAGTCTTCACTCGGGGCTTTCGAGGGCGACGACCATGAGATGTACAAACGCAAATCCGCCTACATGAGGTCTTCCCTTTTCCGACTTTTTTGGTATTTACGTCAGAAGGGCTTCTGAAGGGAAGCCCTGTACTTTAGAAGTGGAAAATAAGGAAAGAAGCATCAAAAAGTGACATTTTACAGCTTAAAAGAAGAAAAAACTTGGCTTGAAGTCGAATTTTTCGCTTCTCTTTGTAAGACTTTCTGAAAATTAACCTTCACACACTTTTTTCCCATTTTTTTTTTCTCTTAAAAACCCTAGAGTGGTTCCTAGAGAGTAGCCCTTGTAGGTTTCCCTCAAGGGACCACTTCACCTCCTCCTATAGAAGGCACTAAAGCTTGCAAAAGGGGCCACTCTAGGGGTATCCAGCCTTTTTTAACTTGGAAGTCAGAAGAAAAAAACGAAACGCCACTTTAGGGACCACTTGAGTTTTTGGGATTAAGGTTTTCAGACCCTAAACCCCTATAGTGACCACTTAAACTGTATCCCTCTAGGGAACACTCTTTCGCCCACTATAACGGCTCTTTTCCCGTCTGAACCCTCTAGGGACCACTCTGTCGATCCTAAGTTGGAACCTGGAAATAAAAAACCGGTAGATTAAGGACCTTTCCGAGAATTTTTTAAAAATTGATAACTGTAGTTGAATTTTCATAAATTCAGAGTGAAACAGGAAAGTGAGGCAACTTTTTAAAATGCGAAAAATAATGAAAAAGTGTCTTTTTTGGAATGAAAGATGGCTATTTTCCTCCAGTTTCGAGATAAAAATTGCTTTCAAAGAGGCCTTTTTATTAGTTAGATTGAAAAAAATGATACATTTTTTTCCAGATTCGGAAAAGCGATCAATGCTGGAAACCCCGGAAGACGACCACGAGATGCTCAAGCGCAAATCCGCCTACATGAGGTTTCCGTTTCACAGTTGTTTTTTAAAGTAGACTCTCGCTGACTTGAGAATCCTTTCCAAGCGAGCACTGTAAATATAAAAAACAACTTTTTCTATTTTAAAATTCATCACATTTCTTAAAAATATATCGAATTTTGCTGAATTTTTTTGCTCATTCAATGACTTCATCGACTTTGCCGTAGAATTTTTTTCAAGTCACTACCCAGAAAAAGAAGGAAAAAAATATGGAATCTTTGAAAAATTCAAAGAAAAAAAGGTTTAAAGAATACTTGGAATATGAGAGAAACTTGAGGATTTTACGGTAAAAATGAATTTCATCTCCAAGATGAAGTTACAGTTTCAGAAAATATTAAAATGAACATTATTCAGTCATAATATAATTCGTATTGTTCGAGACGCAATATTTTAATAAATGAATCTTCAATCAGCCAGGCTTTGGCGGCACTTGGAATGGCTCGGCTTTTAACGAGTTTTTTTTTGAGACCCGACCCGAAACGGCTTGCGTGTTTTGGCATAGGAGATCATAAGAGAAATTGATCAAAGTCGTTTTTTTCAAATTCGACCGCGCCGCTTTGAGCCATTCCAAATGCGACCACGCGGTTCCAAGACCCAACTGAATGACCGAAAGTTATTGCTCGTGTGTCTGCGATATCGTCGAAGCCTCTGCGATATCGCTCTTTCTCATAAATTTGAGAATTTTGAACATTTTTTGGCTTCTTCTTTTGGCTCTTATGTTTAAATAAAACATATTGAAGAAAAATAAAATTTTTTGAGAGAATATTTTAAAGAGCGATATCGCGCGAGACTTTTGCGATGTCGCGCGAGACTTTCGCGATGTCGCGCGCGATAACGCCCACTGTTTTATAGACCGTGATTTTAGATGAAATCGTAGGGTGTATTAAAAAAGAATGGAGAAAACTTTGGGACCAAATCGAAACAACCTGTATTTTTCAGATTCGGCAAGTAACTTGTCGTCGGCCAGCACGAAATTCTATATATCAAATTGAATTGTTCCCCAATTATTTTTTGAGGTGATATTCTACAAGTATAGCCTGATTTTCCTCCCTTTTTTGTTAGTTCATCCGACATGATTTGGTGTTAAAAACTTGTCTAGACCAACCCCGAAACAGTCGAAAAATGATGTTATTTGATCTCTTGCCCCATGTGTCGACGGAATAAATTATTTTAAACTGTTTTCTGATTCGATTTGGCCTTTGAAGATGGAATTTTGGATCGAAAATTGTAAAAAAAAAAACAGAAATGCGGCCCAAGCTGTTTGAGCCATTCCCTCTCACACCAACCGGGTTACGGTAGGCACCTCCACATCTAAGAAAATATGATTTTTCCTAGGCATGATGTATATCAATCGAAAGGTAATGCAATTTTAGAAACTTTCAGTGCATACCATCTTGGGTTACTGTAGAAAATCTTGAGATACGGTAGTTTTTGTGTTTGAGCAATTGATTTTTGGGTCGCCCTGAGCTCTTGATTTTTTAAATTTATGAATAAATTTAAACAGTTTCTAAGTCGATTCGATCTTGATGATTTTTTTCAAATCGTTTGTAGAGTTTTTTTCTCTTCAAATTAGGAAAAAAACACTTTTTGTTTTTTTAATTTTATGTTGAAATTTCTTCCGAGGTTTTTTTCGATAAATAATGAGTAAATTATAGCAAATTTCCTCAACTTTACCAAAAAAATTGTTTTTCAACAATAAAACTTTAATTTTGAATCTGAATTTTCCGAAAAATCATCTCTTATTCTAATTTAACTGTAAAATAATCAATTTTCGAGCTCAGTTTTGTCTTTTTTTATTAAAAAATTCCAGAAAAATCTCATTTTTCCGAAATTTTTCAAAGCAATTTTGCTATCTTTTCTTCTTTTTATTCAAAAAAGGTCTTTTTTCAATTTGCAGAAAGTTCAATCCAATTAGTTGGCTGCATTGTGAGGCACGTGGCGACGCAAAAGTGCAGCCAAGAAAAAAACCGAAGAATTTCGCATAAAATCTGTACTTTCCAGGCCTTTTTTATGGTCTAGTTAACACGAATCGGACCCGTCGTTCCGTTTTTTGATGTTTTCAAGAAATGTTCGTCGATTTGAAACTTCAGAAATCAAGAAGAAGATTTGGCTGAGTATTCATTTTATATTGCAGGGTTGAAGGCAATATTAGAATTTTATACAATTGAAAAAAAAATAGATTTTCCCGGTCCAGTGCATCATTTTACTGTTTCTTCAGGAACTTAAAGATGATTTTCAGATTTAAAATTTACTCGAGCTTGGTTTTGCATTTGATGCCTTTCTAAAAATCACTCTACTCGAAACTTTTTTATGATGAAGTCTTTAAAATCCCAATTTGCAGCTCCATCGGTACCATTGTCTGATTTTTTTGATTTTTCTGGAAACATGGATTTTTTTTTTCGAATTCAACAAGCTACTGAAGGTTTGTCAGTCCTCAAAAGTGTGAAGTCCATGGGCTTAGGCTGCCCCTATAGGGATCACTCTAGAGTTCCTAAAAGTTCCGAAAACGATTGACACACGTTCTCTAAGAAAATCGTAGATATTAAAATTCGGAATGAGTTTTTTGAGCTCGACTTGTGGTCACAATAACCACATAAAGTCCTTAAAATTTTGCTTAGGGTTTTGATTGGCTCCGCCTCTCTTTGGGGCTACGGTAGGGAAAACACCGTAAAAATGTAATTTATTTGTCCGTGGTGAAAATCGAATGAAACCTTTTTTGATGAAAGCCAGTGACAAATTGAACACTTTTTAGGTAAAAGCTTTTTCCGATTACTTTTTTTCATAACGAAAAAAATTGATTTTTATTGGGAATCGAGCTTTTTCGGATTTTAAGGTATTTCGACAGGAAAAACCCACTTGACAAAGAAATTTCATTTGCTCAATCAATTCGTTGGATCTTTTTGAGCCAGAAAAAGTTGTTTCGAATCAGAAAAATGGAAATTTCAAAAGTTGCTGGTGGTACTTCACAATTCATATTGTTATCTTTAGGTTTCTCCTCGAAAAAAAAATACTTTTTGCTCATTTTTCCGAACCTTCGTATTTCATGACGTTTGTCCCAGGTCCTTTTTTAGATTTTCTTTCGAAAGATCCTTCCGTTCCTCATTAACCCATCTGATTCATGGAATTTGTACTTTCGATGGCCCTTTCGGCGGATTTCCGCTGATTGGAACTGGTCCAAGTCTCGCTGATAGAGCGTGAGATCAAATAAACGTGAATCATCAAAAAATTTTGAAGTTTAAAGTTATTTTTCTCAAAATTGGAAATGATTAGAATTTATTAAATTTTTAAATAGCCATCAACATGAAAAAATTATTTAACTAGGAGTAAAATAAACAGAAGCGTTTGAAGTACATTTCCAAACGAATTTTCAAACATCCAGAAGTAAAAAAACTCTTCAAATCAGCAAAAAAGCTTACGGCAAGCCGTCTCCGATCCAAGTACTACCGGCTCTCAACGTTGCTTAACTTGCCAGATCGGACGGGATGGCGTGTTTTCAACGTGATGTGGTCGTAAGCGACAGTTCGAATTTCTCTTGGCTCCATATTCTCGGTTTAGGCGCCGTCTAGCCTTGAAGAATCGAACTCTTAGTATGGAAATAATGTAAATATGCTTGTAGACTTTTCCATGTAGAAGTTATGTAGAGAAATAAATGATTTTTCCGATTTTTCTCACCATTTTCTCAAGGATCCTTGTTTTCTAACTTGTTTTCGCTTAACCTGCTAACTCTTCTATAGGAAACAGGTTTCGTAGGCGTTCGCATGATTTCCCTTCGCTGGATTGAAATTCGCGCGCAGGTGGGTGGTCTTGGTCAGAAATTCCAGAAATTTTGAACAGAATTCAAAAAATGTTTATTATTAAAATAGGAGATTGTTGCTTTGCAAAGATGCATTGTCATCTCAAAAATGAATAAACAGAGCAAAAATTCAGAAGAAGCGCGGTAATGCAGTATTTTCAACCGATAATATTGAGGTGAAACGAGCCACAGCACTCGCTTACGACCACATCACGTTGAAAACACGCCATCCCGTCCGATCTGGCAAGTTAAGCAACGTTGAGAGCCGGTAGTACTTGGATCGGAGACGGCTTGGGAATACGGCTTGCCGTAAGCTTTTTTGCTGCTTTCTAGAGTTCTTCAATTTATTTTTTTGTCTTTGTTTTTTTACTCATCTTTTTTTATGAAAAATAATCAAAAAAATAAGCTACCCTCAAATTATTCACATCAAAAAGGATATCAGAATAAAAAAATTTTTTTTATGTTTCAATTATATTTGATCTCAAACTCAAACTTTTTTTCCAGATATTCGTAACATTTTCCATTGCTCCAAAAACGCAGAAGAAAAACAGCTCATCCTTGGGAATTTTTTTGAACTCCCGAATATCCTGAACGCTGCTTGGACATTTCTTCAACGGCATTTGCGACCAAAGAAACAGTCTAAAGATCAGTTAGCAGAAAAAATAAATCGTACGAAGACTAGAGTCGATTTTAAAGAAAAAGCCAGATCTGGAACGTCTTCTGGAGTGGGAGAATCAGCATAACTATTCGAAAAAAAATGACTGCAAGCTTTCTTCAAAAAAAAAAAAACTTGATAGACCGCGAGATTTTGCTCACCGCTTTACATTTACTCGAAAAGAATTTTTCTTCAAAATCAGAAGAAAACTGGGACTTTTCAACTGGGGATATTGTGCCAAAACGATCCACAGCACTCGCTTACGACCACATCACGTTGAAAACACGCCATCCCGTCCGATCTGGCAAGTTAAGCAACGTTGAGAGCCGGTAGTACTTGGATCGGAGACGGCTTGGGAATTCGGCTTGCCGTAAGCTTTTTTTGCTGTTTCAATCCCTTTTGGACATTAAAAAAGCCGTTCAGAAAGAAAAAAAGGTCCTCCCGTCATAGGGATCACTCCAGTGATCAAGTTTTCTTCTTTCAAAAATCCAGCCACAACAGGTTGACCGCAACGATCGGCGTGTTGGACGCAAAAGTGCAGAAAGTTGGTCAAAAAGTGGGCGGAGCTGAACTTTTCTAGACGGCCAAATGAATGAAAGAAATGATTTTTTTTGCAGAAGAAGAAGAAGGAGGAGGAGGAGGAACACCCACCCGATGACCACTACAAAAGGCCTCCGGCACGTGACGTCGTCTTAAGCCTCTCGATCCGACTTTTTTCTTCTGGTCAGCAGCTAATTTTTCGTCTTTTTCCTGATCTTTGAGTCGGCCTAAATGCGTCTAGCCGCTGTGTTATTGGTGTTTTTACCTGTAAGTTTTTTTTTTGAGATTTTTTTGCTCTAGATGAAGCTTGATTCTGTAGAGGTGAAGCTGATCACTAAAAATCGATGGTAAAAAAGTTTTTGGTTGATTTTTCGGGTGTTTTTCGCTTTTGCTGTTCTTTCTTTAACCACCAAAATGCTTCTAACCGCCATCTTATTGCTGTTTTTTTTCTGTGTCTTTTTTTTGAACATCACTTAAACTTGATCCTGTAGATGAGAAGCTTAGAACTGATAATCGCTGATAAAAAATAATTTTTTGAATATTTTGAGCTTTCTCATTTTTGAAATCTGCTGGAAAGGTTTCAAATTTTATGTGGTTCCCCTAAAAAATTCATTTTCAACTTTCCGTTTAGATAATCAGTCTTTATACAGTTTCAAGCTTAAATTTTTTTAAAAACTTTTTGGTTCGAGCCCTTCAACTTTGAATCAAAAAAATAAAATAAAAATAAAAAAACAAAAAAAGATAAAGTTCAAGATGAAAAACTTCTTATAAGCGAAATTCTGAAATTCCAATTTCTTTTTTTGAGTCACTTGGACCTCGGTGTCTCAAACTGGGCCTTTTTACTGATACCTTAAGCGGTTTGAGTACCCTTAAGTGATCACTTGAAGTTTTCGGAAGTTACCGAAGTTGACAGTTGACCAAATTTATCCATCGAGCACACTTTCCCATTTCAGATAGTGACGTCATCGGACGAAGATGAGCCCCAAAGTCGAGTGAAACGCCTCGCCGTTCATCCGTTCTATTGGGAAACCAGGTCATTTTTAAAATTTTTTTTTTGATAGCCCAATGTGAAATGGCTAATTTTTGAAGAATTTTGAGGATTTTCTGGGATACTTTCGAAAAAAAAAACAGGCATTTTAGTAGATTAAGAGCATCATTTGATAAGTCAAGAAGTAGGATGTGTGCAGAAGCGCAAGTAGTTTCTGGTCGGGTGCATTGAAAAAAGGCTCCATTATTGATTAGAACTGTGAAAGTAGAAATGAGAGCATTTTCTCAGAAAAAAGTTTTCCTATACAATTTTGAGCTAAAACTTCATTGAATCAACTATCTCAATATCCAGATTTTCTGGAAAAAAAAAACTCCGCATTGGTCATCTATTCTCAGAGATCAACAAAGCCTCATTCAGAGGTCACTTAACGGCTTGATTCAATAATAAAGCCGAAGGAGGAGAAAACTTGAAATTGAAAAGACATCGAGGTTGAGAGAATGAATAAGCGCCAAGGCAAAAAACGGGAATTTGAAGAGGATGACCCTCGAGCCAATTTGGGAAAGCGGGTGGACCCGTTCTTCCAAGGAATCCTTGTAATCGTGATATTCATTGTGTTAGCCGCCTTGTTTCGAGAAGATCTCTATAGTTATGAAGGAAAAAAGAGTACTATCATGAGCAATAATGAGCAATAAGTACGATTATCTTAGATCCCCACAGCGAAAGAGTACATTCCTCTTGAGCCCCCTTAGCAATTTGGAAGCCTCTTTTCCAGGAAAGAGGAAGGCTATCTTGGTTAGGGATCAGTAGAACTTGAAAAAATTAAAGATCTTTATAAGCTTGAAAGAAAAGAAATTGACTAATATGAGCAATAATGAGCAATATTGAGCAATGAAAAGCAAAAAAATGAAAGTCTTATCGTAGACACAAAAAAGCCCTGAATGAGCTTTTGCTTGCGAAGTTCTTGAAGGCAAAAGTCAAAAAAAAAATCTGGAAATTCGCTAACCTGAGCAAGACTGAGAAATAATTGAATCAAAGAGTCTCCCAAGTCGAATAAAACTGTAAACAATGAGCTGAGTGTCCGGGAAAACGTTGGAAAGCTTGAAAATATATGAAATAAAAAAGTCCCAGAAAAACAAGAGTTTTATAACCTAAGCAAGACTGAGCAATACATTTTAACCAAACAGCCTCCGAAGTCTGAAAGAATAGAAAATAATAAAATGAAAATAACTTTTGTTCACTTTTTTTCAAAAAAAAACCTATTCAAGACTTTTTCCAAGACCTCACTCTTACGCGAAAGCCACGCTCCATTTTTTGGTCTTCCAGGACTCAAATCGGTATTTTTAAGGTTATGGCCAAACGGAGAAGTTCCCTATCACATCGCCTCGCACTACACGCAAACCGAACGCAACGTCATCCTCTCGGCGATGAAGGCGTTCCACAAGGAGACGTGCATCAAGTTCCGACAGAGGACCAAGGCCGACAAGTACTACCTCAGCGTCAACAAGTACTACGAGCTCGAGAAGTCGGTTTTTGGAATATTCGAAAGCTTTTTCCTCAAAACATAGAAACGCCAGAGTGGTCCTTGGAGAGGCACCTTTAGATTCTTTTAAAGGCTCCCCTATAGGGGTCACTTAAGCTTGCAAAAGTGGCTAGAACATCAACTTTTTAATAACTCAGGGTCTTTAGAGTGGTCACTTTAGGGGCAGCCATAGGGGTCCTTGAAGGCTTCCCTCTATTAAGTGGTCCCTATAGGGGCATCCTAGCCGGTTATTGTTCAAACTCGATATTGTATCTTTTTCTGAACTAAAGATGAGATTCTGAGCCCTTATAGGACCACTGGAGTTGTACCCCTCTAGGGAGCACTATTTCGTCCCCTATAGGCTGTTTTTCTCCCAACCCCTTTAGGGGCCTCTTGGGCTTTACGGCTGAGTGGCGCCCTTAAGTTGAAGGGGGCTAAAGATCAGGTTCTGAGCCGTTATATTACCAACGGAGTTTTACCCCTCTAGGGAGCACTAATTTGTCCATTTCTAGGTATTTTTTTCCCTAACCCCTATAGGGACCTCTTCAACTTGAGGGCTAATGACTGAGACTCTTAACCCCTATAGGGATCACTTAAGGAGGGTAAAGATTCGACTCTAAACCCTTATAGGACCACCGGAGTTTTAACACTGTAGCGAGCACTATTTCGTCCCCTATAGGCTGTTTTTCCTTCTCACCCCTATAGGGACCCCTTAAGCTTTAGGGCTAATGACTGAGACCCGTAACCCCTATAGGGAACACTTAAGTTTGAGGCTGCTAGAAATCAGACTCTGAGCCTTAATTGGAACAGCGGAGTTTCACCCCTCTAGTGAGCACTAACTTGTTCATTTCCGGGCCTTTTTTCCCCTGACCCCTTTAGGGACCCCTTGAGTTTAAGGGTTTAGCTGTCAGACTCTTAATCCCTATAGGGAGCACTTATTTCTTTATATCTAGGTCTTTTTTCCCCTTGACTCCTGGAGGGATCACTCTAGAGCTCATAGCAACGTTTGACATGAAGTTTTTCATAGTAAGATTCATATTTTCCAGGTGTTTCTCGTATATTGGCCGCCAGACAGGTAATCTGTTCAAAACGGCCGAAGGAGCCGTGGAAACGAGGATGAAGCTCGCGCCACAGTGCCTGATGTACAATGGGAGAGGGACTGTCATGCATGAATTGATGCATATTCTCGGGTTCTACCACGAACATCAGCGGTTCGTCGATCATCCGCAAAAAAAAAAGTCTGACCTCTCTGCGCCCTCTTTTCCATCGCCGACAGATTTTGAAGGACTGACAGATCAGTGGGAACCCTTAAGGGTTCACTTAGATCTGAAATTTAACTTTCAAGAAATGCAACTCTTTCAAAACTCTCGAGTTTTGTTTCATTCTTCAAGTTATTCATCCACCGACTTTTGAAAAACCTCTGACCTGTCTGCGCTCTCTTTTCCATCTTTCCCGAAGCCATAACAAAATGGAAATAGCATATGAATTTAAGAGAGCAACCCAAAATAAGAGAATCAGAAGAAAATTAAAAGACTAAAATAGCAGAGCCGTTAATTTTGGGAACAACACTTTTAAAATATGTAAGCATTTTTAAAATTCGACTTTGAAACAGAAACATGTTCTAGTTTTTTCTTTTTTTTTTCGTGACTTCTGCGGTGAAAACACGTGGGAATCGGATCTTTCCCGAAGATTGAAAGTTTTTTTTTAAAATACAAAGATTTTTAAATCCATTGTTTCATTGAGGATTTTTACTACGAAGATTGTATTTTTCGTTAAAAAAATTTTTTTTCCTCTTTTTTGGATTCTCTGTTTCAAGGGACACATATAATTATATAAACCTTCTTGACTGGATTATTCCTTCTTTGTTTTCAATAACATTTTATAATTTTCAAGAAAAATAATAAAAAATATGTTTGTTTTTGCAGGGACGATCGTGACAAGCGTATCGGCGGCAACAGCAAACACTACAATTTCAATATTCGTTCCAGAAAGTTGGTTCCTTTTTTTTACTTAGAGACGTCCGAGTTGTCCCTAAAAGGGCGAATTTCGAAGCTCTGAAGGTATCCCTCAAGGGACCATCTAAGCTCTATAGTTTGCAGAAGTGGCCACTATAGGGGAGTATGGTATATGTCATTAAACGTATTATTAACCCTCAAACGGCAAAAATAAATATGAGAGATCCCTAAACGGACCACTTGAGCATTAGGGGCTTCCTAACCCCTCTAGGGAACGCTCTAGTGTTTCTAAGCTTATGTATAAAAATTATTCGGCTTCTTACGAAATTTTATTTTTCAAGCCATTTTTCTTGGAGGACCTAGAAAAAATGTTTTTTTTTTCTGGGGTCTCTCCAACTGGTGTTCTTTCTCTTCTAGCCCCTCTAACATGAGCAATACGTTCAGAATCACCTACTACATGGGATCATACGATCCGGAATCCATCATGCACTACAATTTTCCGGGCGTTCCAAGCCGAAAAAGAGATTATTTCTCTCCGACTGATATCTTCCGGATCAACGCTCTCTACAAGTGCCATTTGGTAAGTTTTTAGTTTTTCCAAGTTGGCGCAGTGGCTAAAAGAGTGGTTTCTTGCTGGGAAGGTCAGAGGATCGGATCCCCGACCGGTTTTGGCTCTTTTGTCAGACTCATATTTTTTTTAATTCAGAAAAGTTTAGTCAAAAGACGATTTTTACGAGTTGGAGACTTTAAGATTCAAAAATTACTCGTGAAACTTCAAAAAAAATTATTTTTCGACTTGAAAATCGCCTGAAACAGGATAATGAAGTTATTCCTAATTTTGGCGCAGTGGCTAAAAAGGCTAGTTGCTTGCTAGAGGGGTCTCGGGTTCGAATCCTCAAGACGTTTATCTCTTTTTTTGCTGATTTTTTTCAAGTTCCTTCAATTATATTTAAAAATCGACATCCTGTTAAAAACTAGAATACATTTTTTTACATGAAACTTTTTCCAAAGTTTTTATAGTGCTAATTGAACCTAAAAGTGGCCTCTTTCAAATTCTACTAAATTTTTTTTTTCAATATATGTTTTTTTTGGTGTGAAACCTACACAAATAACGTTTTTTTCGAATGGAAACATTTCTGCAAAAAAACCAGAAAAAAAGTGCAAAATGACCCAGGGGTGCGCAAAAGTGCACGCAGTTCACCGCAATCAAGTAGCCTAATGTGACCTTTTTTTGGAAGTTTTATGGTCTAATGTTGCTTGATTAGGAAAGTTGATGATAATGAGGGTTTTTGAAACAGAATTTGAAGGCAATGGGATTCAACATTGTTGGAAAAAACTTTTTTCGGTTTTTTTTAACGAAAACAAATATAAAAAAAAGTTTTTTCTTTTTCAAGTTTTTTCTCAAGTTCTTGAGAAATAATTCAAAAGCTCTGTGACCTGAAAAAGTGAAAAAATAGATCTTTGAATATTTAGATTGAAAAACTGCTTTTTCAAACTGCACACAAATCCTCAATTTTCATTCTGCATTCGAAATAAATGGCTTTAAAAAATCCAAAAGCCTCTTTTTTTCTACACAAAAAAACGTCCAAATTTTGAAGTTTATTGATTAAAAAAACCAAAAATCAAAAAAAATTTTTTCACTACGTACGATAATAATTTGGAAAGTTAGGCCGTGGTTCGATTTGTAAAATTCGACCTTCTCAAAAAAATTAGAAAAATTTTTTGAACATTTTTCATTGTTCTTAAGCTTTGAACGATGAAAAATATAGTCTAACTTTTTGAGAAGGTCGAATTTTACAAACTCGAACCATGGCCTAACTTTCCAAATGTTTATCGTAAGTAGTAATAAAATGTTTTTTTGGTTTTTTTGTTTTTTTCTTAACCCCTAAAGCATAAGTGGACCCTATAGGGGTCTCTCAATTTCATTAAAAAAACGTTTATTTATTCAGTTTTATGGAAATGCTTCTTAATGACTAGCATGTCCCCTATAGGGGCCACTCGCCAAAAACCCCTATAGGGACCACTCTGGATTCCCTGATTTTTCTTCAATGAAGTTCATTACAGAAGGGCCGAAAACTGTCCTACCCATCCCAGATGAAATCGACCGAGGAACTGACTTCGGAAGAACAAAAAGCCTTGGATTTGAACGAGTTGCGCCGTCGGAGACGCATCCGGAAGCTTTAAAATAATGAATTTTTATATTTTTACAATTTTTTTAACCCTACAGAGGTGAAACGACAATTTTTTTTCTATTTTCGAAGGGTACTGTATGCAAAAGTCCGCAATCGGTTAGTCCGTGTTTGCACCCTTTATCTGGTAACGTCTCCGATTTAATTAAATTATTTTTTTCAGTTTTAAATTCAAAAAAAAATATAGTACAAAATCGCGAAAAAAAAAACGGAAACGGTACCACGAAAAATGTGCAAACACGCTCATCACGATTGCGGACTTTTGCATACCGTACTCCTCAACAAAGGAAAAATCGCCCCATATGCCCCAAAATGCTGGTTCTTTTGGTATACGGAACTTGTTAACTGTATAATTATAACCAAATCTTTCCTCCCTGGCTTTATTTATTCCCTTAATCCATTGACCTCACTTTTCCTTATTTATAGGTAAATAATTACCAATCTTCTTTCTTCCAAATGCAATATTTTCACGATCTCTACTCGTCTATTAATAATTCAATGTGCAATAAATTTCTTAAATTTAACAAAAAAATTGTCTGAAATTCAAAAGAGAGACTGTATTTTCTCAAATCTCATAAATTTATGAAAAAAAGATATTTTTTTCGGGAATCGTAGGTGAAACGTTGATGGAATCATTTTTTTATTTTTTTAATTGTAGAATAAAACTGCAAAAGCGATTTACAGCCGTCAATTTTTTGACTAAAGTTTGAAGTGATAAGGGATACTTTTTAATTAAAAAAACCTTTTTAAGAAATTATTTGATTTTATCCTTGGAGCGCAACTGACGGAGAACTTGCGCCCAGCCATTTTGAGCCTGGTTTTCACAGTTTCAATGAGAAAATAATGAAAAATTATAGTGAAGCCCTTGAAAATTGACATGATTCGACTATCTTTTTTTTTAATGTAAAAAAGCTGTCTTGAACTCAAAAAAATATTTTTTTCCTAATTTCTTCATAAAATTAAGAGGCTCACAAATTTGAAATTTTTTTCCGAATTGTTCGATGAACAAATGATGGAAACATGAAAAAGAAATTTTCCAATTTTTACCCGTAGAGCGAAACTGCAAAGTGATTTTAAGTCGCTCATTTTTTTTATTTTATTATTTTTTTGAATTCGATTTTTGAAGTGAACAAGGGATACTTTGAGAAAAAAATAAAGCGTTTTTTTGGGAAATTATTCGATTTTTATCCTTGGAGCGCAATTGACGCAGAATTTGCAGCCAGCCATTTTTGAGTCTGGGTTCAATGTTTTCAATACAAAAAAACTATAGTAAAAAAATCATAAAAAAATATTAAAAAAATTGATCTTATTAAACTAATTTTTTTCAATTTTTTTGGCCGTGGAGCACAGTTGTTCAGAATTTTCAGCCGGCCAATTTTTCTTCGAGCTTTTTTTGAAATGAAATTATTCTCTACAACGATTTTTTTCCTTTGTTTAAAAAAAGCTGAAAAATCAAAAGAAAAAAAGAGTTTCCAGTCCTTTTTGACAAACTTTTGTTCTACGGAAAACTTTGGAACTTCCTGAAAATTGGCCAGATCATGTCTGGATGTTCCATAAAAAAAAACCTTGTAATTTTCAAACTTCCAAACTTCCTGATTTTTTTAGAAAGGGCACCTCAAAGTCAAAAAAAACTCCAAAAAAACTCTAAAAAAATAGGCCATAAAAAAATTAAAAAAATTGATCTGATTAGACTAATTTTTTTCAATTTTTTTGGCCGTGGAGCACAGTTGCTCAGAAGCTTCAGCCGGCTAATTTTCTTCGAGCTTTTTTTGAAATGAAATTATTCTATACAACGATTTTTCCTTTGTTTAAAAAGCTGAAAATCAAAGAAAAAAGAGTTTCCAGTCCTTTCTGTCAAGCGGTTGCTCTACCAAAAAATTGAGGGCTTCAGAAAATTGGCCAGATTCTTTCTGGATGTACCAGAATAAATTGTTAAAAGTCCCAGCTTTCAAAACTTTTTATTTTTTGAAAAATTTCGCCTCAAAGTCGAAGAAAACCTTCAAAAACGATTAAAATTGGTCATTTTAAAACTTTGAGCTTTCATTTCTTGAAAAATAGGGATTTTTGAAAGTTAAGACTTGCAGAATCTTCATCTGGTACATTAAAAAGTATCCTGGCCAATTTTCAAAAAATTCCGAAGCGAAAACTAAAATCACCTCATTGTGGGGATTTTTTCTTTTCTTCCAATAAAGGAAGAGAAATTGGATTGAAACGATTATACACGACGGTGAGCCGTGAGACGGAAGCCCTCGTTGGAAACCGGATTATCTCCAAACGACGTTGTCGGCTCCTCCCGCCAATCCTTCCCTTCTTCCGTCTTGTGTCCAGGATTACAAGCCTTTTTGTGTTTCCTAATGGGTTTTGAGAGCTTCTTTGTTGATTTTAGCATGAAAATATCTTCAAAAACCCTTACTTTGAGTCATTTTGTGATTTTAAAGCTTTAAAAATCTCCTTTTTTGAAAAAATCCCTTGAAAATTGTCCACGAAAACCTCGAATTTTCATTTTTCAATCTTTTTTGTGTTTTTGCAGCAATCCTAATGGGTTAAAAATTGAGTTAAAAGACGGTTTTTGTTGATTTTTGTATTCAAGTGTTACTAAAAACCGTTATTTTGCGTCGTTTTGTGATCTTTAAGCTTCAAGTCTTTTTTACAAATTAAACTTCAAAAAATCATCGATTCTTCAACCTTCCCTTTTCCCTTCAATTTCAAGGTCTACAAGCTTTTTTTGTGACCTTCTTGAAAGAAAAAAAGGTATGAAAGTCCTTTTTCGGTTGAAAGTTGTATGAGAAAAAATTCGAATATTATACCGGACTTTGCTGTTTCACAAGCTTCATAAGTCGTTCCTTTAAAATCAGATTTGCTAGAATCTATGTAAGAATTTCTTCACAGAATTTGGAGTTTCCAGATTATTCTAAAAAAATATCTATTTTTTTCGATTCCGGAGCCAAATTATAAATTCGAGAAATATTAAATTCAAGCAGGTGAGGGCTTTAAATATTTTTTTCGTCTGCCAAAAAGTTGGGTAATTTTTCAATTTTTTTGCTCTAAAAAAACTTGCAGATCAAATTTTAAATAAAAAAATATAATTTCTCAGTTTTCTTTAATCCATTCTCATTTTTTTGAAAAATTTCTGAGGACTTTGTATTTTTTTCCAGATTTGATAGTCACCTGTTCGTTGACTTTATAACTTTTTTTGAAAAAAATTTTTTTGTTTTTTTTCCCATTTTTCAAAAAAGCTCTGGATTTCTTTTTCAAGCTTCATTGTCTTCCAAAAATTTGAACCCTCTTTTTGTTGAATTTTTTTGATTCCGGTTCCGAAAAACATGTCCAAAACCCTTGTTAGGTTGTTTAAAAAGAAAAAAAAAGTTTTCTGCTGAATTTTTAAAAAAATCAGCGGAAATTATTTGTGAGCGGAGGAAATTGGAGATTTTTGAGCCTCTTTTTATAATATTATTGCTTTTTTTCCCATTTTATTTTTTTACAAATTTTCAAAAAAACTCATAGAAATATCGCTTGTAAATTTTTTAAAGGAGCAGGGAAAGTTTTCCAAAAAGGTCTCGAGGCGAAGAGCCATTTTCAAAGGAGCAATGGACTTTTTTCCCATTTTTAGCGATTTTTCCGTTTTGTCCTTATAAAACGTTTCACAATTGAATAAAAAAACCATCTTCTAGAAAAAAAATTGAGAAAAGTCGCATTTTTTCAAAAAAAGGTCCTTTTTCAGCGATTTTTTTCGTTTAAACATTTTTTTTCGACTTTTTCAGGATTATTGGCCGTTTTTTTTTAAGTTGAAGAGGTACTTTGAGACGCTAGAGTGGTCCCTAAAGTGATAGCCCTATAGGGTTATTTTAGGGTCCCCTCAAGGGGCCTCCTTACCTCCCCTATAGGGGGTACTTAAGCTTGCAGAAGTGGCCTTTTACTTTCAAAACCGAAAAAAAAAAATCAAAATACCCCTAAAGGGACCACTTGAGCTTTAGGGGGGAGTTTTGGCCCTCTAGGAAGCCCTATTTGGTCCCCTGTTAGGATCATATTATTCCCTAACCCCTTTAGGGACCACTCTGACTTTCCAAAGGTTCCCGAACCCCTCTAGGGACCACTATGGCGTTTGAAGTTTTTCGCATCAATTTAAAATCATTTTTTTTTCATTTCCTTGTCATTTATATTCATTTAAAATAGAAAAAAAAAGAAAAAAATGAGATTTTTTGTGCATTTTTTCCATTTTTTGCATCAAATTTGAAGTTGACTTCATATTTTTCAAATAATCCGCCCTTTACGTGTCAATATGACACTTGCACAAGCCAAGTGTGAGAGAATTTTCCGACCCTTTTTTCGATTATTTTGCACTTCCCGTTGCTTATTTTTCGATAAATATATACTCCATTCTCTCGATTTTGTATGTTAATTTCTCTCTCAGCTTCTCTACGTATAATGAGCCGAAAGAAATCCGATTTTCCTAGAAAATTCATTCCCACTGCTCCCATTAACCTTTCGATTCCCATAGGTAAGCTGAATTTTGAGCAAAATTTTAAAAAAATGCGGTAAATTATTTTGCAAAAAGGTTATAAATTTATCGAATTTCATTATTTTTTGATTCCTGCAGTAGATTTCCATAAAAAAACCGATTTCAAAAAAATAATAGAAAAAAATTTTTTTAAAAAAATATTTTTCCAAAAAAAGCAGAAAAAGATCGGGTATTCACTGGTCCATTTTTGGCCCTTAAGAGGTCACTTAAACTTTATCACCTGGAGGGCCCGTAAAAATATCCCTAAAGGGACCCCTTAGACTACAAAACCCTATAGGGAGGGCTCCGAAAATTCTCAGCACATTATGATGTTATATATTTCTGAATATATTATTCTCTTGATTTTTTAAACTTTCTGTGAAAGTTTTTGACGTTTTAGTGACAACTTTAGTAGTCGAATTAGGGACCCCTTAAGTGGCTAAAAATCAGTGGCCTCTTTAGAAGCCTCAGTGAAACTACTAGACCATTTTAGTGGTCACTAAGACGCAAAATAGTGGCTTCTATGGAGGTTGTTTTAGTGGCCACTTCAGGGCCTTCTTCAATTAGCCCTTGAGGAGCCTCTTAAGTGGCCACTTTCCAGTTCAGATTAAAAATTCAACAAGATCCTACCGTTTTAATATTTTTTTGGAACGATTCTCGATAAAGAACGCGATAAACTTCGTGAAGTTCTGGGAAAATTTTTAGTGGTCTCTATAGTAGTCAAATTAGTGGGCACTTAAGGGGTTAAAGAATAGTGGCCACTATAGAGGTCTGAGTGCTACTACTAGACCACCAAAAATCTGAGTGGCCACTTTAGGGGTCAACAGATCAACATAACTGGTCCAATCTGTTTGTTTTAAAATTATTAGAGTTACTGGAAGGAATACTGGATGGAAAACTACTGAAGTGGCCCCTAAAGAGGTGGGTTTAGTGGCCACTTCAGGCTCCTCTTCAAGTAACCCTTAAGGAGCATCTTAAGTGGCCACTAGAATTTTACCCAGTCAAGATCAAAAATTTAAGAAAATTCGTCTTTTCCATATTTTTCTCATCAAAATCACGTAGCAACGTGTCATCTATTCATTAGAAAAATGAGATCTGCCTTTTTTCTTTTTATCTCTTTTCGAGGAAACGTGGGGGAAAAGATTGTGCTTTTGGATTAGATGACGCAAACAAGAAGATTAGGATTTATAATGTATCTTATGGATTCGAGGAGCTTATTACTCACAAAAAAGTTTCTTCGAGACCCGTTTTTCCATTTTTCAGTAGACTTATTCTTGCATAAAATTCAGTTTTGACTCTCGCAAGGCTATAGAATTTTGAAGGGATCCCTATAGGGTTTTGTTCTTTTAGGGACCAATACAGGGGGCAATTTTACGGTGCCTCTACGGGTTTAAATCCCAGTGGTCCCTTTAGTGCTTCCTCAGAGGTTTACTAACCCTAAAGGGCCCCCTAAAAGCAGTTAGGGTCACCTATAGTCAAGAGGGTCCTTATCACGCTCCCTAGAGGGGCCACTCCAAAGTTTATCGGTGTTCAAAAGCTTATTACTCACAAAAAGTTTGCTCGAGACATTTTAGAATGTTGAGCTCTGGAATTTCAAAGGGATCCCTAGAGGGTTTTGTTGTTTAAGAAATCAATACAGGGGTCGATTTTATGATCCCTCTTACTTACTTACTTACTTTGATACTTTGATGGTCCATCTTCGCTGGCGATGTTCTCAGCGTGGACCACACGTTCTCCAGGCGGCCCGGTCTTGCGCAACGGTCATCCAGTGGCGGCCTGGTTGACGGATGTTCTTGCGAAAGTAGTCCGTCCATCTGGTCGGTGGGCGCCCGAGTGGGCGCTTGATGTTTCTCGGGATCCAGTGGGTCGTTCTCGTCGACCAGCGGTCATCTTGTCTGCGAATGACGTGGCCTCCCCAGCGATGCTTCCCGCGTTGAATGTGCTCTTCGAGGTCCTGGATTTGGGACCGCTGACGGAGGTCTGTGCTCGTCTGTTCTTTTTTCCACTGTTCGAAGCGAGTGGTACCGAGGAGTGCACGTTCCAATGCGCGGTAAGATGTTCGTAGGGCGGTCGTGGTGTTCTTCGTGTCAGGCCAAACTTCAGTCGCGTAGGAGATGGCGGGGATGACGGATGCTTCGAAGATATGCGCTCGCAGTTTTGGGTCTTTCAGCTGGTTGGTAACTTCTTTTATGGAGTTAAACGCGGCCCATCCAGCTCGTCGGCGTCTTGCTATCTCTGGTTTTAAATCGTTCGTCATGTTGACTTCTCGGCCGAGATATACGTAGGAGTTGACTTCAAGCAGGTCTCGTCCTTCGAGGGTGACGTTGCCTTGGTCGCAGAAGCGGTTCCTCATCCACTGCGTTTTCTTCTCGTTCATCTGGAGTCCGATCTTCTTTCCGACGGCGTCTAGATCGTTGAGCATGGATGACAGGTCGGAGGTGTTGTTGGCGAAGAGGACAATGTCGTCGGCGAAGCGAAGATTTGTTAAGATCTTGCCGTCGATGTTGATGCCTTTGATAACGTTTCCATCTTCCCAGTCTCGGTTGGTGTCCCAGCCGAGTTGACGCATTGCATCTTCTAGGGCTGTGGAGAAGAGCTTCGGAGAGATTGTGTCTCCTTGTCGAACGCCTTTCCCGATGGGGATCGTGAGTTTTTTATTGAACAGTTGGATTGTAGTCGACGTTCCCTCGTTGCACTTTTCGATGAGGTCGATATACTTCGTGGGGATTCCTGCGGCGACGAGCGAGTTCAGGATGGCGTTGATCTCGACGCTGTCAAAGGCTTTCCGGTAGTCTACAAAAGCCAATGCCAGGGGGAGGTGGTATTCTCGATGACGCTCCACAACCTGAGTCAAGGTGTGGATGTGGTCTAGGCAGCAGAAGTTCCGCCGGAACCCGGCTTGTGACGGTGGTTGGAAGTCGTCGAGCTTCTTCTCTAGGCGGTTGACGATGATCTTGGTAAACAACTTGTAGACGACCGATAGTAGTGATATTGGTCGGAAGTTGTTCAGGTCGGTTAGGTCGCCTTTTTTGGGGATCAAGATGGTTTTTGAGACCTTCCATTGCTCCGGGATCTCGTTGTTTTTCAGATAGGTGGAGAAGCGTTTGGCGAGCAGGCGGTTCAGGGCGTCGCCTCCGGATTTGAGGATTTCTGTCGAGATGTTATCGGGGCCGGCCGCCGTTCCATTCTTCAACCTTCGGATAGCGTGAGCAACTTCTTCTTCGATGATCGGAGGTTCTTCCTCTGCTGGTGGAGTCGCTGATCTTGGTACTGCTACGCTGCTTTGGAAGAGCCTTGTGTAGTAGTCAACTGTGAGGTCTTCCATTTCTTTGCGCGAAGTTTTCAAGTGACCATTTTTGTCTTTTAGAGCCGTCATCACCGTCGTTAGGTCTATTAGTTCGAACTTCTTTTTCCGGATGCTTTGGTGTTTTTCGGCTGTCAGGAGAAGGGCGTTTTTGCGTCGATTTGCGAGCGATGTTTCGACCGCGATTCTGCACGCTTTGTCGATGGTTAGACGTTCAAGGTGCGTGGAAGCCGGGTCGCGTTTGATCTCTCCTCGTTTCCTTAGCATTTCCTTCGCTTTCTGGTCGATTCGAGGAGGAAGTGATGAGGTCGATCGGGCAGCGGGTTCGGCGCATCTTATAAGGCCGTCGCAGAGGTTCTTGTAGTCAATCGTCGGGTCATCCCTCTAGGGGTCAAAACTCTAGTGGTCCCTTTAGTGCTTGCTCAGAGGTCTAACAAAACCCTAAATCTTTGCAGCTTGCTATAGGTAGAGCGTAGAAGTCCTTATTAGGGTGACTAAAGGGCCTTTATCACAACCCCTACAGGGACCACTCCAAAATCCGCTTCAGAAGGCCCCTTCTAAAATCCCTATAGGGACCCCTGCAAAGTTTCTCAGTATCTTATGTATTCAAGAAGCTTATTACTCACAAAAAGTTCTTATTTCTCTTCTCATCTCATTTTCACATTTGCACTATTTCCACTCTCCTGTGGTATTTTCGACGAGGGAAAAAGACAGCGCAGACAAGTCAGACCGTTTCAAAAACGGACCGAATGATCTGAAGAAATTCAATTTTTTTGAAAAAAATTTTTTTTTCAATAATAAAATTTACTGAAAAAAATTACAATTTCCCATATTTTTCAAGTGCATTTTGAGCCTTGGAATTATAAGAAGAAATATTTATTGGCTACAAATTTCGTCCAAAAAAATCTCCTTTTCTCTCTTTCACACACAAATTCTTTATGGGATAAAATTTATTTTCTTTTTCCCATTACTCTTTTCTGATTTTTCACGTCCCTTCGGAACACACTCCAAAATCATTTTTTAAAAAAATGTTAGAACGGTTTTTTGGCGCAGTTCGGATTCAAAAGTTCAGCAATCTGGGGTCGCAGGTTCAATCCCTACGGGGAAAAAAATTTGCTGAAAAACTAGAAAATTTATTCGATAACTTTTCATTACAACGAGACCAAAAGCATATTTTTCAGCAGGTTTGAAAGTTTTGAGATTTTTGGAAGGCCAGAGGGGTCCCTATAGGGCAACCTTTGGGGTCCTTGAAGGTTCCCCTCTAGGGATCACTTCAGATCTCTCTATAGTGGCACTATGCCTGCAAAAGTGGCCACTCTAGGCGTGTGTGCAACTGGTCCTTATACGTCTTTTAACCTTTGAAATCACAAAAATAATTAAAAGACCCCTATAGGGACCACTCAAGCTTTCGGGGCTCAGGGGTAAAATTCTAAACCCCTAGAGGGACCACTTGAGTTGAGCACTTCTTGTCCACTATAGGGGACGCTCTGGCGTATTTAAGTTTTTTTCATAAAAGTGAGCTTCTTAATGGTAGACGTCTCTATAGGGAACACCTAGGGTCCGCAAGCCATTTCTTCAAAACGATCAAAAAATATGTTTTTTACACTGTTCGATAGAGGAGGCTGTCCATTTTCATAATCCGTTTAGTTTTTGAAAAAAGCTCCACTAAGAAAAAAGTTATGGCCAAAAAACGAGCGCGCGCGGCGTACAACTGGAGGCAAAATCTCACGGTTTACCCGCTGCCGCACGCTTTCTTTTTAAATGTTTTTGCGCGTTTCTGGACCGTTTTCGAATCGGTTTTCTGTTCTGAGAGGTTGTCCGACTTGAGCCTCATGTTTTGGTATGAATCTTTTGTACAATCCTCATAAGAATTTTTGATAAAATATCAAAAAACTACTTAGAAAAAAGGTCAGAAGGAATTTTCAGCTTATTTTTCTTTTTTCTAATCAGAAAAATTATTATCATTTGGTTTGAAAAAAAGAAAAAATGAAAAATAATGTTATTTCGAAATAAAACAGGAAAATGTGCAATTTGACTCCGAAAAACGGCTCCTGCAACATTTAAAATGGCGCATCGGTGTGTTTGACGCAAACACAGCTACGAATGCTTGCACGAATTCTTCCAAAATTTCAAAAAAAATTGCCATTTTTTCGAGGTTTTCAAAGCCGTTATTTTTTTCGCGTCGATCGATTTTTTTCATAATTTTCTCATTGATAGAGTTTTGAACGCTTAATAACCTGATCAAAAGTATAGACGCGATCCTATTCTCTCATGCGTCAACGAGGCAGACGAAAAAAGGAGGTTTTGGTAAAACTCAAATATAATTTGATTCGCTGTCCCAATAATTATTTTCATTCTTAATTTTTATTTTTGAACACATTGTGAGTTTTAAAATCAAATAAAAAGTATACCATGTCGCTGAAATTTTTTCGCATTTCAGCTTCAAAGTTTGGTGTCACTTTACAAGCTTCGATTTTTTTTTCGCGTCGTTAGATTTTTTTAAATTTTCATTCAAAAAAATAAAAAAAGTGTTAATGTATAACATACTCAAAATTCGGAAGCGTTCCTCACTTGGTTTTGAGAAACGCGTCGATTTTGTGAAACTTGTCAGTTTTTTTTGTGTTAAATCTTACTTTTTCGCTTATTTTTGAAAAATACATAATTTAAAAGTTTTTCAGCCCTGTAGAGCGTTGTCGATTACATAGATTAACAAAAACAGTTGATTTTTAAAGTGGGACTTTAGCTAGTATAAACGCCTCAAAACCGTTTCTGCAACAAAAAAATCGTCATTTTGGTGGCGTGAAGGGGCGGGGCTTTGCGCCACCTAGGAACACCTAAACTTTACCCCTATAGGAGTTTTTTCTAAGCCCTTTAGGGACCACTCTGGCATTCCTAAATTTGTCTATAACTCTTTAGAAAACTTTTTTACACATTTTATCATAATTATTATCCATTTTATTTTTTATCATACTTCTTGATGTAGTTAACAACTCAAAATCGAGCTTGTGAATTTTTTTAAAAATCCAAATTTCCGTCAAATTTTCTGAAAAGAAACCTTTTCCTACATCTTTCCGGCTAATCCTCCTATAGGATTCCCTAAAATAAATGAAGAGAAGAAGAGGAAAAGATGGAAAAAGAGCCCAAAAAAGAAATAGATTCGGTTGTCGGGGTGATAAAGACATTGGGCCGCGGCGATGTAATCATTTAATCCCTCGGATATTCATCATCAAATATATATCTTTTCACTCTTTTTTTTTTCTTCTTCTTCTTATTTTTCGCTTCCTTTTGCCACGAGATGTCGACTATCACAGTAGGTTTTTACTTTTTTTCGATTTTTAAGGGAAAAACGTATAGATCCCTGCAAAGCTTGCCTTTGTCTGAAATTCAATAGTTTTTTTGTTTTCATCTTTTTTTTTGTTTGGAAAGGTTTTTTTGAAGCTTTAGAGATGGGTAGTTTTGAAAAATGATTTTCAAAAAAAGCAAAAAAATGGTCCAAAATTGAAAATTTCTTGAAAAAACACTAATTTTTTTTCTCAATTTGAAATTTTTTGCCTAGAAAAGCTGTAGATAAACTTCGAGTTCGACACAAAAAAAATTTTTTTGTCAAAAATCTGATTTTTTTCAATTTTCTATAAATCGAAGCTTCAAAAAAAGCCACTTCAAACCCCGAAAAATTCTTAATTTTCTGGAAAAAGCTTGCTGAAAAATTTGGCTTAACAAGTTTTTGGGGCCAGTTCTAGTTTCTGATATCTTTTATCTTCTTGAAAAAAATCAAAAACTCTAAAAATTCCATTTTTTTTTTGTCGTAAAAAACACGGATTTGGATTTCAAACGGTAAATTTTAACACAAATTGATTCAAATGCAAGGTTTTTTTCGGAAAAATAAAAATATTATCATCTTGAAGTCACAAGCAGAGAATTAAAATTACCGATTTCATAATTTCATTTTTAAAAATTACAGAAAACGGTAAGTTGATCTAAAATTATTTTTTTCAGTTTTATTAGAAACTCAACTCAAAAAAATGTTTCTGTCGGAGAAGTTTAAAAAAACCAGTTTTCGAGGAAAAATTTCTCAAAAAAAGGATCTAGAAGGGGAAAAATTTGGAGAACTTAAAAAAACGAAAAAAATAAAAAGAAAAAAATTCAAAAATTACGCGCTTCGCTCGCCTTTCTTCTGCAAAATCTGTTTGTGACGAAAATGAAACAGTCGAACTTGCCTGGGCCTCATTTCTTTCGCCGCCAAGGCCATTATTACCATAAGAACCAAAAATTTTGGATTTTCAAAAAAGGCTCGGAAAATAGTTTTCTTCTTCTTCCTACGCCTTTTTACCGCTTGAGCGGCGTCGGCGCCCCAAGTCGATTAGCCGAGGTCTTATCCTGATATCAGTGGACTGGCTCCAGTGACATATCCGTCCTTGTGTGTGACGGCTGGGGATTTTGAAGTCGTGGTTTCCCACTACCAACATTTCTTAAACCCCTTGGTTGGGTCGGGGCGGGGATCGAACTTGTGACCCTGTGGACCGTAGACAGGCACACAACCTGTTGCGCTACGGCGCGCCCCTCGGAAAATAGTTTTCGAGAAAAATAAAACTCAAAAAGGACTTAGAAGATGAAAATTACGAAAACCTGCTCCAAGTCGTAAAAATTTTTCTGCGATATAAATTTTTGAAAATTCCGATTTTCAAGCAAATTACTCAAACAAGGACCGCCAAAATAAAAAAATGCCAAAATTTTTTTCTCAAGTCTTGAGATTTATTGTCAAGACGATTCAACTAAAAAAACAGTTCTTGAAAAAAATGACTTAAAAAAAGGACCAAGAAGAAGAAAAATTACGAAAAATCAGTTCCAAGTCCCAAAAATTTTTGTTAACCATTAAAAAAATTTCAAAAAAATTCTTATTTTTCGAGCGAAACTACTCAAAAAAATACCTAGAAGATGAAAATAATGAATATTTTTTTGAAGCCTTGCAAAATAGAAAATAAAAGAGCAAACTGCAAACTCGAAAAAAATTCCGCTATTTGCTCACCTTCCAAGGGCATTCATAACCCGATTCGAAAAAGTTCTCTTTTTAAAGAAAAAAGGCTTTTGCCAAGAGCTTGAATGCATTGTCTGTTGACGCAAAACGGCGAACATAACCTTGTTTCGACTTTTTTTTTTCTCTTCTTCTTCTTCGTGTTATTCGGCCCGAAAATTGAGACCTAAGCTTTCTTCTCAGCAGTACGTTCTCCGTTTTTGGTCTTTTTTTGGGTTTTCTAAATTTTTTTTTGAAAATTATTGAGGTCTTTATGATGAAATTGATCAGATTTACTTTTTAAAAATCCTCGAAATTAAATTTCCAGAGGAAAAAAATCCAGAAAAATCTCTTAAACCTTACTCAAATTTTTTGAAAACTTCAAGGATAGTTTAAAAATTCAATTAATTTTTTTCGAATTTACAATTTCTCACACATTCCTATATCAATAAAGAACTCTAAATACCTTTTAAATATATTTTTAAAAAATTATTTTCGTTGAGAAAAAAACGGCAACTATTGAAAAAAATTTACAAAAATCAATTGATTCAAGATTTTTTTGAGGTTTTTTTCGGGCTTCTAATCTTTAAAAAAATAACAAGTCCCGAAAAATTCACAATACAACTGCCTGATGATATACATTTTGGTAAAAATCAGGTTTTTTCAGATTTTTTTTTGAGACGGCGGCTTTTACTGGAACTCCTGTACTTAAAAAATAAACTGAAACTCGAAGATTTTCCAATTTTTCGGTTTCAAGGCTTCTTTTTAAGGCTTCTTATTATTCAAGTCCACTTTTAAGAGATCCTTTCATTTCTATCTTCGTAAACCTATTTTAGAAGTTATCTTTGGAGGGAAAAATTTGAAATATAAATGAATGGGGTTGCAGAAAGTGTCGTCATCTTCGTCCTCCTCGAAAATCGCGAGTCCCTGCCAAGTCGTGCTGAAACAAGGCGACGGTCTTCGGAAAACTTCAGTCAATGTTCAGGTGGCCAATTTTTTCAAATTTCAATCACAAACAGCTCGCTGAAAAGGCGTTGCTTCAAGTTGCACCCGACCCAAAACGACTTGCGCGCAAAAGCAAAAAAATACTTGAGTTATACACGGAAAGTGCGAAAGGTCGAGGTATTGGAATATAATGAAACTTGGTATATAGGTACTCTCGAACACCCAGAATCCAAAAAAGTTAAAAAAAAAGTGCGCATTTTGCCTTCTAGTCGAGTTATGACGCCTCAAAGATTGCACGCGAAAAATGCATAAGATAGGAGGAGGGAATATGTCGCGGCGGCTAACTCTAGCTGCCAGCAGGTTGCGTGGTGTAGTGGCTAGCGGCCTTGCGCTGTGGAAATTCGGTTGCAGGTTCGAATCCTTTTTGGTGCTATCTATTTTTGCCAATGTAAATTTGAAGAGTATATCAGTTTTTGAAGGCTTACAAATGTTTAAAAATGCTTTTTTTTCGAGATTGAGGGCTGTTTAGGGCATTAAGGCCCTCCTTGAGACTTTCAAAATTTATTGTTTTTTCTAGAAACTTATTAAAGTTTTGAAGGTGATCTTGAGGGAATTCAGGAGTTTGAAGTCCCTCCGAAAATTTTCTCAATTTTTTTAAAAGCCACGGATGATTCCGAGATTCAAGGATATTGCCGTTTTCTCAAAGCATTTTCCCCTCATAATTTTCACCTTTTCTCAGGTAAAAGACAGCGACTCGTCACGACGGAACACGATCGACCTGCAGATCGGGGAAGGCCGGTCGCGAAAGAATACTCTGGTCAAAGTGAACGGCGAAGTCGTCAGCCGACCTTCCGTCTCTGCTTCCAGTCCGACCATCAATATACTCACTAACAACGAGGTTAGAAGCCTAGTTTCGATTTTCAGGATCATTCGAAAAATTCTAGCCTGTCTGCGCTCTCTTTTCCCTCACCGGGAAGGTCATAGAAGCTCGAAAATAGCACGTGAAAAAGAGAGGGCGCAGAGAAGTCATCCTTTTTCGATTTTTGGCGAAATTTGCGAAAGTAAAAGGAAACGCCAGAGGGACTCCTTAAGGGTCCTTGGAGGAACCTCTCTAGGGGCCAATTTTTAAATTTTCCCTCTAGGGATAGGGACCGCAGACCAATTTTCGAAAATTTTTTTTCAGCATTGAGCTTTGCATGGTTTGATAGCTGTTTCGATTCGAAACTCAGAACCGTTTAGTTTTTCGGAAAAGAATGAGGATGAAAAAAGTTATGACGAAAAATGTGGCGCGCCGCGCACCATTTTTTTAGTACTGAAAATTTTGGTGTTATCCATTTTAGACATTTTTTTCTCGATTTTTTTCTTTTTAGAACAAGTTTTGATACTGGTCTATTATGATGTAAGAAATCATAATAGAGCTCTATAATGATGAAAAATTAGCTAGTTTGCCGAAAAAGTCGGTATTTTTCCAGAAAAACAAAAAAACTGACGCTTGCGGGTATCGAACTCGCGACCTCAAAATGAAAAAAATCGCAGCGCACGCGCTGCGCCAAGTTGTTAGGTCTGGCGAGGGGAACTTCCATCCGCCATAGCCTTGAGCCGTTTGAATAGCACAGATTGCCTATTTCAAAAAAATAAAAAAATTTGAAGTAATTCAGCTATTTTTTTATCAGAATATGTTCGCAAATCTTTACTCAAATTTTTCCGTGGAAATTCACTTCGAAAAAAACAGTTTTTTTCAGTGCTTTTTTTGCCTCGTTTAACGATCACTGCATTAAAACGGCCCCGTAAATTTTTTTGGCAAAGACGAATTTTTTTATTTTATTCTTTTAATTGAAAGATTTTTTTACTAATAAATGTATATAATCGTTTGAAAAAAACCTGCGTTCGACCGCTTTCTGTGTGATAAACGCCGCTAATTTTATTCTCTATTTTTCAAGTGCATTTTTGCGTATTAAACAACTTTTTTTCCAGCACATATGCTGTGGAGAAAAAAATTTAAGTAAGCCTATGGTCTAACTTTTTGAAAAAAACAAAAAAACTCGATTATATTCGCTTATTAACGATATTTTTGAATTATGACTTTCGGCACTCCCTAAAAATTTTTGGCAAAGACGAATTTTTTTTATTTTATTGTTTTAAAAATTACCGTTACTTGAATCAAAAATCATTATATAAAAAAAGAAAGAGTGCGTTCGACCTGAAAAACACATGAAAAAAAGCAAAAAAATGACAAAATTTTTTTAGTTCCATTCACGTTTTTTTGTACGACATTCCGCGAGAACGCATCAAAAAAAGCGTGAAATATTTTTTTAAACGAAAGAGGAAGCTTTTTCTGTACATGTGTGTCAAATTTTATTCGCCAGTTCCACATATTTTACAACTACAACAAAATGAAAGTTGAAAACCAAAAAAAAGCCACTTTTTCTATCGCGAAAAGGGGCGTGGCTTTGCGGTCCCTATCTAGGGACCTTTCAAATAAAAATATCTGCAAAAGATTAACCGACCAAGTTTTTTTTTTCAAATGATGAGAAAAATTCTCTCTAGGGGCCACTTGAACTTAAGATCTAGGGACTAAACGTTTACCCCATATAGGGAGCACTTATTTGTCCTTATAAAGGTTGTTTTTTTTTCCCTAGCCCCTATAGGGACCGCTTGAACTTTAAAGACCCCTATAAGGACCACTTGAAATTAAAGATCTTTCCCTAAACGCCTATAGGGGCCACCTAACTTTTACACCTATAGAGTGCACTCATTTGTCCCCTAGAAAGGTCGTTTTCCCTAGCCTCTATAGGGATCCCTCTGGCGTTCCCAAAGAATACAGAGATGAGAAAAAGTCATAATGTCAATCCAGAAGACCAGCAGCATTTCAGGAGATGAGCAACTCGCCGAAAGTGCCGCACACGCTGCAGATCCGGACCAAGGAGAGTCCGCAGTCGAACAACGACGACAGCCGGTCCAACCAGACGTCGCGCATCGACAACAGCCAGGTGCGACGCGGCTGTGACTCGGTCCTGAACTGCTTGCAGACGTGGTCGGCGTTCAACCCGCAACGGCGGTTTCGGCTGCTGAAAGCCTTTTTTGTGCTGCTGTGTCTTGTGGACATCATGCATTGGGCCTACTTGTTGAGGTTCGGATTTTAGAGTCATTTTGGGACAATTAGAAAGTCATTAAGTTATTTATAAGTAAAATTGGATCATTTTGATCATATGAAACTTTGATACGTAATCTCGTTGCCAATATACACGCCCAGGTCGCAGGTGGAATAGCTCGAAGCGTCGCGGTCGCGTTGCGGTTTGAATGCGGCTTAGAAGTTTGCCCCATGCTTTAAAATGCCTAAGCGCGCGTCGCCTCAAGTCGGGCGCAATCGCAACGCTTTGAGCCACTCTGGAGCCATTCTGTAACAAGGCGTTTCGCTTGCGTCCGACTCGAAACGGCTTGCGCGCTGTGGCACCTAAAATCATAGGGCAAAATTCTGAGCAGCATCCAAACCACAACGCGACCGCGACGCTTCGAGCTATTTTACCGCAACGCGTTGAGCCATTCTGGATCAAAGTTGCGGTGGCGCCCGACTTGAAACGACTTGCGCCCTATGACATCTAAAACCATAGGGCAAGCTTCTGAGCAAAAACCGCAACGCGACCGCGACGCTTCGAGCTATTCCACGTGCGACCTTGTTATTTCAACCAGTCTACGAATTAAAATTGCTCATCCACTCTCGAAATTTACCAATAACTTGAAACAGTAACTAGAAAAAAAAATGCCAAATTTCCAGAGACGACACCAACGAAAATCCCAACTCTTGGAGGTTCTACAAGAAGTTTCAAAGCTTTGATTTGTACTATTTGGTGAGAATTTTTAGATTTTCACTTGAATGAATTTTTTTACTAGGTGGCGCGGATGTTCGCCGATATTTTCACGTGTGTTTTGGGTCTGGGGGCGGCGATGTGGACAAGGAAACCGTTATTGACGCTTCCCTGCACCACAATTCAGCTTCTCTTCTTATTTATAAGGTTCTGCGGGGAAAATTCTTTGTTTTGAGGTTCATTTTTGAGAGAAAAAGAGCCATTTTCAAGCTTGGACATGCGAAAAAAGGGAAAATTTCAAATTGGCGCTAAAACTCGTCACACATGAACTTGCCGTTTCAAAACGCAATAAAATCGATAGACATCATTTTATTTCATTTGGTTCCAAGCGACTCGAATTTATCTGCGCCCTCCTTGTCTCTCGATGTCCCTCTCATTTAGACATGCTATTTCCATCTCTGGCCTATCGGGTGAGGGAACAGAGAGACGCAGACACACGAAAACCTTCAAGTCGCTGGGAATGGACTATAAAACATAGATTTCTCAGGTTTTGAGAGAAAAGAAAGCAAAAATCACAGTTTTCATCGACTTGAAAACGCATAGTACTAATGAAATAAGGGCTTGAAAGCGAATGTTCTTTGCGCCCGACCCAAAACGACTTACGCGCTAGTGTTTCGAAAAATCAAAATTACTTTCCGAAATCGACGGCCACGGAACCGAGGAGTCTTTCTAATAAACCTCAGATTATTTTTCCATATTTTTAATCGCCCAAGAGCCAAAAGCAATAAACAAAACAGGCCCAGTAACTGCAGGCTTCGGCCTCTCTGGGAAACAGAGAACTCATGTAATTGTGAAAATAATCGTCTTGAGATAAAAAAAAGGGTAGCAATAGAATTTTTGAGTGTTTTAAGGGATCTTCGATAAAAATAGCTGGTTTTGGGACTCTTTTTCTGTTACAAATTATTGTTCAGGGCTGCCGTTTGGTCAGTTCGGAGTTACAACAGAGGATTCGCGAAAAATGCACGCGACAAGTGAAGATAAGGTCTTTTTTTTCTATTTTTCTTTATTTTTTATCGCAGTGAGACCCCTAAATGAGGCTAGTTTTACTAGATGAAGTTTTTCATGCTAATTCCAAATCCGGTCCCAAAATCTGCCAACGAAGTCTGTGAAAAAAGTTATGGACCCTCAAAAGTCCAAAATTTCATCGTCTCCACTTGAGCTTATTTTTGACGGATGCGTAGATTTCGTTCTTCTGATAACATAAAACAAATTACTTTTCTACGAAAAAATTTTAAAGCATAGATATGATTTTTCAAAGCTCCGTCATAGGTAAGAAAATGCTGGCGCGGGGTGGTATTGCGATCCGGCGGCAGAGGTCAGCGATGGCAACGAGGAGCAGTGGGGAAGACGGTGGAGTAGTAGAAATAAGGTCGTAGGTTCGGTCTCTGCGCTGTGAAAATTTTTTTTGCAATTTTTTTTTTTCTTGGAAAATTTTGTATAAGTGTTCTTTTTTTGAGTTTTGGAGCGTAGAAACATGTGAATATTTTTTTTGAGCCCCTGGATTTTCTGTCAAAAAAGTTTTTCATTGAATTTTTGAGATTTTCTATGGGTGAGCCTAGGTTGGAAAGTCATAATTTTAGTCTTTTTTTTTTCTTATTTTGCCGTTTCTGCTGACTGCCGTTAGATCGCAAAACCACACCGCGGGGCTTTAGGGCTGTGGGCCCTCACTTTTCGGAAATTAAAAAGTTGTGCAGGTTAATCCTTTCAGGATCTTTTTCTGGTACATCAAGGGGTTTATAGCCGATTTCCAGGAAAGTTAAAATGACCTGCCCTGTTGACTAAAGCTTTTTTTAAAGTTTTTCAAATGAAACTCTAACTCATTTTTCCAGCTCTTCGTGATCTGCGAGTTCGTCCTGCCATTGGTCTGGGCCCTGCTGTCGATCCTGATCGTCCACACGACGCGACGACTCCGTTGCTACGAACAACTTCACGGCTACGCGAGACCTCCGATCATCGTTCTGACCGTCAAGAACGACGACAACGACGAGAGTGTTCAGATTGAGATCGCTTGAGAGTCCTAAATTATCATCAAGGTAATTTTTTTATTGGAATTTTTCGCAGTGGTTCCAAAGACACCAGCAAAGTCTAAATAACTCGAAAAAAAAAAATAAAAGCTCCTTCTCGAGGACTTAAAAAGGTTCATGAAAATAGAAAAATTGTCAAAAAACACAATATTTGAGCGTCAGTGGTCCCCAGAGGACTTAGAGGAAAAAAACCCGGATAATAGACAAAAAAGTGCCTCTTATAGGGGTGAAATTTAAGTGGTCCTTATAGGGTCTGACCTTTAAGCCTCCAAAGCTTGAGTGGTCCCTATAGAGATATTTCAATTTTTTTTATAATTTTATAATTGAAAAAGACTTACAGGGATCAGTAGCTTGCTCTACTAGACCATAAACCCCTCTAGGGGCCACTTACGAAGTTTTAGTAACCCTATAGCGGTGGTCCCTAGAGGGGAACCTTCAAGGGTCGCTAAGCTTCCCTCTAGGGGCCACTCTGGCGAAATCATGAATAATTTGGTATTTTATAAGAAATTATTGTCATATCTAGAACCCTAGGAGCAAGAAAAATCAAAAATTCATAAATTTTAGGTCAAGCTGAAACGGGAAACTCTCCTATCAACACAGACTTGAATAAAAAATCAATATTTTTGGAATCACTGCGAAAATTTCAACCTTATGATTAATTTTGAGTTTTATTAATAACACCAATAGCACAGGCAGACTTTTGAAAACCACCTTAACATTTTTTTTATTTTGAATTATCTTTATTCCGATCAAATCTGATCCAAACGCAAACGAAAAATACAAGGAACGGGTTGTACCCAAAAAATTATCATCCATATTATTTGTTGGTTTTTTTTTCTGTATCACAATGTAATAAAGGTTTCCGGTCTTCGAGATTTCCTGCAAGGAAAAAAATATTCATGAGAACTACTGGGGGAACTAAAATCAATGAGAGACTAGGTCGAAAATTGTGAAAGCTAGTTGATTTTTTAGGACAAAATTGAGAAAATTTGATAATTTCGAAATGATTCGAACCATTCTGAATATCACAAGTTATTAATTAAATAAAAAATACAGAAAAAGGCCTTTTTTTAATTTTTTTATGAGGGAGGATTGGGTTGAGAGATTCGAAGAGATCTGTGAGAAATTTAGAAAAATTCCTAAAAGCTTTTTCTCTGCACTCTCTCATTTTCACTCTCTATTTTCAAATTCTCTTGCCGGTGAGAGAAAAGAGGGCGCAGACAGGTCTGACAGTTTCAAAACGATTTTTTTCTCTACCAGATTTCATCTTGAAAAAAATGAAAAAAAGGATCCCAATTAGTCCAACTTCCAATGGACTTTTGATTAAAAAAATTAAATTGATCCATTTTTCGAAAAAAATTGCCAAAAATCATACAAGATCAATATGGAAAAAAACTAGTCAAAGTCAAAAAAATATTGCTGAATTTTTTTGTTTCTCAAAAAAATTGCAATAAAATCGATAATTGCTATGAAAAAAATAGCTTCAAAATTTGGTTTAAAAAAACAAACTTGAAAAATTTTTCTAATTATAAAAAAATCGCTTGAATTGACTAAAATTTGCTTGGAAACTAACAAAATGATCATAATTTCAAGATTTTTTTCGAGAAAAAAATCAATATTTTGAACCCAAAAATTTAGATGAAAAAAATCGATCCCCAAATCGCAGGTATTCAGGGATTCAAATCTTAACTTATAATTTTAAGAAAAAAATCAATCCTCTCAAGCCAAAAAAATTGAAGAAAAAAATCAATTTTTTTCCATCCAAACTGAAAGAAAAAAATATCAATCAAGTCAAAAATTTCAGGTAAAAAAATCGATTTTTCGCAGTCCAAAAACTTCAAGAAAAAAAGTCAATCTTTTTTTAAATTAAAATTTCGGGAAAAAAATCCATTTTCTCATTTGAAAATTTCCAAAAAAGAACTCAAAAATCCTAGGCTTTAAGAGGAAGAAAAAGTCAATCCTTTCAAGCCAAAAATTTCCGAAGAAAATCAATAGTTTGAACCCAAAATTTAGAGAAAAAATCTTCTCAGCCAAAAATTTCAAAGAGAAATCAATCCTCTCAAGCCAAAATTTGAGAAAATCCGTACCCTCAATCTAAACTTTCAAGATAAAATCAATTTTCTCAACCCAACCCTCCGAAAAAAAAAATCAAAAAAAGGGTCCAAAAAGTGAGTAAAACTGGGAGAATAAGCTCACGAGGGAGAGTTCTTTTGTGTTGAAATGTCAAAGGGAAACGACTCGTAGGAAAGTACCCAGTGGGAAGAAAGCAACAAGATGATATACAAGGAGGAAAAAAAGGCAAGTGAATCGTTTTTTAGTGAGTAATCGAGAGGAGGAGCTAGGAGGCCATGACGTCGCATTTTCTGATGAAACTCCGGACGACTTCGGGCAGTTCTTTCGCCTTGTGGATGTATTTGTGGCCGAAGCGGCGCGAGGCCTCGAATTCGACATAGTCGACGGTTCGATTCGCCGTCAGGGCCGAGTCCTGGAAGTGATCCTGTTATTCGAAAAATCGATAATATTATAAGAAACGCCCGAGTGGTCACTAGAGGGGATAGGGAGAAAAAAGGCTAAAATTCAAGTGGTCACTATAGGGGTTTAGATTTCGATCCCAGAGCCTCCAAATTTCAAGTGGTTACTACAGTGGTCTTTCAATTTTTGTTACGTTTAACTCTACTTTTTGTCCCTCTAGCGACCACTATACCCCCACCTAAAGTGGTCACTTTTACATAACAATTTTAAGCCTTAGAGTGGTCAATCTAGGGCCTCAGAAATTAAAAAAAGGAATAAGAGGGCTTGAAAATTCAGAAAAGAAACTTTGAAATGATGAGGGGAATGTTTTTCCATAGTAGATAGCAATATTGACTTTTTTTAAAAATTTTTCAAACAAAAAAATTTGAGTAAATTAGGAATGTCCAAGTGGTCACTAGAGAGGTTAGGGGAGAAAAAGCCCATATAGTGGACAAACCTAGAGGGATAACAATTGAGTGGTTACTATAGGGGTTTCGATTCTGATTCCTAAGCCTCCCAAGCTCAAGTGGTCACTATAGGGGTTCAGATTCTGATTCCTGAGCCTCCAAAGTTCAAGTGGTTACTAAAGTGGTCTTTTAAGTTTTGTTACGCCGTCCTTCTGAAGAAATATCGTTTCTGTCTTTTTTTTTTGGCTAGCTCTTTTCCGGTGAGAGAAAAGAGAGCGCAGACAGGTCAGACAGTGTGCGATCAACGGAAAGTGTATTACTGAGGAGCGAAAAAATTCCTGGTTTAAAAACTCAACAAGAAACGTTAAAATGATGGAACAGCTATCAAATTTTCTACAGTTAAAGCTTTTCAAAACAAAATTTAAGTTTACAATCACTAACCCAGGAAAGCCAGAGTGGTCCCTAAAGTGGTCAAAATACTGCTTCCTTGAGGGCTAAAGGTGGTCCTATAGGGGTTCAGAGTTTTTACATCAAGCTCCTGAAGCTAAAGTGGTCCCTAAAGGGGTCTTTTTATTTCTGTTTCTCTAGGGACCACTAGCCTGCTCTCCTAATACCCCTAGAGTGGCCACTTTTACATATTTTAGTGTAGGGGCCTATAGGAAGGTATAGTGATCCCTAAAGGGGGATTTTCAAGGGCCCTTGAGGTCACCCCTTTAGGGGCTACTCTGCCGTCCCTAAGGGTTTCTTTTCTGGAGTTTTTGAGGAAAAACGAACCCTCAGCCGTCTGCCCAACTTGACCGGCAACGTTTCGTCGTCCTGCGCGTGTAGAATCAAAATGGGACACGTCACGCTGGAAAAAAAAAACCCTTGTTAAAAGATAATTTTGAAACAGGCTTCAGGAAGAATTCTAGAAAAGCTCCCACTTGGCGATTCTCGCGTCCGTCTCCATGTGCAAACCGACTCGATTCAGGGGCTTCATGAGGAAATTTTGCACGAAAAACTCGTTCATCCAGCAAAAGATCTGTCAAATTTCAAAATTGTCAAAACATAGCTTTTCAAGCGGCTAAGGAAGTTTAGTGACCCCTAAAATGGTGAGAAGGAAAAACAGCCCCTATAGGGGACCAAATAGAGCTCTCTTTAGGGGTATAATTTAAGTGGTTCCTAGGGTTTAGGGTTCACCTCCTAAACCCCCGAGTGGTCCCTATAGGGGCGAAGAAGCTTGAGAGGAACCTTCAAGGGCCCTATAGGGCCCACTCTAGCGTTCCTGCTGCGGCGCAAAAAAGCGGAAAAATCTTTTCAAGCATTTAAGAAACGTCAGAGTGATCCCTAGAGTGGTTATAAGAAAAAAAAAGACCCTTTAAGGAACCAAACAGAGCTCTTTTCAGGGTATAATTCAAATGGTCCCTATAAGATTTAGAATACGCCTTTTAAGCCCCCGAGTGGTCCCTATAGGGGCGGGATGAATTAGTCATTTGAGGGGAACCTTCAAGGGCCCTATAGGGACCACTCTAGCGTTCCTACTCAAGCAGAAAAAAGCGGAAACCCCAACTTTTTTGAATGAAAAGTTGTCAAAATAAAATTCTTTTCAAGCGATTAAGGAACGTCAGAGTGATCCCTAGAAAGATTAAAAAAAGAACAGCCCCTATAGAAGCTTAAATATAACTTTTTCAGGAGTGTAATCCAAGTGGTCTCTATAGGGTTTAGGGTTCGCCTTCTGAGCCCCCGAGTGGTCCCTATAGGGGCGGGAGATAAAGTATTCACTTGAGAAGAACCCACAAGGACCCTATAGGGACCACTCTAGCAAATTAAGAAACGTCAAAGTGATCACTAGTTTTTTTTTAAGAAAAAAAGACCATATAGGCTATTAAATAGAGTTTTTTTAGGGGTATAATTCAAGTGGTCCTTATAGGGGGGTGAAGTAGTCACTTGAGGGGAACCTACAAGAGCGCTATAGAAAAGTAAAAGAACCCCTTTTTGAGAAATAATTCAAGTGGTCCCTATAGGATTTAGGGTTCGCCTCCTAAGACCCCAAGCGGTCCCTTTAGGGAGCCGGGATGAAGTAGTCACTTAAGAGGAACCTTCCTACAGGGACCGCTCTAGCGTTCTTACTGGAGCAGAAAAAAGGGGAAATCCTAACTTTTTTTGAATTAAAATTGTCAAAAATAAAGTTGTTTTGAAGCAATTGAGAAACGTCAGAGTGATCTCTAGAATGATTTTAAGGGAAAACAGACCCCACAGAAGCTTAAATAGAACTCTCTTTAGGGGTATAATTCAAGTGGTCCCTATAGGGGCGGGATGAATTAGTCACTTGAGGGGAACCTTCAAGGGCCCCTCTGTAGCATAAAAAAGCGGAAAACCTAACTTTTTTGAATAAAAGTTGTAAAAAAGTAAATCTTTAGATGGTCCTTTAAGGGTTAGGGATAGAAGGTGAAGGCTGAAACTGAGGTGGTCCATATAGGGATTTAAAGTTTGACCGCTAAGTCCTAAAAAGTTCCCTATAGGGGTTCAGAGT